>VZRU01015236.1:170169-185430 GCA_013398155.1 Pedionomus torquatus
GTGGGAGGTGTCCCTGCCCATGGCAGGGGAGTTGGAACTCGATCTCTGAGGTCCCTTCCAACTCTAAACGTTCTATGATTCTATGATTATCTGGGAGGAGAACCCACAAGAAGTCTGAATGCCTTAATATTAATGAAAAGTTAGGCTTCTTTTCCATTTAGAGGAGGAGAAAAGTAATCCAGTGCAGAAAGCATTTTCAAGAGTAAATGTAACAATGTGCAGCAATTTATACCACTTGGTAACATATTCCACAGCAGCAAACAACTCTTGTCTGCAGACAGACAGCTTTTCTGTTGGTAAAGCTGTCCCCAGAGTCAACTAAGCCTTGCATGAAACTTCATCTACTTGATCACAGCAAAGAGTTAAGCCAGTCCCTGTACAATGCATCACCACCCTCATTCTTTAATTTTCAAATCTACCTGCATTCCCACCTGGCCAGTCCAAGATGCTGCTTCCTGAGCCCCTAGGATAACTGAGAAGGCTGTTGTGCCAGTGCTGCTGAGATCCAAAGGGTATTTCAGCAAGTACCAATGCATTTACTGGTTCACGTTCACTTGAACACATCTATAGTAAATTCCTACAGACTTGGGCACTTTCCCAGTTTCTTGTTGCTTGTCAGTGAGGCTCCAGCCAACACAAGTCCTCCAGCTTCTGGTAGAGGTAAGGCGCCAGCTGTGGCAGGCTGCTACTGATAACCAATTGACAAGGATGAACTGTGAGCACATCCTGGAGATTGCCAGTACTCTCTACTGTCTCCTGAGTCTGGGGGATACAGTTATAGCTCCATACCTCCGGGAGCTTGTGAACTACAAAAAATGTTGCTAAAGCACTTTAAACCAAATAAAGGTTAATTCCATCTTTTTTCTTTCTCGTTTCCCCTCTGAACATGCAAACAAACACATGCATGTTTGTTTATAGCACCTATCCAGACTGTACTTGATAAAGCTTTCTCCAGGATGCAATCACATTACCAGAGTACCACCACTTTTTGGTAACCCTTTTCACCGTTACTTACAGATCTTCTTCAAATCCCAGCTGCTGAATCTGAGATTTGATTTTCTGTCCTGATGTCTTCAGTATAATATTCTCAAGGAGATGAAAATCATCCTGATTGAACATCTCACCATCCTCTAGTGGACCAATAATCTACAAAAAAGCAGGATCACATGCTTAGGTAAAGGCTACACTGAATCAAAATTCAAATATGTATTAAATAAATACTCCAGCCCAGTCTCAGTGGGTGTTAACTGCTTAGGCTGGTATTAATGTCAAGGGCAGCAGAGTTTAACAAGTAAGTCTAGCTATTTACACCCAAGAATCCTACACTAAGGCATAAAATGCATGCTTAACGTGTTCCCTGAGTGCTTGGTTTGCAGAAGTCAGGCATACTAAATTACGCATGCAACACTACATCTTGAAGGCCAGTTCTAGTAGTCCAGCAAGACTCTGGCAAGTCTCACTCCTCCAGCTTTCAGAAGCCTGAAAACTACCGAGACAATTCTTGCTGCTTTGCTAATGAGAGAAAAGAAAACCACAACTCATAACTTGAAATTTTTAACCCTTAAAATATACAGTAACCACTGGAACCTGTGGGTTTTTTCCTCAGTAGGAAATAGATGACAAAAGAAAACTGGATCCTGTACAGAGCTGGGTTTCAGTACTTGCTGTGAAATACTATTATAATATCATTAGCCTAATCTCAGTGCCTGCCACAAAAAGAGCTGGTGGAAGACACCAAGGCACCTTAGTCAGGGCCGGGTACAGCAGCACTTTGCCCAATGAACTGAAGCAGCACAGTCTTTCAGATTTATCATCCCTTTCCATCCCTGGACTCAATTCACTGCCGACACAAAAGCAACTCTGGTACTGAGAGATCTGAATTTGTACCAAACACTAACTGTGCACAGTGTGAAGAAAAAGTCATGCAAGTCTAAATAAATCCAACTGGAAGCAGTCCTAAAGATGGCTGAGACCTAAAGAAGGCTGAGACTGTGTCTGATCCCCAGACTCTGCTGCTCAATGTCTGCTTCTTTCCCACATGTGGAATATTTGTTACTGTCTGCTGATAGATCTCACCCTTCCGTTGCTGATCACAGCCCTCTGCCCCTTCTTCAACTTCAGAACATCTCTGCAATATATAGCATGGGACAGGATAAAATCCACCTTTGGAGACTCAAAGGCTTCTTTGAAAATATTGATATCCATACCCTGAAAGAAAAGAATACTTGACATTGAAACAGGAAGAAATGTACACCTCTGCACACTTTTTTAAAATGCACCTTTTCTGTTTCCATTCAAGAACATCTTTATATCTTGCTAAAGTCTGTCCCCAGGCCTCTTTTCTTTATGGTCTTAAACCTACTTCTTGCATGTCACCTTCAAACATTCTGATGTGCAGTGCCACAGCCATAGTAACAGTTGCTACTTAGACCAGTTGTTCCGTTCTTCTCTTCATAACATTTTTAAACCTACTTTCAGAAATGCAATTGCAATTTTTTTCTCAGCTTTTTAAAGAAAGTACAGTTCTCTCTTAACCCCCAAAGAAACAACTGACTCGCCTAAATAGATCCCTGAATCTGCATTCATTCTGACTTTTCAAAGTTAGGTAGTGTTCATGTGTATCAGGATTTTCTTTGATTTTAGACAGACTGCTATATTGAGGTCAATTTACCTTTCAGAGCTAAAAAAAAGAATCACCAGAAGTGTTATTCTGCAGTCTTACTGCATCTTTTGCGTATGAACATACTACACTAAAAAAAAATTCAGTAGAAGAACAAGCAAAGTTCCCTACCTTTGTGAATGCCAACAAACATGCTTACCCCAACAGCAAATTCCAGGATGTCAGTTCCTGCCTCTACTGCCTTTGCAATTTCTTCTTTTGCCATTTTGGTGATGAAGTTCTTGGCATTATTTGACGTTTGTGTCTGCAGAGCTGCCCATATGGCTTTAGCAACAACAGTATTCTGGATATTTGGATCTTCACTAGGATTATTAATCATGCTAATCCGAACATTATTGCTGGATTTCTGTGTTTAACAAAGCATGCATTAGGAAAGTTTTAGATTTCAGGTGTTTTAAATGAGAAGAATGAGGTCTATTACAATAAACAGTGTAGCAAAACCTTTGTATTTCTTAACCAGAAAACCAGATTCCAAATTAGGTAAATACCAGCACAAGGTTAAAGGGGTGAATGAACTAATTCAACATCAAGTATTTAGTTTACATGTAAGCACCAGTGTGACAGGGATCTTCTAGCTAATAATGTGCTCCTTAAGAGATACAGAACCGTGTCCACCACTCAGAGGTCTGGCAAAACAGTGATTTAGGACTAAGCTACCTATTTTTACAATTCAGTTATTTTTGCAGAACGAATGTGACAGAACAGAGAGCAATGCTCACATTCATCTCCAAAACAAAGCACAGACATCTTCAATTTAGAGCCACAGGCTTAAAAGAACATCTTTTCTTTATTGTAGTAGCATAATGCTAAGAGGGGATTCTGACCTAGTACAAGTAGGTCAGTGATGATCCCCACAAATAAGATGAGGACGGAAATGAGAAGAGAGAATCAGTCTCCCCAGGTCATACAAACAGGCAGAAGTATAACCTGTGATTTTCAAGCCTCTACCTACTCCTTTATTAGCACTAAACCACACAAAAACATTTACGTACCTGATGTTTAATTGCGTCATACAACAACTGCCTCCCAGAAGGTTTGTCAAAATCACCAACAATCCAAAAAGTAACTGGTCTAACAAAGGAATCATCTGCAATTAAAAAAAAAAAAAAAAAAGGTAGGAGAGATTTGAGGGTGAACAGAAGGAAAGCTGCAGGTTTTCCTCTTGGAGGAAAAATGTGGTGTACATGCAAAAACTTCAAAAAAAGTAAAATTATATAGGAAAGCTATGGAACAAGCTAAGCTATGAAATCTGGCAAGACAAGAATAATAGTATTGGTATTATATTAGGTTTCATTTACCTAATTCAGAAAATCCACATGGGACAGCATGCATCACTGTTTCTAAGCTGGATAATTTTTTTATTTCTCCCTTTTTAATGTAGAAATTTTAAAGGAAATCTATAGATCGCTTACAGATTCCATCTAGATTACACAGGTAACTGTTTCTTTGTACTGAAGCTGTTAGTTCACAAAATCATTTTGTATAGAGAAAAAAAACCTGCAGCAAACATGCGTTTAAACAGCTTGCTTCATTTCCTGTTGGTTCTAAAACCAATGTTATAAAGGAACCAGAAAATTCCCAGAATAACAACGTATGAAATGCTAAAGTGCTAGTTACCATAGATCTCCTTGGAAGACATTCCTGGTCAAAAAGCAGAAAGGAAAGGGGGAGAGGAGAGAGACATTAATAATTTGGCAGTAATCTCAATGTGCATCAAGAAGCTGCAGCACTGTACTGGGCATAACTGAATCACTAAAGTTACAAGTCCAACAAGCAACAAGATTGTGCTAAATTTATTAGAATAAGCTTTGAGTTTTTCTTCCCCTCAAATAAATAGATGCTTTATTTTTATGCCACAGCACTAAAGCATATGACCACACATCGTTTCAAAGACTGTTTGCAAAAATTGCCATACCGTTATGACTTGGATGTTATCTGTTTCTGTTATCTTTATTTAAAAACTAGCATGACAGTGCTGTTTCAGTAGTGTTGCTGAGTCAGCAATACTTACAACTTTCCTTTTATTTTAGAAATTAAATGTGCTACAGCATTACTGTAATCAGATACCAGTTATTAAGTATTTTAAGTGACAGAAGAGTCAGTGACGTGAAACTGTCAAGCCATGGGATTGCAAATTAATGCACAGTTTCAAATGAGTATGTGGAGGTGTAGGTTTAATACTCTACAAAGGGAAAACAAGAACCTTGTTCAGATCTAAGTGACTGAACATGAACCAAGGGCAAATACAAGACAGAGGGAACAGTGGGAACACTGAAGACAGTGCATGCAGGTGGCAGTGGCTGGAACAGTACTGGGGAAACCTGTAAGAGTCTAGTAGAGATGACAGAAAGGAACAAGAGCTATTGGTTCAAATGGCAGCAGCTTATTTATGATACCTAACAGAAACGGACAGAGGAACAGGCCTGACGGAGCTCTGTGTGATGTCTGCACATGTTCCTGACATTGAGCACTACAGCTGAGTTTTAACACTATCGGGAGACTCTATGTGTAACCATAACAAATCAATACTACCATTGAAAAAGCAGCGTATGCACTGGAGCCAGTAAACAGCACGGGCCACATTTGGTGTTGTCTTATACGAAGGGCAATAACAATTTTCTTCTGAATCCACATAACTTTTAGTAATTCTAAATTGCGAGACAGAGAGCCCTTTTGTATTTTTCCAGTCAGTGTCACTGCAGGATCAGAGCTCACAGTGCTGCATTTCTGGTGGCCATTTGCAATGCAGTAAGAGCATGCTGGGTGGGACTTCATTATTCATTGAATGCCGAGCTGGTTTTAAAGAGGGATGCACTCTTGTTCCCTGTAGCTGTCGTGTCTTATTAAAAAAACAACTTTATTTTTAACACTTAGATTGCGTCATTACCCACAGGCCTGAATAAGCTCAATGCATGTAGAATACTGTGTGTACACTTGGAAATGCACACAAGATGAGATTTGGGTTCATAATCCACTGCAGATGTTACCTTTCTTTGTTAAGTAGGTCATGCTGTTTGCAACAGCAGCTGTCTTGTCTTTGGAATCCAATGTGGTAAATCGAGCAAAGTCATCCACGTAAAAGTTATCTGAGGAAGAGAAAAAGCATTAGATGCCAAAGCAAGTCTTCCATCCACAATGAAAGAAAAACCACTGCTACTACCAGAACATTAAGAACACATCTCATTTTGTGATACTGCTTTTTATGTCTCATTTCTGCTGTTCATACATAAGCTGAGGAATACATTTTTATTACATAAGTTTTCTCTTAAATTACTTTTTTGTTTCGTGAGTCTGGTCAATAACTACAGTGCATATTTGATATGCAGAAGTCAGCTGAATTTTTCAAGCCTCACTTAGTTGCAGTTAGTTGATGTAAATAATACACACAAAATTCCACTGTGTTCCTATTTTTCAAGCAGCTCAAAAAAGGTAGTTATACAAGTGTTTTTGCAATACTGTCATTATACTGCAGAGTCACCGTGTTGGGTGTTAATACATCTAGCCCTGAAAAGTTCTGCTAAATCTTAAGTAATTCCAGAGTTGACTGTCAATCTCTGCTCAAAAGAAGGTTAGAAATAAGAAACAAGCTGTTGCTTCACATGTTATGTGACTGTTCTTGGCTTTTGCTAGCACTGCTAATTTCTTAAAGGTTTGCATAAAATCAAAACCAATTCCTGTTTTAAAAATTGTGTAGACATTAAGATTGCTATTGTACATAACATTTCCTCCAGCACCAGGGGCTACAGCATCACTTTGGGTGCTGTTAATACTCTGCCACTAGAGCTTTCCATTAAGACAGAAAAAGCTTTTGGCTCAGATACTTCGGGTTTCATGCAACAAAAGCATCCCTTACTCATTCCTGTCAGATCCAGGTACTCTCTGTCAGACGTTAAGATTCTTGAGTTAATTCTTGGAACAACATTCGGCTGGTTCATGATATACTCAACCACATCTTGGTCATTAGATAATTCACCCTGAAGGAAGGAAGAAAGAAGCAGTATTTGTTTTTTACATGTAGATTTGCCTTAGATAACTTAAAAAACCCTGAACTACCAAAACCCCAACAAAAAAAGAAAATAACCGAACAAGAGAATACACAAGTTAAGTTATTCTGTGTGTTATGTGTTCAGGGACTTTTGAGTCAGTTTTTCCAAATATTTTTTTTTTCTTTCTCTGAAGTCACAGCTGAACTCAGCACCTACCAGGTACACAGCTCGCTGGAAGATGCTTGTGGTTTCCAGGATTTTGTGCATCGTCACGGTTTCTAGGTCATCAGGATCAAGCTGATCTTTTTGAAAAGGCATTCCATTGAACAGCACAACAGGGAGAGGACCTACACCCGTTTGCTCATAGTAACCTCTCGCTGCCTAAATGTAGGGAAAGAAGTAGCTTTATCATGTCAGCCCATTAACCTGAGGGTTCAAAACATGAGTGTTTTCCATACAATATCCACACAAGTCTATTCTAAACACATTATTTTTTTTTTAAGAGCTTTTCTTAAACTTGTGAGAAAACATTTACTTGTTTTATTACATCAAGACAAATTTCCCCATTCCGTTGTAACCACTGCAAAATGCACCATCATTATTGATACTCTGTTATGGACAGAAGGTAATCAGGTTCTACTGTTATTATTGAGGGCTTTCAAAACCTTTTAAGGACACAATTATCACAAAGTTTGGATCACATGAAAGAGTGCCTGGTATTCTTTTGCATCCGTTATATGGAGATCAGCTCTTTCTAAAGGCTTCTTTCCTTAACCGAAGGTTTTGTAATGTCACGTACACCAGCTGGAGCAAGGCCTTTAGAAAGGCCTCTCGAGTCTTTTGGAGGAGAGCACTTTCTGTATGTTAGGACTTTTGGATGTGAGGTGTGCTTTTGTTTTGTTTGGGTTTGATTTGGTGTCTGCTGTGTAAACTGAAAAGGCCTCTCCTGTTATACAGAAGTGTCTGTCTGTCTGTCTGTTAGGGGGTTTTATTTCTACAAAATGCTCTTCCCTTCACTTTCCTACATCTGAAGATGGAAAGCATGAGCCTATTTCCATATCCCTAACTGCATTCTTAGTGTTTGCAGATGTAGGCAGTATCATCTGTGTTACAGAGCTATTGTCAACAGTATTTTCATCCTTTTAGGATATTTAACAAAAGTATAAATGTCTGTCTACAGAACCTCAAATAAAATGTGCTTCACCTCACATACAAGAGGTCCAATAGTGATTTGCTCTCCCAATTTTCTCCATAGAGAAAAGTATGAACCTTAAAAGCAACGTTAAGAAATTATTTGAGGAAGAGTGTTGAATGTCTTGCTATATGAAAGATATTTTGCATTAATCTTTAATATTTTAACTCACACAGTATTCAGATACCAATACAGAAAACCCACAGCAATCCCTCACAGACATTAAGCCACTTGGTTTCTTATGAACCATTCCATTACCTTGATGTCTTTTCAAGCAATTTTAAACTCTACTAAAGTCTGGTCATTAGAATGAAAGCATGACTTACAAGTCACAAGAGAGTCACCTTGGCTCGGGTACTATATGTATATAAGTTTTTTTTTTTTTAAAAACATATATTAGAATATGTATAATGTATATTATATAAAGCTTTGTGTTGAACAAATATTTACTTAAGTATTACTAAAAATCAACTGATGGGATAACAAAATAACTACCTCGTTATTAAGAGAATTGGATCAAGAAACTGTACATAACTATTTTCAAAACAGTGCTGAAACAAAAAAAGTGGAAAAAAGCTCTATTTCATGAATTCTTACCTTTCTGTTTTGATCATAGGCAGAATCAATTCCCAGAATGCTGTTGACTTCCACATAAGGATATTGTTTCTCAAGAACACTAACCACATGCTCCACTTTCAGCTGATCTCCTGTTTTCACTTTGTTATATATCTGAAAAGAAGATACAAATAAAAGTTTACAGCTGCAACTGGAAAATCTTTGGTCCTAACCAAAGGTAAGTTGACCTGTCACCTGTACTCATAATTATATAAGGCATGAACAGCCAGATTGCAAAACACATGGTTTAGTGATGGATTTTTATCAAAGTTAGGTTGATGGTTGGGCTAGATGATCTCAAAAGAAAAAAGAAGAAAAGCCTAGACAATTCTATGATTCTATATTTATTACGTGTAGTAACAGCTTCTAAACACTTGTAACTCTTATCATTATCTTGATTTACCTCGTCATTGCCGTGAGATCAGAAGGAAGTAAATACCGTGTATTTCTTTGGATCTTTAATTAGAAAAGGTATTTGAGAGGGAAAATTAGTACTTAGGGGGAAGAAGGCTCAAGTAAAGCATATCCAAAGAGCTACCCTTCAGAACTCAGGACAAGCTTACAACAGTACAACACTTGTGTTATTCTTTGATGTGGCAAAAATATGCAGTAGGACCTGTTCAAAATGAATTGTTACACTGAAGGGATACCATAGTTTAGAACTCATGGGCAGAATGAGCAAAGAGGCAATATCAGAAAAATTTGCAAGAGTGTTAAATGCCACATTTAAATCTAGCCTCACTTGTTAAAGTTAGGCTGGAAGCACTTTATAAAGAAACATGAAGTGTGTGATACTAGTGTTTGGAGACACTCTGATACCAAGTCTTCCATTATCTACTTATTAGCACCTTAACACAGTATTACATACAAATATTAAAACACTCATTTCCCTCTTAAATGAATACTTACAGACATGACAGTCTGGAAGGCATAGTTATTGTCCATTTCTTGCGCCACATAATTGTATGCCCTAAGGAGGGCAACACCAGCATCCTGAAGTCCATCAACATCCTCTGAGTCATTAACCACAAAGACTAGCCCTATCCTGCAATCAAAAAAAATCCCCAGATCATTAATCTATTATGCTAATAAATAATCAGGTCTTCATATATCTGTCAGCTATGATCATCATCTCAGACAAAGGCTTTTTCTGGAATAGACTGATAAGATTTTGAGTGGAGTGGCCAGGAATTAAACTTTGCACATACAATCTCTAATGCTGACTCGATCAGAATCTTGATTTTCATCTCTTTTTCATCCAAAGTACCTGCTTTTAAGTTTTTGGTTTTTTTTACTGTTAAAGAAACTGAACTCTGTAGCAGAAGTTACTAAAAATCTTACTATTATTAACTAATAGTTAATAAATTAGTTACTAAAGATACTATTAAAATTTCAAATAAACAGTTTTAGTAAATGCCATTCCCATCCACCAATACAAGACATGTAACATTTCTAATGTGTTCTTGCAATGAGAATTATACAATTGAAAAGTCACAAAAATAAAATTGATGTAAAAAAAATCCTGTTAAAACATAGCAGTTACCTCAGTGGGATGTGGTTACTGAAGAACATCTCTGCCACATTCAGTAATTCCGCTGTGGTCTCATGAGTAGGATCTACTATCAGCACCTATGTACAAATTGCAAGCAAAAAGTTTCTATTCCCTTAAGAATTCAAGGTCCAGGATTTTGCTTAGAGAGTGCTTCATTGACATCTCAGTGCAGAATTATCATCAGTGCTATGTTATACACTGTCAGGGAGGTGAGGGCCACTCAGTAACAGTTTCTTCTATAGTCATGAAGTCCGTTATCCAAAATACCCAGTCTAAACTACTCCTTTAACAAGAAGAGACCAGACTTGTAACATACTTCATAGCTTTACCTGAGTATACGAATCTGCCTCTGCAGGCATACAAATCCACCCATTCATATGTGCGTGGGAGATAAAGGCACGTGTCAGAATTGAGCAACACAGCATTGCTCTGCTCAGCCCGCTGGCGAGCTGATGGGGCCAAGACATTCTCAAAGGAAGCCGAAACCTGGACAGAACTGGGTTATTTAGACTGAATTTAAGGCCCTTTATTCATGTCAAGTGTTGTCTTTTCATTCACATGAATGTTCCCACAGCTGGAGGTGGTTCAGGTCCCCATTTGCCACTAATCAGAGGAGTTGTTTTTCCTTTTGGGCCACTCTGTCCCATGACAAGAATTACAGTACAGAATTTACAAACTCCTCATTACCTCTAACTTTAAGTAGTTTACCTAGAGACTAAAAGGACACCCAGGATTAAGCTGAGGTCTGTTGATCATGTTCTGAAGTCTTGGTGCAAGAATGCTTTCTAACTGAAACAATTCAATTGGTCTTAACCCTGTTAAGAAGATAGTAATTAAAAAATATGAGGTATTTCATTAAACAGCTTCAGCTATTATCACAAAGTTGAAATGCACCAAATTCTCACTCATCAGATGATATTGTTTTCCACTGATGAAGCAACTTTTGGCATCTAATAAATGCCAGAGAATCATGCTTGGTAATCTCTAAATTTCAGCTGTAACTTACTAGTACAGTTAGAACAAAACCTTTTAGAAAAGCATCCCATCTCAAGATACTTAAGTAACTGGGAATCCAGCATATATGTAGGTAAGTTGCAAAAGTTGATGCCCCTGCTGTTGAAAACACAAAATGCACATTTCATATCCAGTCAGATTACTACTTACAAAATTATGGAAGTTTTTTCTTATTTGCCTGATCACGCCTGGAAACGTGGGGCGCAACAGTTCTTGCACATTGGAAGGCCAGGAATTATACCGACTGTCAACTTCAAGATTGTTGATCCACTAACAAAAAAATAAAGGCGTGTAAGTGATTGACAGGCCTCCTGCTTGAGTCTGAGACTATAAAATGTTTTCAAATAAGATCCTATATTGACAACTGTACAAGCAAAAAGTTAAGCTTTTTAAAAAGAGTTAAATTTATAGCCTTGCTTCCCTTTTTGAGTTCACTGCAGTTTCAGAGCTGTTTGTGAGATAAGAACAAAAGGTCCCCTGACAGCTTAAGATGCACTGCCCAACAGCAAATAAGGTGTTTCTTCTATAAAACCCTACGCACTGAAATAGCAGGGCTTCTGATGTCCACAGCATAGTCAGAATCTGATGGCTGGATGTTCAACTTCAGAACATTGTGCAAGGAAAGACCCTCAATTCCTAAGCTGTGCAGGCCTTCCATAACACGTGCTTCATTGCGTAGCACGTCAATCAAGCTGGAAGGAAAAACAAAGAAGTTGTTGAATTTTAGAGACACAGGAAATAGCTTGCTCTTATCCTAAGGGTTAATAGATGAAAGGTATAAACAAGTCTGCTGTGTATATGCATTACTTCTTATTTATCACCTAAGTGTCCTAAGAAACTTGTGATTGCTTAAACCTATTCAATTATATTACAGTTCTAGGAAAAACTACCTTAAATCAAGATAACTGAAGCATGATACACTTATGTGATTTCAATTCCACATTACTGAAAGAAATCTCGGCAAATATTTAGGGTGGTTTTAAATGAAACTTTACAGTGGTTTAGCCTTTGAGAGTCAGTCCACTATCTCAGAGTAAAACCTGTATGTTGACAGTCTTGGAGACCATAACCTTGTTAGTGACAGCACAGATCAAAAGAACAGTACAAAGGTGACTTCCCATTCTGATCTTCAAGGGTATTCCACATTTCACATCATCTTTTTTGTTAGAAATGCACTTGCATAAGAGAAGGAACTACGATTTGCTTTCCAGCACTTTACAATTACATGGAGCCTAGATACAGACTTTGTGAAGAAGGTTCAGAACTGCTTAAATGACTTTATCATCCATGCACAAGCAGGATGCAGGCTCCTAAACAGGATACAATTGCTCTGAAAGATAAAACATTCCTACCTAAATATGTCCTGAGTGTCTAAATCAATAAGCAATCCATTGATGAAGAGGGCAGAATCTCCCGGTTGCAACCCTAATGTTCCTTTGAAATACTGAAAGAAAGTAGAAGGCTGTTAGAGGAATGGTCTGCAAAGAATAACAATACTGAAGAGTTTATTAGGTCAAAATAGAGATTTTTATCTCCCCTATTGCAGTACAAATTGCATGACATTACTTCTCAGTCCTTGCTGGCTTGGCGTGCACATCCATACCAGAGGAAAAAACAACTGAAGCTATTCAGTGCACAGATACATAAATGGGATTTCTGTTAGTTTCTATATCATTCAGTAATGCACTGGAAAATCCACGGGTAGACTTTTTAAATATACACAGCTTAAATGACTAAAAATACTTGAGAGAATTAATTTAGAGGCTTTTTTAGCTGACAACCCATGAAATAGATGGACAAATTGCTTCCAGTTACCCGCCTCAGCTCTTTCACACACAGTTCTGGGCAGAACAGCCTTTAACTGCTAGATATTGCATGACACTCGCTAGCAGAGAAAACTGCTGTGTTTAAGGCATCAGTTAAATCCTGACCCAGTGGATGTGTCATCAGTGAAAAGGGGATGAGCTGCCATTCTCATCTGATCTCCCTAAAATCAGGCAGCACACTACTGGAAAAATCTTAACAATATTTTGGAGTTTCTTCCAAGTACCTGTAAGCAGTACCCCATCTGAATGGATACCTGTTGCTGAACTGAGGTAGCAGCACAGAGAATAACATTGAATCAGGAGAGGCGAGTAACACACAGTCCTCCTGAAACAAACGGCCCAATTCTAGCATGAAAAAAACTGTTTAAAAACTGAAAAATTACATTACTTTCTTCCAATACCTCTTGTCTTGCAGTACCCATTACAAAATTCTATTAAAAGGCATGATGAATGCTGAAGGAGAAACATAGTATTTGGACATTTTAAAACACTAATAATATGAAGAATGTTAGCAAAACAAATACAGAGGTAGTGAAGTACCATGTGAAGTACCAAGAACAGGAAAGCAGCATCTAATCAGGCAGAATGTACATATTTTATTAAATAAAAAAGCTCCCAGAGAAGAGCTGAGTACATGCAGTGTTAAATTGTATGTTTTTGTGGATAATTACATAGCAAACTATAACTTACTAATAGCAGTGAACTTCACTATCAAATAATATCCACACAAATTAAGTCATGCAAAGAACAGCTTCAAAGGGCAGGGTTAGATCCAGGCAGATCTGGATCTAGAAGCCTAGACGTACTTTGAATAAAATCCCCAATATCGTGGGTTTACCTGTGGACTGGCCTGATCTAACCCATAACAGAAAAGCCACCAGGTAGCTTTATCTTGCACTTACATTCTATACTTTGTCCCTTCCAGAACCACACCAGACGCCAGTGTCAAACCGCATCCCTTCTTTTCTGATTTTACCGCTATTGAACAACAAGGGATTTCTTTTTCAGAAAAGGAATCTCAGAGGACTTGTAAATAGATGTCAAGTAACTGCATTTACTCCTAGACTAGCCCAGTATCATTGATTAGACTTTAAACAAAGACATGTATGTACTTAACATACTTTGTATCTTTCCCATTAATACCAACAGGGACCGAACTGTGTGACTAGATCAGGATAGATCATATAACAAAAGCTGTTGTTTGCTTTTGGTTTGGTTACCATCTTGCACTTTTATTTTGCACTCTCTCCAGACTGCACTGTGGGGCATATTTTAATTGCACAAAATTCCCAAGTGGCTATTGGTTTTCTCAATGCTTTGTTAATGCCAAATATGCACCACAGATCATGAAACATCGTCCTGCAAACATCAGAGCCTACTCAGAAACCTCCAAAGATCCCTCACAACCTGGGGTGGAGGGGTTATGGTTCTGTTTCAAAGTACATGTGGACTTACTTGGATAGCTGTTAAATTTTATTCCTTCATTAGTTTCACCTCAAAACACCAACACTGGAACAAATATTTCCTCCACATAGTATGAATCATTCTATGTCACTGCAGAAGGTTTTGAGTTTATTCTCTGACCTCCTTGTAAACAATGATGATTTTAGGTATCTAAATACCATCTCAAATTGGTAACGGGAACAAAATTTCTTCTGTATCCTTAAAACTGTAAAGAAGATGCATAATATATTTGCTTTTCAAACAACAGCTTTCTAACAAGCTATGTTCCATTGAGGTCAAACATTTAAAATAATCTAAAAGTTCAACTACATTTTGACTCTTAACAGCTTCCACTAAAAAGCACTCACACTTTTAATACCTAGTTGCTTTAGAGAAGTTCAGAATGCAGTCAAAACCTAAAATCAGGAACTTGAAGTCAGCCTCTTTTTAACTATTACCCAGACAACTAGTGCTGTGACACCCTGAAGATGGCTTCACTCATCTGTTACACCACTCAAATAGAACTAGGTCAGAGTCTGAAAGGCAGCCACACAGCAGGCACAGTCCTACAGAAAACATACTAATGCTGGGAAGCCATTGCTACAACTGTGTAACTCAGAAACTAAGCAAAAACTGATGTGACACAAACATCAAAATTTCTACTCCTTCATTTTTGACAGTCCTGTCCTGTAGATCAGATTAGGACAGTCCGCAGATTAGGAACGCCTGCACTGTATTTTTTTTTTTTTAAATAAACATTTTCTGCCAGGGTTAACTTTCATTGTATTTAAAATTAATTTTATAAAGATAAATAAATACACTTAACAGATGCTGCGTTCATATATACTGACAAGTGCTTGCCAAGTAACTATCAGAGCCCTTGGCTGCTACAAAGCACCATTGTAAGGGCAGCTCTTTGAGCAAAACCCCGTATCATCATGCCCAAACACACC
>VZRU01015236.1:185440-197103 GCA_013398155.1 Pedionomus torquatus
CGTATCATCATGCCCAAACACACCTGATCTCACTTAAAGAATTTCTCACCACTGTTTTCATATTAGAGCAAACAAGATAAATTATGTCCCATATATAATAATTATATATATGTATATATATATAACCCATGTTTGAAAATTTACCATGTCTTTACTTCCTATTCTGAAGTGCATACTATGACAAAGTTGTGTGTGAAAATACTGGGTCATTATTTTGAGCAAAATGTAAGCTTTGTAATAGAATAATTATTTTTAAAGCTTGGATTTATATTTAAAGCAGAAGTGCAAGAGTGCTACGTTACTTTCTAGAAGCATTACCTTTTGGTTCTCTTCAATTTCTGCTCTGAGTTCTGAAGAAACAACTGTTTTTGTTATGGCTCTACAAAAAATAAAAAGATCACATTGTGAATCATCTCTTATCTAATGGATAGATTAGATACCTACTTACCCTACTGTTTTACCTCATATACAAATAGATTTAGTCTCCTAGTATAAAGCGCTGCAATCTCTGTGGTACCATTAAACAATAAAAAGTGCAGTATTTTTCTTATACTGTAGAATTCAACAGCACATAAAAAGGTTAACCACACGCCAACCCTCCGTGTCTAATTTCATATTAACCATAATAAAAGTGGGCAGCTGCCAGAAAGGTAGCAGTGGAGGGTGGCAGCAGAGAACAAGGGGAGTTCACTCCTCGCTATGGGTTCTCATTCCTTTCCTTACATTAAATCCAGGGATTGCAACATCACAGAAAGGGCAAGTACAGCTCACAGATCTGACTAAAAATGGATTGAGTGCAATGCCCACCTTAAGAAACTAGAAATAGCACAATTTTAGTATCAGTTAGTGGGAAATAAGACCAGAACTCAGGTTTTTTACTCTCAGGTACTATCTCCACCTACTCAAAAAGGAGGAGCTCCTGTAATACCATCTTCATGACCCAGATTGTTGAATTTATCAAAAGAAATATATTTCTAGACTGACTGAATTTCCAGAAATTGATTTGAATATGCTCAAGACAGTCATTGACAAAGTCCAAAAAACAGTGGAATTGCACATCAGTCTCTGACATTTGATTGACTGGGCTGTTTGCCAGAGCAGATCCCAGATTCTTCTGGGAGTGGGATCCAGGGAACAGATAAAGCTTAAAGCCACCGAACAGAAAACCTATCCAATAAATTCTTGAGGACTTGATGCAAAAGGTTCAAAAGCATTTCACAACAAAATAGCACGGGTAATCCTGTCAAATTTTCTACCAGTCCACACCAGGTGCCATCCAAGAGAAACACTGTAAGATCCTCTTCGCAACTATAGGCTGAAGAACTTCTCTGCATAAACATTGCCCAGTATTTGCTTCCAGCTAAACGGAAACTCAGACATTAACCCAACCAGTTCTGCCTGTCTCATGTTCTGCTCAGACAAAAAAAAAAAAAAAAAAAAGGTTCCTAGAACTCAAAGTTACCTGGCCTTTGTAGGAAAGTTCTGACTGAGATCTTTCATGACCATCAAAGCATCCACAGGGGGAGCAGTCAAAATGCGAGCAGCAGTTTGAAAACTTAAATCTAGAAGTGAAAAAATAGAAGTCAGGAACTCTAAACTGAAAACAAGCCAACGCGGAGTCATCTTAACTTTAGCTTAACCAATATAGCCCATCTACAGGTTGCTCCAATGAGTCCAGAGAATCCAGACCATCACTTTGGTTTTAGGCAAGGTGGGAGCACATATCCTTCAGAAGCGTGTCTGAGTGCTTGTTTCGGGAGCTAGCAATAGAAACAGCCATCTGTTGGATACAGATGGATTCTCTGTGGCTACAACGTATGTTCAGCATTTGGAATTACTCTTTCTTTTTTTCCAGAGGATGAAAAGCCTTTCCACAGACCTCCAACAGATGACTTCCAGGGAAACAGCTCAGAGTTGCATCCAGATACTTTCAAAATAGCTGTCTTTTCATCTTGAGAAATATCAGCTTTCCACACCAGGAAAGTGACCATGGAAAGAAACTTGACATTTCCTTTTCTTTTCTGCATTTAGCACATCACACAAGCAGTCAGTTTAAGAGCTGACTTAAGTAAGTGGCTTACTATATTTCACAATATGGAAAATAAACCTCATTTCAGAAGTGCCATGAAACAATCTTTCTAAAAGCTATTTCAATAGGATGCTGCCAAGAAGCTTCAGAAAATCCAGTAGTTTCCACTGCACGAATTTACACTCAAACTCTCAACTCTAGACAGCTACTCACAACCTCATTTGTGTCAAGCACAAGAAAATTAATTTACATTAAGTTTTTGCAGTACGACACTGAAAGTCTTCATACAGGTTACCTTGTAGCTGCCATACTTTCAAAGGTGCCATTTCATTGGTACTTTCCACGAGGTGTTTTCTAAGCTCTTTAAGCTCTTCCGTCAAGTCAGGATACAACTGCCTAAAAGGGTATGAAGGTAAAACAACTTCTGTGGTTTCCTGTGAGCAAGTTTGCTGCTAATTCAAAGAAACTAAGCATATGAAAAAGTATGCTGCTAACACATCTGGGTAACTTGGACATGTGAAAAAGAATAACAATGCAAAATGCGAGCATCTTGGCATCCAATTTTTTTGATATGACAAAGCCCAAAAACTTGCAACTGAGTTTTACCTTAGTTTTCCAAACAGAAATCCCTGCACTTCATCAATAGGGTCATTTTCATCTATTACTGTAGCATTCACATCTGTGCCTGTAAACATACAGAGAACACTATTACCAGGCTATTCAGAAACAGTTCTCAAAACCCATTTTGATTACTTTAACAAAGGAATAGTTTTTCCTTTTATTTAAGTCCAAGATAAGAGCAGGAAATTCTGGAGATTTATATATGTGTGCATGTGTAAATAAGTATACAT
Organism: Pedionomus torquatus; assembly: GCA_013398155.1. Classification (NCBI taxonomy): domain Eukaryota; kingdom Metazoa; phylum Chordata; class Aves; order Charadriiformes; family Pedionomidae; genus Pedionomus; species Pedionomus torquatus. Next base: position 188,321 of record VZRU01015236.1, read on the forward strand.
AAACATTTTAACAAAAATAGTTCGGGCAAGTGCTAGAGAGTTTACAAAACACAGGTCAGTGCTCTAAAGAAAGCAGCAAAAGCATAAAATACCATGCGGATTTCTAAGTTCTGTTTTCCCAAAGAACAAGAACAGGAAACACATTCCGCTCTGGGGATGGATAGGCTAAGGCAAATTAAGGTAGAGAATCTGGTTATCTGGGAAAAATTAACTGTGTTAGTAGTGCCCTTACTAAGATCTAGTCCAGAGTCATGACTCCAATGCGCCTCAGCATGGCGCAAAGACAGGTTTCATAAAGAACATAATCCCAAGAGACAGGGAGATAAGTGATTTTGGAGCTGAAGAAAGAAGAATATCTGCAATTCAGACAAACAGTCATTCATATCAAAAGAAATACAAAATTATCTTTACAAAATGAAAACAGTTAAAATATGAATTCACCTTTCACCTGTGTATCATCCTTGGCCTTATATTCTGTACTTTTAATAGCTAGTTCCACACCATAGCCAGAGAGGTAGACTTTTTCTTTACTGGGATTCTGTAAGGAAAAGGAATGGTACAACATTGCTAGTCTTTGTTTTGATGTACCAATTAAAAGCTGACATTTTCCAAAGCTAAGAAATCTCAAGCTAGTACACATTTCAGAAATAAATACAAGTGATTTTGCAGTAATGTACTATAATAGCTAGATTTCCTATCGTATTTCTACAAAACTCTTTGAAGCTCAGAGGACAAAGGTATCTCTATGAAACAAAAAAAAAAAAAAAAATCCAACCCCAAACAGCACTGAAAACCACAACACAAAAAGGAGCAGAAATCAATATTTTCAGGACTCAATGTGTAAGCCAAGTAGAGCAGGATAGACTCGAGTCATCAAATCAGATAGAGGAGGGAAAGGAACTTCCAACTGTGAAATCAACTCAAAATTTGCAGGGCTTTTGAAATGTAGGGTTAAACACTAAGCTGGTGGTTATCAGCAATTACGGGGAGGGAGAGGAAAACCAGGGTAAATTGTGCTAGGGCTCCTAAGTAGTTCTGTAATAGAACTGCTACAGAAACAATGCCTTTCATCTGAAAAAAACGGTACTGTAAGGTTAATACCTGCTTTTCATATCAAGTAACTAAGTGGCCTGACTGGAAAACATTCGACTATCTATTTCCTATATCTAATATAGTTTTAGATTAAACTCTAATTTATTTGGAGTTTAACTCTATATTTGTAAATCAAATTATCATCTTATTTAAACAGTCATGAGAGAAGTATTCTGCATGCAATAAGAAATAAGTTTTTAGTTTTCCAAACTAGGCAGCAACACATGATGCAAATGTCAATTGAAAGTGAACAAACTTAGGCCATGTTTTTAAAAGCCAGGCCAGTTACTCTTTTCACATCAAATACCTCTGTTACAATGCAGAAATATACTTACAGCAATATAGTGTCTGAGCACATAAGTGATTTCTCCTGCTTCAGCCTTTGAAACAAGCCTTTTATGATTTCTGTAGAACTCCTCTGAGCCAATCTCAGCATAAAGTATGACAACAGGACTTTCAGGGTTTGACACTGGATACTTGTGGTCCCCTTTGAACAAAAATGGCTTTGGCCTAAGAGTAAACACTGAAGATTATCACACTGCAATACTTAACATTTCCTCATTCAATGCAAGATGTAAAATTTCTTGTTCTCATATTTAATAGCTGTTCCTGTCTTCACTGAATACATATGTCAAGCTGTTCCCACATTTTATCAAAGCTGGCAGCGCTTGATGCGAATTGATAAAGCTTTGTTATAAATGCACATATGAAAATGAAACAAGTATCTAAGTAAGTGCTATTTTGAATCTAATACAGTCCTTATTTTAAAAATTAACCAGTTTCCTTAAATTCTTGGTTAACTCACTTTTTTTCCCCCAATGGGGATTGCTAAATTCTGGATTAAAAAAAAAAAGCAAGCTAACAGAGGAAGTAGTCCAGGAACTTGAATTGAAGGGTACTTGATCCTTGACTCAGTAGATAAACAAGTAAGTAACAGGAAAGTGAATAAAAAGACCATTTTCAACCTCTGTTTTTAAAGTTTGTCTAAAATATGATCAAATACTTAAAATATTCCCAGTGAATCAGAAGAATAGGATAGGAGCTACAGATGCCATGTCTGCTCGTTGACAAAACACAACTTTATGCTTACAAAACCCAAAACTACTGAGATTACTTTGAAGACAAATCAAGTAATAAGTTTGGGGTTGGGTGTTGTTTTTTTTTTTTTTCCTAAAGAGGTCTATTTTATAGGGGGGTTTTTGTTAATAGAAATTATAATCAAGATCTGTTCTATATTCTGTGGTGATAGTTTTCTTTGTCAACGCTGAGAAAATTATATAGGGAAACAATTCTATGCATACTTCAGGCCATGTATGAAATGATCTCTATTACCTATCATTTTAATATGCAGCCCAGTTCTTTCTATTCTCCCCACATTCTAAAGGCTTTACATATTGCCGAAAATTCCTACTGTCTTTCAATATATTGTTTCCCTTTCCCCCCTCCCACACTTTGAAAGCATTCCTCCCCCTAGCAGAATATCAAAGAGCAAGGGATAAGAAAACCATTGTTCCAATCTGGATTAATAAGAAATAAGAGACTGCCACTTCTGCGTGTTCAATGGCCAGTATAAAGTAACACTGAAGGATGTAGAAACCCCTGCTATATTGCAATCTCTTTACAGCAGTAAGTCTAACTAGACTGAATTTTAAGAGCTAATCCAATTATTAGAAATAAAGCAAATACCTTTCTGAAGCTGCCTGTAAAAGGTTTCCAAGAGAGTCAAATTCACAGGTCTTCTCCCCATGCACAGCATAAAACAGGGTACAGCCCATTGGTGGAGGTTCATCTGCTGCTATCTGTATTAAACCATATTTGTAAGAAAGTAGGTTCAATTTTTGCCTTTGGAACACGCGAAAATGGTAACAGCATAGCTCTGTAGCAATTGGTCTTTTTCAATTTTCTAAATTCTAAACTAGTACTTCTAGTACTTCTTCCCTGTTTATTCTATAACTTAAATGCACAGTGAAAACTGCAAAATTGAGAGTTAACTTATTATAAATATTTTTCAGTCTATTAACTGTAATACTAATTCCAGGTATAAAAAGTGAGACTTGCAATTGTAGGGGGTTTGGTTAAGGTTTTTTTACATTACACATCAGAAACCTCTATGTTTGTTAAACATCAAATGATAAAATGATTCCAGATGAAAATGAGGATATATTCTAGTATTACTGAAATAGAGCATATTATAACGTGAGACCATTTGCAATGAACTATACAATACCCCGAATTTGAAAAAGAACAGAGTACAATAAACTTTCACTTACATGTTCTAATCATTAGAGCTATATATTCATGGATTATTCTCTTCAAGTAAGTACAACCAAATAATGGGAACAGCCATCACAAGCATCACAAGTACCAAGAGAATCACAGGGATTTTCCTCATAACAAGTCTTCACACATTTATTATTGTGTGCAGCAGGCAAAGATGAAGGGACATATTGAAATCCCGATTCTTTAGTCCACTCTAGACAGATGGACTCAAATTTGGCACTCAGTGGAATTAGTATATCCATATGCTCTTCAGCTGTGTGCAGCACTTAATCAGTCCAGGATTTATTATATTCTCAAATGTCTCCTCACACAGTTCACTCCTTCCTGGGCCTTAGGTAACGCCCTATAAATCATTTTGAGGATTTCCTGTACTAACCTGTTGAAAAGCTTGAACTGTTGCAGAATAAGACCGTAAGGACAAGGAAAATTTCAACAAATTCTGTTGCAAAGGGGACAGACTCTGGCAGGCCACTTTCAGCATTTCGTGGTAATAACTGCTACCTGCAAAGTCAAAGTACAAGCAGTTATCTCTCTATATAGCACATTCTCACTGAGGACTTTTCATCTTAATTGCAGTTTCTACTAACAGAAGCCAATGGCATTAATTGTAAATACACACATGACCCTTCCTCCTCAACATTCATTACAGCCAGTTCTACAGATAGACAAGAGAGAACTTCAAATGACATCCACGAGAGTACATTTATATACACTCCTGCAGATGCAAACGTAGTCTTCAGGATGAGAGAAACAGTTAAACGCTCCCATTTCATTTCAGTTGAGAAACAGAAACACAGACAAAAAGTATTTATAACATTTTATACTTCGTGTTGAAACAGAAACTGGTAAGTAAATCATGTTTCAGACTCATGTACCACAGCTTTTGTCAGACAGACATCAAAAAGCTTTCAGCACTTTCCAGTAAAAATATTATTGAAATCAGGCCTCATTTGGCTTGTACAATACTAACAAAGTGGAGAACAAAACATTTTACTTCATTTTTCAACCATGTCAACTATCAGTTGTCATCAAGAAAAAGATCATGAAAACTTACCATCCTGTTCAGACATCTTAATATTTTGACTGGCTTCAACAAAATTCCAGAATTTTTCTTGACCTTCTTCTGATAAAAATTCACTGAGTAAGAAGAGAAGAGTTAGATCAATGAATTTGCTCTCAAGTTACAATTCTAATACTTTAAAGCTTTACAGAAAGTTACCTCCTACCATGTGTTTACCTACATCAGAAACCCACGCTACTAGAAAAAGCACACCAGGAGAGCTAACAAACCAAGACACCAAACAAATATAGTTGCAGGTCAAACAGAGTACAAGCAAGCAGCTTGTAAAGCACCTATTAACCTGTCAGAGACCACTGTCAGACAGCTGTGTCTGACACAGCTTGGACTCCCTAACTCATTCCTTGGCTACTTAGCTTTTATGACAAACAACCATTTGTGTCTACTTTGTTGTAATAAACTGTAGTCTGGTGGTACTTCTGGTGGGGTTTCTGGTTGGTGGTTGTTTTTTTTTTTAAAGAGCAAAAGAAGTCACAGATTCAAATCATGAGGTTGTTATTCACCATATACTAAGCACATGATTAGGTAGGTATACAACATTAGACAATAATTCTTTAAACATTGTTAACAACAGATCCTTTATCATGTCTAAACTTGGTAACATGCTTCCCACACCAAGGGATGCTACAGCCCAAGATTTGGAGCCTGCTAGCTGCCACTATAGCTCCTGTGTTCATTTCAACTATTTCTGACCTCAGGTGCTAAGTACTTGACCTGCACAAGCTCAAGAAGTGAGTCCATGAGGTTCAACAGGGCCAAGTGCAGAGTCCTGCACCTCAGTCAGGGCAACTCCTAGTTTTAATACAGGCTAGGGCACAGAGGGATTGGGAGCAGCCCTGCCAGGAAGGACTTGGGGTGACTGGTGGATGAAAAAGCTGGTCATGAGCAATGTGCGCTCGCAGCCCAGAAAGCCAACCTTATCCTAGGCTGCATCAAAAGCAGTGTGGCCAGCAGGTCGAGGGAGGTGATTCTGCTCTTCTTCCCTGCTCTCATAAGACCCTACCTGGAGCACTGTGTCTGGCTCTAGAGCCCTCAGCTGGAGGGAGGGATGTGGACCTGTTGGAATGGGTCCAGAGGAGGGCCACAAAAACACGCAGAGGGTGAGGGCTCCTCTGCTGTGAGGACAGGCTGGGAGAGTTGTGGTTGTTCAGCCTGGAGAAGAGAAGGGTCCGTGGAGACCTTATAGCAGCCTTCCAGTACCTAAAGCAGGCTACAGGAGAGCTGGAGAGGGACTCTTTATCATAGGGCCTGTTGTGATAGGACAAGGGGTAATGGTTATAAACTAAAATAAGGTAGATTGAGACTAGATCTACGGAAGAAATTCTTTACAATGAGAGTGGTGAAGCACTGGAACATGTTGCCTAGAGAGGTGGTAGATGCCCCATCCCTATAAAGGTCAGGTTGGACGGGGCTCTGAGCGACCTGATCTAGTTGAAGACATCCTTGCTTATGGCAGAGGGGCTGGAGTAGGTGACCTTTAAAGGTCCCTTCCAACCCAAACTATTCTGTGATCCTACTTCTGGAACAATTGGGTAATGAACTGAAGTGCTGGGCTAAGGGAAGGGAACAGCAGGAATGCTTTTATACTGTGGTGCTGTGTAAAATCTGCAATTCACCCCGATAAACAATCCTACTTGCTCAGAGTCTTTAATATAACAGTGAGGTTATATATCAGGCCTTTGGCACATTATTTTATTTGCTTACTACTTCATAGTCTCTTAGGGTGAGCTTTTCCACAGCAAACATCTCGCTTTGTCAAGGTATTTAATACGTGGCATTAACACATAAGCTTTTAATTTTACTGCTTAAGGATTTCTCAGTCTTCAAACTTCAGTTTCTGCAGAGAAGGTTACAAGAAAGACATTTTCCCTGGGACACACCTGTCCTGTCACCCAGAGCCATGCCCATTTGAATTAAGCCCTGCTCAACTATTTTCACGTGAACCAATCTGTGATAACACAAGAGTTTCCTATCTGGCAACACCCTTAACTCATACAAAATTAAACACACACACATAAACAAAAAACTAAAAGTCCTAGTTTGCACAGACATCTCCAGACTACAATCGCACTACATGAAATGATGGGGACTTCTCAAGTGCTAAGCAGACTGGCAGTGAAAAGACAGCATTTTACTTTCTTGTTCTTTTTAATAGCATCTTTAGAAAAAAAAATCTGTAATACCATAGAAGTCTCCCCAGGCTGACTGGCACAACTTATAAAGCACTTGACTGTAGACCACCAATTGACAACTCTTGTGAACAGAGATAACTTAACTGAGTTAAACATACACAAGCACCAGGTATGCTTCAAAACTTGGGTATGCATCACTGAAGTAAAAAATCTTTTATTATGGAGTCTTACAAGACTGTGCTAAACCTGTTTATCTACTGCTTTGAGTAAAAATTCATAAGGCAAAAAGTCCTTACTATGGAATTATTATTAGTTTTTATTTTAGTGCACAACAAAAGAATCTACCATGCAAAAAAAACTATTATCTCTTTCAAAATATTAATTCCCATCTCCCCAAGCACATTCAACCAAGTGTTATTACTACCGATGAATTAGTAACAACCAGAATCCAAAGCACCACAGAACAAACGAGGGAGAATACATTATCTTCTAACCATATTCTGACTTGTCAACAAAAAAAATCATAATGCACTTACCTTGTTTCAAGCAATAAAGGAGTTGAAGGCCACTTTGTAGTTAGAGATGTTGTCACAGCCTTAGAATCTCCTTTTACAAGTGAAGAGCTGAACCAAATTCCAAGAACTACAATAAATATTCCCATTTTATAGAAGAAGCCTAAAAAAGATGAAGAAGTTAGTTTAGCATTGTCTTTTTGTATAAATACAGACTCTCACATACCCGTATATATATATAGCATATTTTAACATTCAGTGGTAAGTATATGATGATATATCAGCGAAATAATCATAGTCTTGCCTGGGCTTAGAAAAATCAAAATACTATGAAAACACGGGAAGAGACAAGGATTTTAAGATCTGACTCCTGGGCTGCAAATAAACCTAAATCAATTCCAGCTTCCACTATGTTTATGCTTTCAAATAAACGTGCTTCTGTTCTGGGACACCTACATCGTACACTGCTTGCTTTAAGAAGAGGGATTACAGACAGAGCATGTTACAAATCAGGTAGAAACACTCCCCACCATTTGGTTTATGGAAAGTAAAGTCACATTTTGTATTTGCAGAGATACATCAACTGGTGTACTAACCAATGTCAGAAGCTCCAGGCAAGGTTAAAATTCCCTAGTCAGACCTTTAGGTTCTGCTGGGTACAGCGGACTTCTTCTCTGGGGAATGAAGAAACAAGCATTTCCTGGATGCACTACATAGCACCAGCTTTAGAAGCTGAAAAATGAACGAAACAATGAAGACAGACTCAAATGATACAATTTACTGTGAGAAATGAGCCAGGAACACGGGGGAGGATGGAAGAAACCACTTATTTAATTGTCTTTCACGTGTTCTTTCATGCCTCTATATTCTCTATCCTATTCACCATAGCACAGCTGAGTAGAATTTCCTTGCCTACAGGTCATGCGCTTATGGAAGACATGAATTCTCTTTTCTATTACAGTCTCCAAAAATTCAAGCCTTCTTTTCCCCCTCTCTGACATTTGCCTATTGCTCTTTCTGTATCTCAATGTTTTTTCTTTCAGAATAAAGCCAGAAATGCCCTGCTGTAATATGTGAGGAGCACCTTGCTCAGCTGTGCATGACATTTGTTGTACGCTGCACCTGGGAAGTGGGCAGATGGCACTGCACACCATGGAACGGTCACAGCTACGGCTCGTGGCGCACAGAGGAGGAAGCTCAGTCAATATTTGCAGAGTGAAACCTCAGCTTCTGCCAAGGAAATAGAAAAATCAAGGTTTGCAGCTCCTCTTAGCATCAGGTGCAGAATCCTCTGGCAGAGAAGCCCTGAGGTAAAGAGTCAAAGCAGAAACACCTTGTGCTGAGGTAAGGCTGGCAGCCCCTGGTGTCCAGGCCAGGAGGCCAGAGTGAGGGGTCTGCACAAGTGTTGTGAGTGGTAAAGGTCACAGGTAACATCTTTCAAGGCACAGGTATGATGCTGCCGTGCTCTAGGTACTGACACACGCCCTCTGCGTTTACCTGGGTAATCCTGAATTCTATGATTCAGGATTTTTTACTACAAATAATCTGTTCTAGCTACTAGTCCACATCTTGTGTGCTTCCATAAACTGACCCGCCGCACTGCACTCCCGTCACTGGCTGGATAGCGGTGACGCAGACAACGCTGATGACTCAAAAGCAAAGAATTATAAAATGGGCATGTCCGTTCGT
>VZRU01015237.1:0-44328 GCA_013398155.1 Pedionomus torquatus
GTTCCCTTCCAACTCCAACCATTCTATGATTAAGGTACATGGATTTAAGGCCTGGGAAAAGAATACAGCTAGAATGTTCTTTCCAAAATGAGGACTATAGTTTGGATCTTGCACACTTCTCCAATACCTGAGGTAGGACTATTTTTTCACATTTTTGGCAAGTACAGGCATGGTTGATTGCCATAAGTCACTTTCTGGTCATTTCCAGTGTTACCAGCTTTTCTTTTTGTACGTCTGATGTTCATGATTTTTTCACAACTTTTAAATCCTTAGTTTTTTTCTGTTATTACCTTGGAAAAATGATACTAATTTAAAAATGAAACTTCTAATTTTCATCCTTAAACGTTTTTTTTTACGAATTTATAAAGTAAGAATAAAATACATAGCTTTCTGGTTCTCAACATTTTATTGAAAACTCATGGTTGTCTCATGTTAAATCTTGGTTTTTTGGGCTCTGGCAATTGGAAGCAATATAGAGAGGACTTAAACTAATGGCAAACTGCATTCACGTTTAGAGTTGGCACTGAGAAATGGCTCAGTATGCCGTTAATTATGGTTTATTTTCTTTCAGACTTGTTGAGTCTGTTGGTGTTATTGGCTAATTTCTCATATTGGCTGATTTGACAGTTCTCTGGCCCTTCAGTCTTCAAAAGGTCTTCACGGAAAACTACTAGTGGTGTGTTGGGTTTTGCATTGGTTGGTTGTTGGTTTTTTTCCTTCTAATATTTAAAATTCATCACTTTCATTTTCTATAGTTTGGAAACAGCTTCTTGCCCCCTTCTGATTTTGATTTCCAGTCCATAGGGTTCTGACTAGAGAAACGCTGCCTTCAATAAAATATGCCATGTTTGCACAGCAACTTCTTTTATTGTTGTGTAATAATATCTTTGGATGAAGTGTCTCTTTTGAATTATTATTTTAATTAGTTTTGATTCACTTTGGTTATTGTTCTCTCCAGTGCATACTCGTCTCACAACAAAGTTTACTCTAAAACGTGCCCCATTACAAATTATAGACATTAAAAAAAAATGACGTATCAGCTCCTCCTGATGCTCCTCGTTGCAAGCAGGATCGGATGTTTTGAAGGTTTATCTTGTCTCAGACACACTGTTGGGAAGCGTTGTCCCACCGGGCTCTCCTGCAGTGCCTGCTGCAAACTGCAGCGTGGAGGAACTGACTTCAAACCCCAACTTTCTCTGTAGTTATGGGAAGGTTCCTGCCTGTCTGGGCTTTCATAGCCTAAATATAAAATAGGTTATTTAGTCTGCACGACCTGCTGAGCTGAGTGTAAGAGGAATTTGCATACATCAGCAGGGGGGGACTAAAACTTAAGCTGGGCTTAATAAACCTATTACCAAAGGATCCTCCCAGACTCTTCAAGCCCTGTCTATTTCTAGCACAAGAAAGGTTTGATTTTACTTGATGCTTTTGGTATATACAGTCTGTATTTACGAGGTTTTGTAAGGTCCAATGATGCCTTACTGCAGTCTCCTCATCTTCGTTAAGTTGTACTGTTGTACTCCACCAAGAAGTAGATGAGCTGCTATTGCAGAATCATGGAATTGTTAAGAGGTGGAAGATCTAGAGATCACCCCGTTCAACTTCCTTGCTGAAGCAGGGTTGCCCAGAGCACATCACTCAGGGCTGCATCCAGGTGGGGCCTGAAGGTCTCCAGAGAAGGGGACTCCACACCCTCCCTGGGCAGCCTCTGCCAGGACTCTGACACCCTCACCAGAAAGATTTTCCTCATATTTGAATGGAACTTCCCGTGTTCCAGTTTGTGCCCATTGCGCCTCATCATGTCACTGGGAACCACTGAAAAGAGTCTGGCTCCATCCTCCTTCAACCCACTCTTCAGTGAGCATTACTAAGGTCTCCCCTCAGCCTTCTTTTCTCCAGGCTCTCAGCCTTTCCTCACCAGGGAGATGCCCCAATCTCTCCATCATCTGTGTTGCCCTACGCTGGACTCTCTCCAGTAGTTCCCTGTCTCTCTTGAACTGGGGAGCCCAGAACTGGATGCAGTATTCCAGTTATGGCCTCACCAGTGCAGAGTAGGAGTTGAGCTATCAGAAAGGCAGACAGACCAAAAATAGATAAAATTTAATCCAAATATACTTTTTTTCTTTTGTCAGTCTTTCTGATAAAGAAAACCAAAAAACAGGGAAAAAAAAACCTATAAATGTAATCCCCGAAGTTTAAAGAATTGGAGAGAAAACAAGAAAGTTGCGAAAAGATGATTATCGTATTTTCTCCCATCAGCGTACTGAGACGTTTGGATCCGATAGTTTAACAGGCTGTGATATAATTTGTGATGTAGGATAAAGCTCTGAGATAACAATCTGAGAATCAACTTTGTATTTTCAAATGATCAGTTTAACTGAATGGCTGTGTTGGGTTTTTAGGATATGAGGAGTGGCTGAAGAAAGGAAGGGTATATGTAGATGTAGAATTGCAGAAACTAATTTACAATGCAACATTTACTAAACCTGACTTTCAGTAGGTGAAGTTTTTTGGATCAACCTGCATTGCTAAGAGCCATGCAAGTCAAAATAAACCAGGAAAGTTTTATTCAAAGGATAAAACTATGTCTTCATAGACGATATTTCAAGGCCAGGGTGGAGCGGGCTTTGAGCAACCTGGTCTAGCAAGAGGTGTCCATGTCCATGGCAGGAGGGCTGGAATTCAATGATCTTTAAGGTCCCGTCCAACTCAAACCATTCTGTGGTTCTGTGATTCTATGATTCTGTCTTAAGGACTCCAAACTGCAGGTGAACTTTAACAAGGACCTGATTGTCCCAGGTTAGGGTCAAAAGTGCTCAGAGACATTTCAGGCAAGCAGATAAGTTGGACTGGATGAATCCAATCTACGTTTTTCTGCATAAATACTAGTGGGATGGCAAAGGCAGTACACGTTTTGAAAAATTAAGCATCTGAAAATTGTCAGATTTATGGCTGTATGTCAAGGCACTGAATCACTCGAGGATCTATCAACTGTAAAATATCTAAGTAAGGCTTGGAACATTTTGTTATTTGTGGAAAACAGCATAAATCCCGTATTTCCTAATATCTTGGAATGCTGACCGATCTGTAAAAAAAAAAAAATTATTTCCTAAATTCCTCAGTTTTGAAGGATTTCTTGAAAAGATAAAGCTGTTGATTGTATTTGTAGAATCCATACAATCCTTTTATCCTCCCATGTCTTGTCATCTTGATGCCAAGGGTACCATCTGATTCTTCTATCGGTTGCTATAGATAACCCTATAGTTCAAGCAGAGATATCCCAATCGGTGCAACTTAGCTCATCATCCAAATTAGACTTCAGAACCCAAGAGTGTTCTGAAGAGCTGGTACTGAAAAATCAGGGTCCAACCATGCAGTCCCATCCTGTGGGAAGTGCCGTTGTGTTTCTCGGGTGTTCCTGGGGGACACGTGCTCCAGAGACATCCCTTGTCTCTCGGCATTCCTAATGCCACTGGTGGCATGAGCTGGATGTAGCTGCTTCAGCTGCCATATGTACCCGTCTCTTCAGGCTGTTCGTGTTACACGGCAGTTTTGGCAGTCTGCCGGGATTTTTCTGAGTAATGCGAGTGGTGGGGAATAATAATATTAACCCTTTTGTATCTTAAGTCATCTGTGAGTGGGATTTTGTGAAGCAGAGAGCACTTTGTAACCTCCCCTGCTCACCCTTTCTCCTCCTCTGCACCCTTTAAAGCGTACGTATCATAGAATCATAGGACAGCTCAAGCTGGATGGGACTCCTAAGGATCATCGAGTCCAACTCCCTGCTCCTGGCAGGGCTACCTAAAGCAAAACCCTGTGAGTGTTGTTCGAGGGCTCCTTGAACTCTGACAGGCTTGACCACTTCCCTGGGGAGCCTGTTCCAGTGACCAACCACCCCCTCAGTGGAGAAGTCTGTGTTAGTGTCTGCTGAGGCTATTTAGGCTGCAGCCCATTTAGGCTGCAGCCCATTAAGTGGTATCTGCTATTTAGAGAGGTGGATATGAGTAAGCTTTATAAGGAGGGGATAGTGTAAAGAGGTAAGAGGATATGATTCTCCCTCTACGTTTTTCCCAGCCATTTCAAAAGATAATGTGTAATTCTTTGTTTTCTCCTCTTCTACTTCAATGCCAAGGTCAAATATGAATGGCAACCACAGTGGTTAATGCTGACAGCCTTTCTCCATCCCTGTCTCTCTTCTAGAAGTGAAAGATTTGCAGTAGCAATATAATACAGCACTGTAGGCTTTTTTTCTTGGGTAAACTAAAAGCTAATGTTTCTGAACTTCTCCATAGAGTGATTTCCAGATCATCAGACACTAATCCCATACTGAGAGCTGGTGGCTGGGGATGGTTGAGTTATGGGGACAATATTAAAATGTTGACAGCACCTCTCTGTCTTAAGGAAAAGACAACTGTATTTTGATAAAAGGAGGACAGAGAAAGGCTGGATAAACTGTTGGTTTCTAATACAGGGAAATGCATGTAGAAAAAAAACCTTACAGGCTTGAATTTCTGGAAGAACGCAAGGCATTTGTTTTACTAACACTAATGAGTTCTATCGTGCTATGAAAGTCTTCATCAAAGATTATTTGAGATGTCTACACGGTCCCAGATGACATTGCCAAATGTCCTTTGCTGTTTTTCTCTCAGCCTTCCTCCTATTAAGCTTGTCTTCCTCACGCTTTTACTGGAAGATATAAATTTTTTGCTGAACTTCTGTTACCCCTATTCAGTGTGGGAAAGCGGGGTACGTGCTGTTGACGTGCTGCAACCTCCCGTAGCGCGTTGTGTGCCAGCCCAGTAGACCTGCGGGTCCTCAGACTTGTTTGTGAGCTTCCCTGGGCTTCCTGCCTAGGAGCAAACAATACCATTTAACTAGCTCTTGAGTCGCCACTAATTGAAGCAGCATAATTATCAAATACTTGGATTCATTCCACATCTGAAATAAAACAGCTGTGTTATAATGTTATGATCAAATTCTTTCACTGTTATATGACCTAATAAATTAACGGTTGGGAATCACGCATTTGTGACTCACGGTCTGTCACTAAAATATACTAATTTCATCAATGGTCTTTTGGATAAATTTCTCTGAGTGGCTGCTGGTTTACTCAGGCTGCAAAGAAGCGCGGCTGTTTCGTGCCATCAGTTCTAAGAGTTTGTGGTCTCTGGTCTACGGGAGAGTAATGAAGGAACTAGAAAATAATGAAATATTTCTGTGAAGAATTGGCTTCCCAGGGGACCAACTGCCTCACCAATTTAGTGAGAGACGTAGGCCAGCTCCTGAGAGCTCTCAAAATTGTCCTGGGTTGCTGCTCAAAGAGCTGTCTGGGCACGCTTTATGTAGATTGATTGCTCTGGAGAAAGAGTAATACAGCCTCTTGCAGACTAACCCTTAGTAGAGCAAGCTTAAGGGTAAAAAATTAACAATTCCATTCCCGCTAAGCAAAATATTAATATCTTGTTTGCAAAATTATAGAATCACAGAATGGTTAGAGTTGGAAGGGACCTTCAAGATCATCCAGTTCCAACCCCCCTGCCCTTGGCAGGGACACCTCCCACCACACCAGGTCGCTCCAAGCCCCATCCAGTCTGGCCTTGAACCCCTCCAGGGATGGGGCAGCCACAGCTTCTCTGGGCAACCTCTTCCAGTGCCTCACCACCCTCACAGCAAAGAATTTCTTCCTCATATCCAATCTAAATCTCCATTACCCCTTGTCCTATCACTGCACTTCCTGACAAAGAGTAATTAATTACAACTACGAGCAATAAAACATTCTTCTGAACTCAACTAAGCGTGACTTCCCTTCAGCTCTTCAGGTAGTTTCATTCGCTTGGGAACTGGACCTTTAGTGTCCTTTCATACAGGTTGGCCTGCCTTAGACACCTTTCAAAACACAAGTTTATCTGCCGTCTTTGTCCTTTCTTGTATTTTATCCAGTAGGAACGCAGCTGCCAAAACCAGCAGCAGAGTTGAATGGCTTCTAAACAATGTCATTTAGAATTAGGAAGTCTCATTTCAAAATTGGAAATGTGAACAAAGAAGAGAAAAAATAAATTTAAATACTGCAGAGTTAAAACTGTACTACAGTTTGCTAAAATAGATCTTGAGGAAGAATGACCTAAAGGCATAAAATCTTATGATAGATTTTTTATTTATTTTATCTTTTCAAATCTAGCAGAAACGAGGAGGTCTGCCAGAGGTCAGCAGACCTAGAAGATGCTGGACCTGTAAAAGGGAGCACTTCTGCAAGAGAATGCCCTAGGTGAAAAGCTCAGTGAATTCTTAGCGGTAGTGTTAACTATGGAGGAATTTGGGATGTGGCAGCATCCTCAGCACACTGAAAATAACAATCAGCAATGCAATTTTGCATTTTCCTGTGGTCAGTCATGGTCTGGCCTGTAGGTCCTTTACCCTGCCTGTGTCTTGAGGTGCAGACTCCTGCCTTCCTTCTCACGTTTCTGCTGCCATCCCCAAGCAACAGTTTGCAAGTCTAACTGAAAAAATGAAAGAAATAAAAACTCTAGGGTCAGCGGCCAACTTAATCATCAAGAACCACCTAGAAAGCCTCTTGGCTGCAAGCACTGCCACAGGAATAGCAGTTTACTCTTAGATCGATTTAAGCATAAGCCTACCCTGAGGATCGATGTCTGGTTTCATAGACACCATGGAAAGACTTCGTAACTGACTGACAAAATGAACAGTAACAAATCATCAGGACAAGGGGAGATTCTGAGGGTAACTCCGATATGGAATTTCTGAACAAAGCTCCTATCTGCTGCTGTGGCTTGATAGCAGAGCAACGGACCTGAACAAATACAGGGCTGCTCTTAGAGTTGCAGAAATGGTCCCGGGAACTGAACTAGGAAGCTTGTTTCCACTGCTGGAGAGATGGTGCTGAAGTCACAAAAATTGCAATCACTGGAAGTGGAATTTAAAAAAATAAATAAATAGATGAGTCTCCAAGAGTCCGAATGTTGAAGGGGTCAGTGGGTTATATGGATATCTACCTTGATTCTTTCAGCTTTGATTTGGATATTCAGAAAGACGTGCTTGAAAGCCAGGCTATTGTGCAGTAAGAGAAAATGACCTCTAATGTAAAGGATAAGAAATAAAGGCTAGAGCTAAATGAAGAGTTTTCAGAATAGAGGAAAAAGGAGAGAAGTTTTAGAGGGCTTTAACTGCAACCCATACTGGGAGAGATTTAGAAACCGTATGGTTTGGTATTGTCATGTCTCTGTATTCTTTCTCTGTAAGGGAAATGAAGCGGTTCATATTATTTCTCTCTCAAATGCGTCTTGCCTTTGCAGGAAAAAACGACTGTGTTTCACCAAAATCTCCTAAAAAGTTGCATGGGTACCGTTACAGAAATTAGCAGTAGGTCTGTTTTCCTGCTTTATGTCTTCCAGATGGGCAATGCCGACTCCAGTCCTCACGTGTAGGTGGAAACTCCAGTATCACTTCATACTGGGGGTGAAGACAGTAATTTTAGCAGGGCTGGTTTGCAGATGAGCTTCACTAGCTCCTATTCAGGTGTCCAACACTGGTTTAGATGCCCCAGGGTATCCTGGTTTGCTCCTCTCTTTTGCTCCAGGAGGCCTTAGGTGTCCTGGAGGGCCTGTGTTTAATCTACCAGGTGTGGTCTAATCTCTGTGATAACAGAGACAGAAATACCATTAGGTGTTACCTATGTGAGTATGTCAAAGGGATGTGTATGCGGGGAGGAATAACCCCAGGCACCATGTGCTGGGGGCTGACCAGCTGAAAAGCAGCTTTGCAGAAAAGGACTTGGGCATCCTGGTGGACACTCAAGTTGAACATCAGCCAGCAATACTTTGCAACAGAGAAGGCATATGATATCCTAGGCTGCATTAGGCAAAGTATGGCCAGCAGGTCAAGGAGGTCTCCATCCTTGGGGATATTCAAAAGGTGGCTTTAGGTGGCCTTCCTTGAGCAAGGGCACGGACCGGATACCTCCAGAGGTCCCTTCCAGCTTTGGCCTTTCTGTGATTCTAAGGCAACTGAACTGGAAACTGTGGATGTCAACTTTGAATGACCAGACACCTAAGATCCAGCTATTTTCAAACTTCTTGTACATGAATGAAAGCTGGTCACTTTTAATTTTATTTCTGCTTTCTGTTCACTAAAAATATTTATGGCTGCGTTTTGTGGTTGACCAAGGATGCCAGCTACTAGGGGATGGAAACAGTGACAGTAAATCAATTTTTTTATGTTTTCCATCAGGTAACTCTGACGCATGCTATAGAGTTGTATTCATAAGAGACAGAACAAGTTATTTTAGTATCCTAATACTGAAAAAAAGAAAAAAATACAACAAGTAATTTGTAAAATAGGTCTTTTATTTGTTGAGCAAGGGCATTAAGTATTTCTTTTGCCCTGTAAAATGACAAGTTCCTCATTATTTTGTGTAATTACTGGAAAAATACTGTCGACAAAATTCAACACACTGAAAAATAACCAGTGCACTTCCCAGAAGTGCGTGAAAACATTTTACTTTCATACTAAATACAGACCAAAAAATGCATCAGTCAGGACAGAAAACTTTCTATATCATCCCTTCCTGAACACCTACATCTCTTCATCTGCAAGAGTGAGGAAAGCGAGCCCTGAGCAGTCAGTAAGTACGAGGTCTCATCTTGACAGCATCTAACGAGTCTGTGCCTGTAGGACTGTTTCACAGCACCAGCGGAGTTGTAACGCAGCAACTGTCTCCAAGCAACCGTGCGACCGCCCGGGTGCTACAACGGGGCTGGAGGAGCCCTGGGCAGCTCTGCTGGTGCCCACCCTGGCCACCCACCCCTTAGGTCATACCTCCTGCTGCTGGAAAACAGCAAGCTCTGAGTGCTGTCCAGATGGCCCCTTGCAGCAAGAGGCAGCTATTCCTGCAGGTGGAAAATCGGATTGGGTCATCGGTTGCCCACGTCAGTCTTTTTGCCGAAATAACTCAAACGTATTAATCAATTCAGCTCTCTCGTCTGTACCAGCAGAGCTTGTCAAAGCGTTATTTTTGCAGCTAACTGAATCTAAACAAGCTCTCAAAACCAAAACAATGCCTTTGCAGGCCTAGCTCAAAATAGCTATCCGGGTAGATTTAATCTGATTAACTACAGTCAATATAGATCATAGAAGAAAGTCTTCGTGTTCAGTATAATTTCTCCCCAGCTGCTTTATCTTAGTGCAAAACTGGCAATATGGGTATGAAGCTTCTTTTTAAAGGTAATAATGTACGTTTGTCGTCCCTGCTCTTCTGATAAAAGTCATCATTTTGTTATTTGTTATATTATGTTTCATTTGGGATCACTGCAACGTTGGATAAGGTGCAGGAATGCAGCAGCATCTGCCTTTACCAGAGTTTAATTCCAACACAATGTTCTGAATCCTTTATGGAAGGGAATTGTAACCTTCCGAAATAATTTACCACAAAAGCTACTGACTAAAGATGATTTTTCCTTTTCCTGGTATAATTAGTATAATCATTCATGTGGCTGGTGTTTTGGGGCTTATAATTTTGCAGAAGTGTTTTGAGACAAAACACTGGTGGCAGCTCAGAAGATGAAAAGCTTTTATCTTTTACTTAGGGGGATGAAGAGATGGAAGGAGGGAAAAGGACATGAAAGAACTATTCCCAGAATGGGAGCAAACACAAGGTTGTTTCAACAGTACAATTTTTTTATCAGCACTGATTTCAAATGTTTTGCCAAAACTGTTCCAGCAGTAGCAGTGGCACGTTCCTGCTTGTATGGACGGCTCCTGAACCCTGCAATGGGATACAAAACATGTTCTGCCTTCTGCTCCTTACCAGTATAGCCAGTCCTGAACTACAGGAACCAGCACTTCAGTTTCTTCTTGCTTCTCTTGAGCAGTAGGTTAAGAAAATATCGGGCTAGATCTCCTTTTTTCCTTTGTTAGTTTGCTGGCTGTTTCCTTTCCCCTCACCTGAATCGACAGGCTGGTGGCTGACCCTGGAAAATAGCCTGTAATATATATGCCTTTCTTTTCCCGGTTTATTCGCTGTTCTCTCTTCTTCTGAAATTCTAATAAGACCACAGCGAATGAGTTCTGTTAATGGCCATACATTAATAGCAGTTAACTATACACCCATTTTATAGACACTGTAATGCTGTTCAGTCCAGAGGTCTTCACTGATCTTAATAGATGAATCCAAAAAGCCCGCTGAAACAATCTTACTCACAAATTAAATCTCTTCTCCAGCTGTAATTATTTAAAAGAAAGTAAAAGCTTCTAGGTAAGAGATGTGCCATGTTATGCTGCAGAAACACATCAATGTGCTGACAGTCTTCCATATGTACTGGCTTCTGTGTGATTAGTCTCTTTTCAGCCCATAATTATTGTTATTATTCAGTAAAAATTAAGTGGTATCTGAACTTGAAGTTTTACACTTCTTAGAGGAGTGGACATAAGGGCAGGGGCCTGACTGCAGTTCTCGAGGGCGAGAGGAGCTTGGGATTTGGTGAGTGCTGCAGGATAGGGAGTAAATGAGCTGTGAAGGTGCCTGTTGTGTTCATGATGTTCTGCTTCAGTTGGAGCAGAAACTTCAGTACAGGGACAGGAAACATCCACACACAGGATGGGATCATAGAATCAGAGAATGGTTTGAAAGGACTTTTAAAGATCATCTAGCCCAGCCTCTCTGCCTTGGGCAGGGACACCTCCCACCAGACCAGGTTGCTCAGAGCCTCACCCAACCTGGTGTTGAACACCTCCAATGGTGGGACATCCACAGCTGTTCTGGGCAACCTGTTCCAGTGTCTCACCACCCTCAGACTGAAAAATTTCTTCCTGGTATCTAATCTAAATTCCCCTCTTCCAGTCTGAACCATTACCCCTCATCCTGTCAATGCTGCGGGATCATCTGAACCTGCAAAGAGCTAGGCTTTTTCCTGAACTCTTTCTGGTTGGCACTACCTATAGGTTTCATTGCTGAACGCTGTTAATGTATCTTACTATTATTTGCATATGGTTCATTTTTATTGGTAACGTAAATGGTGCACACTCAGGATGTTACAGCTAACCATGTTCTCCAGATGGTACCATCAAAGTTCTGTTTTTTTCCCCTTTACAACAGTCGTGAAGTAGCTGAATAGAGCTAGTTCGAGTCAGATGTCTTGTGCAGGCTGTGCTTCGGTTCCAGTCCGTGGAAAGGTGTTACTTGGGTCAGAAATGTTTACATGAACTTGATAATATGGGTAACGTGTTTCTGCCAGTAGAACTTCAGGATGTTGCTACCCTATGTTAACCTCTGAAGGATGAATTGATAACTTGCAATATATATATGTGTGTGTGTGTGCAAAAATATATATAAATACATATATATGTATGTGCGTTGCTTTCTGCTTCACAGAGAGCTGCATCCCACCCATTCCCTGATTAGATCTCCATTCTGAGAATATGAGAGAGTTATATATATTCTCTTTCTGTGAATATAGATAAAGCTGTTGGTTTTCTCGTTTTCTTCACCTAGAATATGATTCCATGTTTCCAGGGCAAAAGAGGCGGTTCATTTTCATTAGCTCAAGGTAGCAGCAAGAGAGAGAAAGCTGCTGGCTCCTGAGAAACCCTGAGGTGCCCCAAACCTTTCCATGTGACTGCTGAGGGATGGGGAGAGCTTGGTGGGACATGCCGAGCTGGGGACCAGCTCTGCAGGCAGCAGCGAGGCAGCTCAAGGGTGTTCTTCTCCTTCTGCTTCCCGCGGGGAGAAATGGAAAACAGGCTGGCAATCCATATCTCCTGTCCCATTCCTTTCCTTCTTCTCCACCTCCTGCTCCACTCCCGTGTTGGGACTTTTAATAAATCTGTCAACAAATAAATTAAATGTCCTAGAAGTGAAAACGGCTCCACGTTTTGGACTAGACCTCTCAACTGAAGGGAGTGTGGAGTAAAAACACCACCTCTGTGTCACTTGTGGACCTGAGGAGGATGAAAGAAATGCTGAAGCTGAAGTGTTCTCCTCCCTGCCAGATCCATAGGGAAGAGCAGAAAAAAAACCCCAGCTGCAATCCAGCAGTCCAACCCAGCTGTGGTCGCCTTTCCAGTGATCCTGGGTTTAGCCTTCATTCTGCCTGCATGTGCTTTTTATAGTTTTAATGATCTCCTGCACTGAAAGTATTTATTTTATTACCTCAATTAACATGCAGTTGTAGGTTCCCAGCTTTCACTACCAATTTCATAAAAACCATTCATTTTTCCATACAGACCTCATATTTTAGAGGTATTTGATGTAGCCAAATTCTGATTATTTTACTGTTCCATTAACTCATTTCCTATTTATTAACATAAGTTGCTCTGCTCTTCAGAGATAGGATTTTTGCTTTCAAGGTATTTCTTGGATGTCTCCTCCTTTTACCATTTATGAAATTAAATTTTACCCTTCAACTAAAAAACCAAATAAATTTGTTACTTAAAAAGTGGGCTTATCTGATGGCACCAGAAACCTGTAATTATTTCCACGTATTTTTTCACAAAACAAACCTAGTTTAATGCCGTGTCCAGCACCCTGCTATAACCTACATTTTCATGGTGTGTTTCGTATGGACTGTAATGGATAGACAGCTTTTATTGGAAGAGTTCCAGTTTTGCAATTAGTTAAAAATGTGGAATGCAGAGAGAACTGTTATAACTGAGGTCATGTTAGCTCTGAAGATATTATTTCTTATTGGAGGCATTGAAGATAATGTTTTTTGAGAAAGAGTGCTTTGTCTGGATCAAAAAATTGTGTATAAAATGAATATATAAGCACTAACCTAATTTAGTAATGATAGCTGCAAGATACCTCTTGAATTCTGTGACAAGGATGTTTATCAGGTGTATAAATAAATGCTAGAAATCACATTTTATCCAGATTTTTAAAGCTCAATAATGTATTTTTTTTCTTCCATTGATGAAAGCCCACCCAGTGGTAATTCTTTCAATATCCTGGGCTGCATCAAAAGAAGCATGACCAGCAGGTCGTGGGAGGTGATTCTCCCCCTCTNGAGGACAAAGGGTAGCCATATAAAATTGGAAGAGGGGAGATTTAGATTAGATCTTAGGAAGAAATTCTTTGCTGTGAGGGTGGTGAGGCACTGGAAGAGGTTGCCCAGAGAAGCTGTGGCTGCCCCATCCCTGGAGGGGTTCAAGGCCAGGCTGGATGGGGCTTGGAGCAACCTGGTGTGGTGGGAGGTGTCCCCGCCCATGGCAGGGGGGTTGGAACTTGCTTTAAGGTCCCTTCCAACTCTAACCATCCTACGAAATCAAACTACTCCTTAGGAGTATATTGCATAGCACAGCTTTGAGGAAAAGTAGCCTCACTTTACACCCTAGTCCCAGGAGGAACAGGCTCCAATCCCATCGAGGAAGGTAATTTTCAGGAGTCATCCCTGCTTGTTTGTTTGGGGGGAAAAGATGGGTCAAACTGACATGAATCATAAATTACTGTGACATTACATTCCTAGTTTCAAGTCCAGCCTGAGTGGATGAAAGTGTAATTTATTGCAGAAATAGATGAGAAAAATCATCCCACGGTTTTCTGCTCTGTGCATGGGGTGAGTACGGACCACAATAAAACTGAAACAGTTGGTTTTGTTACTACATCACGTAAATCAGGGCAACCTACTATTTCAGTAAATCAGGGCAACCTACTGAATAGTCCTCAAAACCCACAAGTGTTTAGAAATGTTTCCAAGCCTCAAAATATAGATTTACCTTCACCGGTTGTTTCATTCTCACTTAAGACTTTATTTGTCCTGTTTGTCAAGTGGGTGAGGGTTTTTATGTCAGAGAGCATTTGTTTTCTGGCTTTGGTACAACTCATATATGGTTCTGTGTGTGTAGTGTTTGTCTTGTTGTTGTTTCTCATGGATATTAGTGATTAGAAATGGTCAGGAAATGTTTGCATTGTGGCATTTGGTTGGACTGATCTAATGACTGTCTTTTCCCCAGTTTTTCTGCACTAGGCTTTTAAGTTCCAGGTTCAGTTTTAACATTAGAAATTCAAAAAGCGAAGTTGTCCCACTATTTCAATCGAGTCTCCTCACTGTACAAAATTTAATGAAGTAACTCGTTTTGAGTTTACTCGCATGTGCACGCTTAGTCTGCTTATGCCTTGTCAGGGGGAAAAAAATAAGAGTTTAAAATTAGATATATCTTGGACTTATTATGAGGTGTTTTCTTGTGTGGTTTTCCACATAGAAGAAATTGGGGAAGGCAAAAAGATGATGCTGTTCACTGCAGACTGAGCTTGGTAGCGTTGCCAATGTTATTATTACAGAGTTCTGAGATTTGCTTGGGTTTTTTGCTTTTGTCCTGTTGACGGTACTAGGGTTTGGCATAAAAGAATGCAGATCTCCAGTTGTGCCTGCGGTCATCAAGAATGTGGTAGTCGAATAAGCAGTTTTTAGACAAAGCATACAAGCAGTGCTAGTGGCATTGCATTATAGTCATGACTTTCTGTGTTTTACCATGTGTACAGCTTCTCTCCTTGTGAGATAAAATAGAAGCTGCGTTTTTCATAGAATCATAGAATCGTCTGGGTTGGAAGGGACCTTTAAGATCATCTAGTCCAACCATCAACCTAACTCTGATAAAAAAAGAACCCAAAAACTCATCAGTAAACCGTGTCACTGAGCACTATGTCAACCTGTCTTTTGAATCCCTCCAGGGATGGTGCCTCAGCTCCTTCCCTGAGCAGCCCATTCCAAGGCTTAATAATTCTTTCAGTGTCAAAATTGTTCCTGATAGCCAACCTGAACCTCCCCTAGTACAACTTGAGGCCATTTCCTCTTGTCCCATCACCTGTGACTTAGGAGAAGAGACTGAACCCCCCCAGCTACACTCTTCTTACAGGGAGTTTTAGAGTATTTTGTATATGCATGTGTGAGGAGGCAAAATTCATAAAAGTTTAATGTTGTTTATATATTTTCAAAGTTTTACTTTATCAACAGCAGTTGAAGTGGAAACTGATAAAAATAAGGTCACAGGAGGCCAATAGCCACCAAAGAATTTAGAAGAGGATTACAGTGTACTGAGTGTGGTACCTTTGACCAAAATGTAATTGCAGCCTGAACTGAAAGACGAACTACTCTATGCAAACTGGCGATAGCCAAACGCAGCTAAAGAAATTGGTTTGAAGTCTGTTGTAAGCTCTTACATATAAGACTTATACATAAATCCTTATAAGCTCTTAAATAAGTTTGCATTTAGTGAGCAACTGGATTTTATTCATAGTTTCAAATGTTGCTTAGTATCTAGTATCTTAGTTTTAAGAAAATTTACCTCTTAATCTTATAACACCTCTGGGAATGTTGCACCTTTGGCTCTGCATTTCAGCTTGGCATTAAATAAAGGTGGCAGGAACAATGATGTTTATCTTCTCCCTTCCACCTTCCTACCAGCACCACCCCAGAATATCATCAGCTATGACTTGGTGAAAGTGCCCGAAGCCTGTCCACCCGTCTTTTCTAAAAGTCCCACAGGGACTTGGTCATATTGACTTAAAGGATTGAAGATGCCGTGTTTTGATACTTATTCCATAATTCAAATGTCTCATCGTGCGAAGCAGTTGTTAGGTATTCTTGTGTATCAAGTTCTACACAATGTTTGTGTTTATTTTAGCTACACGTGATACACAAGATCTGCTTTTTCCGTGCTATTAAGCAGCTTCATTTTTATTTTCTTCCCTCAAACTGAAGGCAGTCCAGGAGCTGGTTGATGCAGGCATTATTCCTCAGCCTTTGCCATGCTCCTTTGCCTCTACTTCTCTTGCTTATTCAATCAACATCCATCATAGTTGTATGAAGTCAGATAAATGTTATTTGAATTAACTTCAACTTTCTTTTGGCTCTGCTAATCTGATCAAATGACTGTATTTTTAAATATCCAGAGGTTTAATTTCATTCTCCAGATCGGTAACGCAAATAATCATTTTAGTTATATCATATTACTGGCTATTTTAGTCAAAAGGACTCCATGTGATTATCACATTATGGGTAGTTATTAGTGAGATGAAGAAAAATAGCTGAGTTAAACAAAAATCTGATTTGGCTGAATATTTTCCTCATAGGTATCAAATAATTTTTGTTACATTTGAAAATGCA
The DNA here is from genome assembly GCA_013398155.1 of Pedionomus torquatus. Taxonomy (NCBI): domain Eukaryota; kingdom Metazoa; phylum Chordata; class Aves; order Charadriiformes; family Pedionomidae; genus Pedionomus; species Pedionomus torquatus. The sequence goes on from VZRU01015237.1 coordinate 16,113, forward strand.
TGGCAAAAAAAACCTTCAAAGAGAGATGGATTTGGGGAAGATGAGATGAATCAGCTAGAAGGCTCACACAAGGACCTTCTGCCTCTTAGGTAAAAGGTAATCATGAGGAATAGTGTAAGAGATCATTTTTAATCTGTAGTCTGTGAATACAGCTACCACGGACTGCAGTTATTTCCAATTCTGCATGGCTTGGTTTATTTTCCCAAATATCTTGCAGAGATTTATACACCTGTAATTTTAAGCCTCTGATTGTGCTGGGTTAATTTCCCTGTTAAAAGACACAATGGAAGCTCCAGCCTCCTTGTTATACAAACTGATTTTTTGAAATAGCAATAGAAGCATTTCGTACAGCTTATCTCTCTTTGGCCTCTGACTTCTGCAATAAGCTTTTTTATGGAGAAGATGAGCCTTTTTAAGAGGCATGTCTAAGCTCATCGACCGATGGATCTCGGGTTTTGAAAGAACTCATTTCCTTTCTTTCTTAATGCCAACAAGGTGGGCAAATAATCTACTTGCTGCATTCTCAATACCAAATTGAAACTGCTACATTCAGGTATCACATTCCATCTTCAAACACTCGTGTACTTCTTAGAACGTATATATGATGGCCAAGCTTTTCAGTATGAGAATTCAGGGATGTAACCCATTCCTCACCCTCATCTGGGTCAACAAACCAGTAGTCAGCTGGGGTTGCCTGAGGAATTTGATTTTCTGTGAGAACCTAGAGTCCAAAACAGACGACTGTTTTTGCCAGTAGGTCTTATTTTGGGTTGTAAGGATCCCATGTGTTATGGTTTGAGAAAACCCACAAGAATTTATTGTCGTGCAGACAATTATTGTGTTACCCAGTTACCCCTCCCCACCCAGGAAAGGGGAATCGGGGAACGCAAAGAAACATGAGGGTTGAAATGTAAATAGATTTAATAGAATAAGATTAAATAATTAACAATATCACTAAAGAACCAGTATTAATCCTGACACTGATACAAGATTTACAAGAATTATACTCAGCCAGTTCTCTCAGCAGAAGCTGTGCCCTCCCAGCAGGTGCAGCAAATGTCGAACACTATGAGTGCAAGGGCTTTGGGAAGAAAAGGGAGGCCTCAGGGGTCCGGCACCGGGGCAAGGAGTTGTCTGGATCACGGCCATCAAGGGAGAGCCCACTGCACAGCAAACTCTTCTAATTTTTATTGAATGTGAACATTGATGGTATGAAATAATCCTGTTGGCCAGCTGGGGTCAAATGCCCAGGCTCTGCTCCTCCTCATCCCTGCACGTGGAGAGGCTCGGAAACACCGAGACCTTGAATCTCACAGAGCCTGGCTGGCCACAAAGTCTTCTAAAAGTACAATTTTCCCAGCATCAGAAGAAAAGTTAGTCCTGGGCGTCTCAACCCAGGACACCACGTCTGCTCTGTTTTAATGCACTTTGTGTTGAGGTTTGCTGAGATGGAGGCGGGGAGCGAACGGGGCTCTCCTCAGAATGTGACTTGAGTCATATTCAGAATTGGATTAAAGTGAAAATCTTACTTTTCTTGAATATTCTCTGGCTTGTTTCTATGCCAAGAGCTAATGCTCATACATCCACAGTGCTCAAGCTGAACCTCCCAAAAGTGGAAGTACCTCGCTTGGTGAAGTGTGGAGTGTTAGACACGCTCTCCTCTGGAGCCTTTCATGCTATCCCAGGTAACTCCTCCTTCAGTGTCCTGGAGCGGGAATGTCACTTTGAGGTGTCTACTTCTTTTCTGAGTGTTAAAATACGTATGTGATGGGTTTTCCTGGGAGTGGTAACAGGAAAGACCTAAAAATGTGTAAGGGAGACGTTATGGCAGCTTTCCAGTATGTGAATGGGGCCTACAAGAAAGCTGGAGAGGGATTTCTACAAGGGCATGTAGTGACGGGACAAGAGGTAGTGGCTTCAAACTGAAAGAGGTTAGATTTAGATGAGATCTCAGGAAGAAATTTTTTACTCTGAGGGTGGTGAGACACTGGCTCAGGTTGCCCCAAGAAGCTGTGGCTGCCCCATCCCTGGAGGGGTTCAAGACCAGGTTGGGTGAGGCTTTGAGCAACCTGGTCTGGTGGGAAGTGTCTCTCTCCATGGCAGGGGGTGGAACTAAATGGTTTTTAAGGTCACTTCCAGCCCAAAGTGTTCTGTGATTCTTATGCTAGAGATCCAAGTCTCAGGAGAGATCCAGGGTCCACGTTCATGTCCCTGGAGGGCTGTAGCAGAGTTGGAGTGTTTTCCTCCTGGCTGTTCCCCACCCGCTGTGCCTGAGCTCAGTGATGTTTGCCAGTAGGTTGCCCAGTGTTTACTGTCCTTCACAGGACAGGACTAATTACAGATGTAATTTGGTTTTGGTGATTCTTGATTATTTTTTTTTGTGGTATTTTTTGCCTAACTACAGTGACAACCCACATGCTCTGGCTGCTTTCCAGATGAGCTTACTGATAAGACTTGAAACGCAATAATGCAAAAATTCTCTTTTTACTTCTCTCTGTCATCGTTCAACAAGGCAGTTCTTTTTGGTCATTAAATCTGCTGAATTGATGGTTATCTATTTAAATCTGTTGCCAAAATAATTAACCCTGGAATGTAATTCCTTCACCGAATCAAATTGGTTTTTTTTCCAGGAGTTATGTTTGAAAGGTGGTAATTTTTGCCACTATAGACCGGGGTCTTTAAGAGAACTCCAAAAGAGGTCTGCCAGTTTCCTTATTTCAAGCTCACGGGAGGAAGCAATTCAGTCTCTTTACCCAGTAAAGATGTCTCCAGGCAATTATGGGAACAGACTGCGTGACAACAAAGGTGCAGTGTGAGAACAAAGCTCTTGTTTGATAGAAATCGGAGGTGGTCCCACCCCATAGCTCAGCAAGGCACTGATCCAGTATTGCTTAAAAGACAAAATAAATATGGACTTGTAAATACAGATAACTTTGGGGTGTTTTACCCCAGAAGGCTCATAGCTCAGCTCTGAAGTCAAAACAGTGTTGGGCTGGCACAGTCTGACTGGCATTGAAGAGGGTGAGAGGGAGAAGAAGGAGGTCAGTGGGGCCAGAACGTATGCTGACAGCTATTGTTGGGCCCTGTTTAGGTTTTTCTCTCATTATGTAGATTAAAATATCATTTTTTGCAGAATTGTGGCGCAGTTGGGGTTTTTTGAGTCGGGAAGCTACCTGCTGTTTGTTTCTACTGTGTTCCCAGAAAATACAGCTTAACTCATTGTTTTTGTAAATAAGCAAGATCATAGCAAATAATTATTCCAAATAGTCTAGCTGAGGAATCACTGATACCTTCACATAGTGGCCTCAGTAGACACAAGTCTTTCTGTAGACCTGAGCTGTCAGGTAGTTCACACCTGACCCAGGAATGCAATAAAGATTTTAACATTAGGGCTATGGGTTTTCCTATTTAAAAATCGCCAAACCTTTCTGTTTCCCTAGAATGTAAATGCAGAATGCTGCTCACTAATTGGAAGAATTCTGTCTAAACTCATTATTTTCTCTCTCTTTTTTTTTTTTTTAAGTAATATTTTTATATCATAGCAGTCAAATAACTCATTACAATCCACAATAGCTTTAGACCCTTCCATTTTTACGGAACTTAATAAAAAAAAATGTTGGTCTTCTGTATTTCTTTTTCTCTTCTCAGAAGATAATGCTTTTACACAGGAGCAAGATGACATTCCAAAGGGACTTTTATGCTTATATTGCAACATGCAGCAAAACTGCTGATGTTGGAATATTTTTAAACATGTGTGCCTTTGGGAGGACACCGACACTGTATCAGTGTCCTCCAGAAGAGGAGAAAATGGGGAAATAGCATACAATTGCTCAGTTACCTTGTTGTTGCTGGTTTTGCTCTTGCCCGGCAATACAATTTAAACTCTGTACGTGGCTTGAGACCACGTAAAAAGTAAAAAGCTCCTGCTGACATTTGCACTTACAAGAAGTCTCGTGCGTCCGTCCGGTGTTGATCTTGCTCATAGCATCTAAGAAAAGTAAAATCTTCAGGTTCAGTTCAGGTTCTCAGACTAGTCCTGAGTTCTCTTTCTGCCTTTAATATTGCAAAGGGTTTGATCCTCATTGAACTTTAACCATGGATGTTCTCCAATGCCTTTTTTAGAAGATTTGGACTCAAGAGGTGGTCTTTCTTTTTTTCTGGATGTTTTTGTCCAAGGATGTGAAAAATAGAAGTCATGGGGATGATCACTGTACAGGTCACACAGGTCGGGACCCTGTTAGCAGTAGCACGGGTTTAAGTGGACGGATGGCAGGACATCTCTGAGGAGATTTACTGGCTCTGGAATCTGGAAACAATGTGGTAGTGAAGGCCAGTACTCCACAGACTACAGTTTTATGGTTGTGGTTGTTGTTTAAATCGACTTACCCACATCATACGTGGGCTCAGGTCACTGTAGAGGCCAGAATTACAAACCGACTTGGAAGTGAAAGGGAACAAGTCCACTGGTGGGTCTTAAGACCTGGTTTAAATGCACCTTGTGGAGCACTAGGTCACTCCAGACTCAGAGCGGTGGGAGAGCACACAAGGGGAAGACCCGTGAACGTGTGCTGATTCCTGGGTTCTTCTACATCAGATAATGTGTGAGTGAGTGACTGGACGCTATTCGAAAGAGAAGGCTTGGGGAGATGGGCTGGTGGTTTGGCTCCTTGTGGTGATTCCTGTAAATCATGCTAAGTCATGTTTAGCTCAAATAGGTAGACCACAGCCTACAGAGAGACATTGACTTCCCTTCAGATTTTTCAAACACTTCATTTTTCTAACCCCAAATCGGAACACTTGCTTATTTTTGCAGATGTTTTTACTTACTCTATTAATTTATGTAACATGGCAGCTGGTTAGATCTGTTACTGTTAAATTAAGCTTTTTAGGTCAATTTCAGAGGGATGGTGATGGCTTTCCAAAATACAGAATTCATCAGTAGGAAGTTGACTCAAATCTAAACACAGGATTTCAGCATTTTAGGTGGCCACCATCGCTATTCCATACAAAAACCTACAAAACTCACATTTCATTCATTCCTATGCTTCTTGTTCTCCTGATTTATTAACCCTGACTGTAACATCTTTGTGGGTATGAATCTACAGGTCATAAGCATATAAAAATAAAGTTTAAAAAGAATTTTGACAGAATTCTTTGTTAAAAGAATACAAATGCTATGCTTTACTGCATACAAATATTAACAAGGTAATTAAGTAGGTGGTGAAGAAAATCTGCTTTGTATCTGGTTTCTATAAATATTACTGCGAGCTGCCATCTCTGCTTCAAATAAGGTTTATTCTTAAATATCTTGACTTCTATCAAATGACTTCTACTGGCCTAAAAACACCTTATTTAACTTGGGGATTTAATGTGATTTCCTCTATCCGCATCCACATAGCATCCAGAATAACTTCCCACATTTAGTGTGAATCAAGTTCTCTTACTGGGTATTGACATTGACCTTACGCTAACCTGCTGAGAAATGGGAAGAAGTAGAAATGAAAGGTGTCACCCCTAGAAAATTACAAATGTAAAAGCAGTTTAAACTTGTGATTTTCGTAGTTGCTAGTCCCTGATTTTGACATTATTTCAGATTGTCTGTATTTAAGGAATAACAGCCCTTCCAAATGTGTCACATTTAAAACCCGGGTGACAAAAGAGTTTCTATTTCCAGAAACAAATTGTATGGTTTTTAGGTTTCTCTACATCAAAAAATAATCATATAATATTGAATCTTGCGTGTCACATGCTGTGATTTGGGGGTAGCTCATTTGTTTTTGCTGGCTTATTTGGCAGGAGAAGGGAAAGTCTTCTGAATTCTATTTTTGACATCAGAAGGGTATTGAAATCCTTGCATTTAATTCACTACCTGGTGGGAAGAACACTGAATTTTTTCCCCGTCATTGTGGTGTAGCAAGCTTTTAAATGCATTTCTCCTGTGCTTTCCTGCCTAGAGATGTTTTATAAAATTTGGATGGCTTTATTGGTAGATAAATTGATTGGTTTGGGTGCATACATTTATTTATATAGATACACTCATATGTACATATATGTATACATATATATCAGACAAAGCAGCAGATTTTATAGACAATGGAATTTGCAGAGTTTGTGTTCTCCTAGCATTGTAGGAAGGCGTTTTTGCTTTTAGATTATGGTATGACAGCATCCTTATCTTCAGGATGTCAAGTTATCAAGAGAGAACGTACATGGTTTTTTGAGACAGCTGGTAGAATCTAATAATGTTTGAGGGCTAAAAATCTGAGTCTATTTAACTGTCTTCTCAGTTTATTTCCATTACCATTTTCAGGATGTAAGTGGCTTTTAGACATTCTGATATTGGTGCTAATTTGTGCTCATGTTACTATTTTACAGTTAAAAAGGCGATTATTACAGTTTTCTGCTTTCTAGTTATACCTGTGACTGAGACTATTCTAAACAGAAATGTCATTGAACGCTTTATGTTTTTCAGTGCTTTATGGAGATCATGATGTTTAAAAACATGGCCTCAGCTGCGTTTCTAAATTAACCATATGTCCATTGAAGAGTTGCATATGTTTAGCAAGTTTACTTGATTCTTAAGCAAGTCTTAACACCAGTTTAGAGTAGAGATTTAAATGTATTAAATGTGAGGAGGTACAGATATCAGCTGACATCGTTGACCCTAACTAGCCAGGAAAGACAAGAACTGACCCTGTGTACCCACCTATTAAATCTTGCTGGAGATGCGAATGTGTGGCTCAACAAAGTGGGAAGACACTTAGCATATTACCAGTTTGGAGCAGCAGGAAGATACCTACTGGGGGTGGTTATAGACTGCACATATTTTAGCTATGGCAACAGAGAGTGTTCTTCCTTTGACTCCTACTTTTAATATTTTCTAAATGGTCTCTACTTAAATATCCATGCAGCAGCAGTGAAGCTTTACTAAATAAGTGAGCATAATGGCCGTGGATGTGTATAGGGGACAACTTCTGTTTGCCACGTATCTTTATCAAACGTGCTGAAAGGGAAAGGTGTCTTTAAAGCTGGTCGGCTTTATTACTGCAATGTCTGACCTCATGCTTGCCAGAATTACAGCGGATGGATGATGGGACTCATTTCTTAACAACCCTACTCTCCTGTGTTTGAAGAACAGACTGGCCACCGGTCTTTATTCTTTTTTAGCCATTTCTTTAACCCCCAGGTGGATTCCCCAAAGTTGTCCTCCTCTTGGTGTGGTCCCAATCCCTGTTCTAGCGAACGCAGGCCAGCAGTGGAGGAATAAGACTTTATTGGTGATAGAAAGTTGAGATGGCCCACTGGGTTTTCACACTAATTTTAGAACCGTCATGTTTCCTACTAAGAGCTACTGGAACAGAACCGTTTTTCCAAAAAGCTAAACCTTTCCATAGTTTTATGTAATTGCATAACGTAATTCTGACAAAGAGATTTGTGATGTGTTATTTGCAGGGAGGCTTTTACGTGTTGCTGATGCACAAGGTATTATGGACGTGGAGGTATTAGAATGTTCATTTTGGCATTCCTTTTAAAAAAGCCTTCCTTTCCAAAAGGAATGTGAAAAGGCCTTAACTTAGACTGGTAGGTACAGAGGCCTCTGTCTTAAACATGAAAAAATAAGTCAGGCAGTATCTACTCTTACCTCACCTGCCCTGCTGCTACCTGATTTATATTCTGACTTAAAGATATCTCAACAGACTATATATATTAATGTTTCTTGTAATATATCCTATGCAGGTCTAGGGTAGAAGCTATACAATTATTTGGGGAAATTTCATGTTACTCTTGACTTGTCTCTTTTAATAAGCAGGAAGAGCAGCTTTTATTTTTTAAGGAAACAAAAATTTAAGCAAAACCATTATTGATTGGGAAAGACTCTAAAATATTCTATGTATGTATCTGAGCGTCTAGATATTATAAACATAATGTAATACATATAAAATGTAATTTTGCATAATTTGGGGGATAAAGGTGCTATCCAATTTGCAGTTTTGCATCCCCTGACATAGCAGCAACAGGGAATGTCAGGATATTGGTCTCTGGTGTTTGGGGCATTGTTCATTTAATTGCTATACTGAAGTTCCAACCAAACCTTCACGGGTTTATTTCCTTAAAGCTTTTGAGTCTCATATTTTCTGCAGTGAAAGGGAAGTTCTGTATTGGCATCTGACTTTGGCGGCCTTTACTGTCAGAAGGCAGAGGCAGGTTTGAATTTTACTGTTGGATTTTTTTGTGTTTGCTTTAAATGTCCCCTGAGGCAGATGTGAGGCATCCAGGGGTCTTGTCTTTTAGAATCGTGGAGCAGTTAGAGTTGGTATGTGGAAAAAACGTGTGTCTGCGTCCTGGAGTAAAATACTGGATTCTGCAAAAAAAAAGACAAGGCATCTGTGACAAGTTTCCTTTACCACTATGGGAAAGAAACCAGGCTTTCTCTTTCTTTGGAGGACGGCTACTGGGCTGAAGGTGGGGTTTTTAGGGACTTTATTGATAGAAAACAGACAGGCATGGAGCCAGCAGGTGTACGAAACATCCCTAATGCTAGTTCCTCATCCAGGAAAAAGAATTAAACCTTCCCTCATTTGTCAAGTACTTCAAATTTCCCAAAGCTGAAGTTGACACTGAAACGCTTCCTTCTGATACGGCTTTTTTGGAACCTGACCATTAGTGCATCAGAAGTTCTGCTCAGCTGCATAATTTCATGGGACTTCTTTATCCTGTGAAATCCTTGATTTTGAAGTTAAGAGTTCTCTTTCTCCTTTTACCAGGCACCCTGGCTTAAATCACTTCGTAGGAACAGAAGGGTTTTTCCCTGGAACTGAATCCATGAGTCCTAAGACATTAGTACCCTGATATAAAAGCCAAAAAACAAAGCAAATAGATATTTCCAGGATGATTTTTTGGTAGAAAAATAAAAATACATTGAATTAAGTCCTACGGATGACATATAAAATGTCAGTCAATAATTTAACCTTTTTTTCTTGAGCTTTTGATGAGGAATTTAGTATTACTCTGTTTTTCTTACAATTATACTGTGCTAGATTTGCCAGTTTATAGGAAATAGAGAGGTAGGAAAAGTGGATGAAGGCACTTCTGTGAATGGATTCAGCCATTTCTGGATGAAAAGCTGGATTGGATTGCAATTTTTGCCTTAGTACAGTGCCTATTACACGAGTTTAAAAAAAAAAAAAAACAAAACCAAAAAACAAAACCAACCAAAAATGCTCATAACTTGGTTTTGGAAAAAAAAAAAAGCATTCACAAGTGGTCGAGGTTTGGATTGGTCTTGTGGTCACGTGAGAACTCCAGATGCTGCTTCTCTCCATCCAAGACGTTTGTAAAATCTTTGCTGTTTCATTAGCTGGAGGTCGAAGCCTTGTTTGTTAGTGTGCGTAGAAGCGCTGGCACCGATACCTGGTGGAGCATCACATTTGAATGGAAACTCCCGATGCCAATGGGAAAGTTGTCCCCGTTACGGTGTGAAAGGTGTTTATCACAAAATGAATTCAGTAACTTTCTCTGTTCTGCTACAACATTCCCGTGATACTGTCATGTCAGCTTGATGGGAAGAATTCTGCCCCTTGGGTGACATTGATACGGTGGTAAAATTGGTGGTTAATTCAGCTTTGCTGAAGGGAAAGAGCTTTTCTTTGCTTACCTGTGTTTATTCTCTTTGCTCAAAGAGATGCTGCTCTGATGCCAGCAGAAAAGCTCCTCTTGTCAGCATTTACTGTCTTGCTGCTAAGAGGACTCTGCTGACACAGCACTGGTGCTATAAACCCTGGAGTGTAATGCACGCAAAATTCATCTGGAAATTAGAGAATAAGGGAAGAAGCTTTATGGAAAATACAGCTCAAGAGTCAGTAAGTTGTAGATTCAAGTCTGCTTCATGTTGCAATTCTGGTAGGTTTTAAGAGAGGCACATTTTTCTACCTCTGCAAAAAGAAGGAACAGGCTCCTGTTGAAATGGGTCCAGCGGAGGGCCACCAAGATGCTCAGAGGGCTGGAGCACCTCTGCTGTGAGGACAGGCTGAGGGAGCTGGGGCTGTTCAGCCTGGAGAAGAGAAGGCTCCAGGGAGACCTTAGAGCAGCCTTACAGGATCTGAAGGGAGCTCCAGGAGAGCTGGAGAGGGACTCTTTGTCACAGAGTGGAGTGACAGAACAAGGGATAAGGGTTTTAAATCAGAAGAGGGAGATTTACATTAGATCTCAGGAAGAACATCTTTGCTGTGAGGGTGGTGAGGCACTGGAACAGGTTGCCCAGAGAAGCTGTGTCTGCCCCATCCCTGGAGGGGTTCAAGGCCAGGCTGGATGGGGCTTGGAGCAACCTGGTCTGGTGGGAGGTGTCCCTGCCCAGGGCAGGGGAGTTGGAACTCATCATCAAGATCTTTGAGGTCCCTTCCAACTCTAACCATTCTATGATTCTATGATAAGTAAAAGAGCACAAATTAGAGCATACAGGCATGAAAGCTACCCCTGAACTTGCAAGGATTTTGTGTTGAAAGGAGGATGGAAGGAAGAGCTTAAAAGTGAAGGGGTCTCTGTTTTCATACCATGGAGGGTATAATTAAATGAGTGAAGGGATTTTCTCAAACTCTCCTTATGTCTGGTCAATGTTCACACACCTGTTAAAAATAAGGGAATGGCTTATATTGGAATTACTGATCTCTAAGATCATGTAAAGTTCTCCAGTGATTCATTTCATTGGTCATTTGGTACTTCTTGGTATATTTTTAGAAGGACAAGTGGCAGCAGAGATTACTTACTTCAAGATTTAAAGTGAAAGGAAAACAGGCATTTCACTATAAAAGCTAAATTGTCAGTCCCAGTGGATGGCAAAGGCTATGATTTATACTGAATTGAACTCAGTGTGTATTCTGGTTCTTTTCTGCTCCGGTGACATAATCAAGGGTATTTTGAATGCACTTCAGATGCCATCTGACTCATTAGAGTGTGTTTCACATCACACTACTTTTTACGAAGGGTATTTGCTTTATATGAAATATTTATGCATCATTATACACCAAGGTTTTTTAGTAATACATAAGGCAAAGTATCGAGTATTTGGCTATATTAACATCTTCCATTTTAGCTAACAGAAGGCTTGCTAATTTGGATATTTTAATGAATGAGTCATAACCTTTGTATAATAGCACCAAAATTATAATTGTCCTTTTATTCTATCCACTGATGTATTTTTAGTAAAAAAAAAAAAATAAGTTTAGAGTAGGGAAAAGCTGTTTACACACTTCTGTATAAAAAAGCCAAAAAATAAATGAAACTCTTAGTAGGTTTGGTTAAATACTTGGTATAGTGTTAAGTGTGAACAAGTTTGCGGGATCTGGAGATCAACTATATAGATTTTTATATTAACCTTTCCATCAGAGCTGTTACAGCTGTACTTTCAGGTATCGGTTTTAGGTATTCAACAGAGTTTCATGTAATAGCCAATTTGTAATCTAGTGGAATTGCCTTTAATAAATACATAGGCCAGATGTACCATATCCTACTGCTGTATTTTTTTCAAATATATTTCATGTTCTACTTATCATTTGAACTTTGGCTGGATTTGCAAATTGCTGATCGGTGGAGTCCGAAGTACTTTGGATGTAGATCCCAGACTGAAAGTGGGTTTTTTTATTCAGAGAACATTTCTCCCTCTGTCACACAGGAAAATGTTTTCTTGTTTCCCAACCAGTCATCCTTTTCAGTCTTTTGAGTCTTAAAAGTGCCACCAGAGAAATTGCTGTGCTCATGGATAGGTATGGTACAGCTTCACTATGACTAGCCTGTATTCAACTGACAGGCATTTTTATAATTCTCTTTTATTTAGATCAAGTGGTGTAAGAAAAAATATTTGCCACAGTCATTATCTTTCAACTGAGCACCAGCAAAACAAATTAGGAGCACCCAGAGGTTGGCACATGTGTTAGGAAATTACTTCTATTTTGAACAGTCAGGGCTTTTGCTAGCTTGAGCGGCATTTTGTGCCATGGCATCTCAGAGATTTTTCCAAAGAGTTGTTTGTCTAATTTTTGTTGTGCAAATATGGAAAAAGCTTGATTGTCTGGAAACATCAGGGTGTTTTTCTGAAGGATGCTTGCTGCTTAATTTGTTTCCTTATATTCTGATGCATAATTATTTCCTCACAAGCCAATAGGTTTTGATGTCTCACTTACTTTAATTATGAAGTACCACAGGCACTGTATAAATAAAAATAAATATCCGAAGGCAATCTGTAAATACACCTCTACCCTTAAACATCTGCACAAGGTCTAGGTGTCTTGGAATTCTCCGGCGACATCATGTTGTCAGAAATCCTGGTCTCACCAAAACAGCCTGGTTTATGATATCTGTGAATAAAAAATTATTATGTTGTTGCACCAAAGACCCATGCAATACTGAGAAATACAACCTAGATTTTTTTTTTTTTTTTTTTTTTGGTGCTTTTTTTTAATGGGAAGGCAAGGATATCTTGGGCTTTGTCAGGAAGTGGAGTGATAGGACAAGGGGGAATGGTTTTAAACTGGAAGAGGGGAGATTTAGATTGGATATTAGGAAGAGATTGTTTACTGTGAGGGTGGTGAGGCACTGGAGCAGGTTGCCCAGAGAAGCTGTGGCTGCCCCATCCCTGGAGGGGTTCAAGGCCAGGCTGGATGGGGCTTGGAGCAACCTGTTCGCATGGGAGGTGTCCCTGCCCATGGCAGGGGGGTTGGAACTGGATGATCTTTGGGTCTCTTGCAACTCAAACCATTCTATGATTCTATGATATCAAATGCTTAAAGCAATAAGGATGATAATTCCTCCTGTGGAGACACATGTCTAGTAGGGACATTGGACTTCAAGGAAAATGTGGATTGTGTAAAGAAAACCCAGAGGAGACTATGAACAAATTAACCTCATGTTGTTTATTTTGTAAGGTGGAAGTTACAGTCTGCTGATGGCATTATCTAGAGCTTCTCCCATTAAAGCCACTCTGGCTACAAGCCTGAAACACCTACGTTTCCAGTCAGAGCAGAGCTGCCAGTCTTTCAGGGACTGCCTTCTCGGGGAACGGCTGGGGAGGAAGTCAAACAGATTTGAGAAATGGTTTTTATCTGCATTCCGGGTTTCAACATAGAAGCTTTTTTTTTTTTTTTTTTTTAATATTCTAATAGCTGTTGAGAAAGGCAAATGCTGAAAAGTATCAACTTTTTGAAAAGCTTTCACATTTTTAATTTTATGAGGAAAATTGTTGATTGGAAGATACTTAAGGGATTAGAGAATTCTGCTAACGTAAATAGTAGGATCTTCATTACTTGGTGGTAAAATTGGTAAAAGATTTTAAGATTGGTATAATAAACCTCTGCCATATATGATTTAGGTAGAATTTATCCTACTGCAACAGGAGGCAGATTGCAAGACAGCTCTGGCTTTTCTTCTGCCCATTTTTCTCCTTCTCTTACCAAAAAGTCTCTGCACCTCATCACATCGCACGCTTTCCTTTGCTCAGAAGATTGCTAGCAATTTATTTTTGAAATTGTTTTACCACGTGGTAGCGGACTTGATTATAGGGCATATGCATTCTGGAAAGAAAGTTTAATTAGTTTCTGAAATTACGGTCCCCTTTGCAGCTAGCGTCTTTATTTCTGCTGCTCAGAGAAAGAGGTTCTGTCCTTGTTGCTCGCCAGAGAATACCAGCAGTCCATGGGGCATTGCTTTAAGAACAAACAACAAGATTTTTATTAGCAAGTGGGTTGTTTTTTCTTCTGGAAAAGAACTCACTCAGACTTCTGACATCTGCTAGAGCAAAAAAAGAGAAGAGGGATTCACGTACTGTGACTGGTTCTACCATTTCTGTGAGAAAAGTTTGCAAACCCTCATGAATTTTGCATTTTAATAGATTAATGAGTTAGAATTTTATGGGAGGGAAATTTGCAGAGTAGGGAAGGACCCTGCGGAGGAAGATGCCTGAGGGGAGCCTTCATATACTTGACTCTTTCTTTGCCTGAGCTGCTGTGGTTTGGGGAGCGGAGGGTCAGTTGGTCGGTTGGTTTAATGTGGGGCTCATTTCTGCCAAAACCTGAAAAGATTAATTGTTGAAAAATCCCCCAAAGTAGTCTAAAGAGTGTGTGACGGATCTTGCTTGTAATGAAAATGTAGCCAGTAGTGAGATCCAGACACGGTGCCCATCTCTGAATACTTTACGATCCTGGTCTGTTACTTAATATGAAATCTTAGTTAAGGTCCCATTTGTCCCTGTCGCTTCTTTAAAGAATTGCTTAATCGCTTCTGAGAGCTTAACCATTTCTAATGACCCAGGCTGCTAATTTTTTATGTTCATGAAGTGATTTTTTTATTACAGGACATATTATTATGGGAAATACAGAGTGCTTGGGTCTCAGCATAGGTATTCATAAATTGAATCTTAAGGCTATAGCTGTTGTGAGGGTGATGGTTAATAAATGAGGGAGTTATTATTAGCCCAGCAGGTTGATTTTAGCTGTAGGAATTATCTGACCAGCGGATTCACAGTTTCCTCCTATGCAGGTGTGAGTGTTGGACATCTCATTTTAGGGGTGATTTTTTCTAGCATCTATATTTACATCTGCTCATCAGGAAGAGACAGGAGGTAAGAATTTCACTGGGCAGGTTTGTGACATGGTACCAAACACGTGTGAGGTATGCGAGAATGTGACATTCCTCCTCCTCTTCAAGTACACCCTTCTTGCAGCGCAGAATTTGTAATTTCACAGATGAAATTGCTGTCCAGTGTGATTTTTGCTTCCTATCGTTACATTAGTAAAATCAAAGGCTGAGAAGGAAGGGGCTAAAAATTCAATCTACATCCCATTTGCTTGGAGATGGAGTTAGGATGAGAGGGAGGAAAAGGGGAGAAGTAAACCCTTAAGTTCATATTTTAAGTTATGTCTTCTTGCCACTCCTACATGGGTTTCTATGGAAACAGAAGCAGAAACTGGGCCATCGGCAGCCAAGAATCCATTTACACTTTAAATTTACTGCTTGAGCAGCCATGCAGTTTTCTTGTCCAAATTAAATCATGATGGAGTAACACATGCTAAGTAAATTTGGGATAAGATGAAAACACCAAATATTAAATATCCTTCCATGGATACACCAAAGAAAAAAAAAAACAACCAAAAAACCCACCTTTTTTTCTGGCAGACCTTAAAATGACAAGTTAGATTGTATTTTAAAAAGAAGGTGTTTACATGTGGCTTTACAAATGTGCATTGAAAGTCTGTTAAATAATGCTGCTACATTCTTCAGGTAATTATGTTATCTACTTTAATTAGGAATGTGGCTAATTAGATAGGCACCTTAGCTGTGCCTTGGATGCAGAAAAGAAACAAGTTGTGCTTTCCTTACTGCTTATCTCTTCATACATTTGTGGTGAAATTCTCCTGCGCTAACACAGCTCGTGGATGTTGTGTAATCAACCACGGGCATTTCTTTATGTCTTATTAGAAGATAAGATTGCTTACACTGCTTATGATAAACCACTGTCAGATACCTGCCACTCTTAGAAACTTCACTTAGAGTTGCTAAGCATTTGAGGAAGCTAATTGTTTGAGTTGATGTTTTCTGGTTTAGTTGGTTGTCCACTTTTTGTCAACTTTTTAATTTTTTTTTTTTTTTTTTAATTCTGGAGAGCTTTGATAAGAAAAATAAGGAAGAAGTTTTCTTTGAAAATATATCCCAAATTGCGTGTTGTGTTTGGTTCCATTTATCAGTTCTTTAATTGCATTTGTTTCCTCAGTTGACCTTTCAAAGTCTGGTGGAAATCTCAGGCTCATTTTCTCCAGTGCTAATAGAGCTGAGCTGTGGGTACAGCTGGTTAGAAGGTTGTGACCAAGGGAGTGGTCTCGACTGAATGAGGAGTTCGTAAACAGCTATGGAGGAGAGGTGGGAACTCAAGAGAAGGAGTGATAACCTGGGAACCACGTGTGTGCAGGAAAAAAGTTGCAAGAAGGAGAGAGGGCAAACTAGGGAAAGAAAGCAAAAGAAGAATGGATCAATAGAAAATGGGATGGATTGTGAGGGGTAGAGGAGGTGAAATGCCCAAACAACAAAAAAAAAGGAATTGCTGAGAGTGTATTTTGCAAGTGGGACTGAGGATGGACTAGGAAGACTGGGACTAGCAGAAGATGGAAGCTAAACCTGTGCTAAGAGGTTTGAGTACTGGAGAATCAGCAAGGAATATGGTGCTGGGATAAGGATAGCTACAAGGACTCTTCAGAGCCTGAAATTGCAGCTAAGAGAAGTATTTAGTCTGTATTTGTGAACTCTCTTAGCCTAGTGCCAAATTTCCCTTGGGTGCTGGACCAAAGCAAGAGCTGGCTGTTCCCTCAGCCCCACGGCAGGCGTCTCCAGCCCAACACTGTGGGTTACCTGCGTGGGCCTCAACCTTATGGCAAATTCAAGGATTTCTTTTGTCTTTGTGAACCTTGTTTTCATTCATACTTATATTATTTTTCTCAAGCACTCGGTGGCTTTGGGTGTTGCTGACACCAGCTGAATACGTCAGTCATGAATGTAGCGAGCGCTGGCAGGCAGAGCAACTGTTTTGACAGGCCGCGAGATGTGCAAAGAAAGTCTTCCCTCCATTTTCTCCTTCCTCCCGGTCAGGGATAAAGGCTTGTGTGAAGACACAGAGAAATTCCTCTGTGTGGGAATTCAAGAGCTGCTGCTGCATGTGTTTGGGAGCGGTATGTGGTGCCTGTTTTTTTTTTCCCCAAGAGATGACACTGGTTTCTTGTGGGATGTTTCGTGAGTGAGGCGTCTCAGGCTTCTTACTACTATGAAGATTAGGGTCTGGTTCCTGCACCTAAGATGAGCGATGCAGTCGTTTTTAAAAAGGAAAGCAGCAAGTAAGTAATAGTCAGTGAATGGGGTAGCAAATAGGGGAGTTTAAGCAGAATTTGCAAAGGGACTGGTAGAGTTTGGGGTTTGTTATGCATGTCCCTTAGAAGGAAAATGTGAAAAGTAATGCAGAAAATGCCAGAATAGGCAAGAGATAGAGAAACGTAGTGCAAGCTATGGAGTCTTCATCGGTTTTGAGTCATTTCCAGTGGAAGTTATTTGTGTGTGACATGGCGACTAGCGACATTATTGGATGAGAAGATCCATGGACCAGAGATGCGACTGAAGATAATGGTTGTATTGGGCTTACGTGGCAAGATTTTGGTAGTAGGGAAGTGGAGAGGGTTGCAGGGATGGCCTCTGTGAGAAGAGATCAGCGGCTGCCCTCTGTGTCAGAGGCAGTTCCAGTCAGCTCCAAAATGGAGCCACTGCTGACCAAATTGACCCCCTCAGTGATACTGGTGGTGCCTCTATGAAAACGGTGGTGGAAGACTGGAAAAAAATGTGAGAGAAACAGTCCTGTGAACACCCAGGTCAGAGAAAAAGGAAGGGGAGGAGGTGGCTCAGGTGCCACAGTAGAGGTCCCTTTGCAGCCCTTGGAGAAGACCATGGTAAAGCAGGTTGTCCCTCTGCAGCCTATGAAGAAGTCCACAGAGAAGCAGGTTGTCCCTCTGCAGCCCATGCTGGAGGTGGTGAATATGCCCTGAAGGAAGCTGCACTCCATGAGGACCTGGCAGGAGCTGCAGCCTGTAGAGGGAAGCCCATGCAGGAGCAGGTCTTCTGGCAGGCTGTGGTAGACCCAGGCTGAAGCGTTTTTTTCCTGAAGGACCCATAGGTCATGGAGAGGAATAATTTTGCTGTTATAAAAAATGAGAGGGAAAAGCCAGAAGAACCTGCTGTGTGGAAGGAAAGACAGACCAATCCACAAAGATCAGAAAGAAGGAAATCATTAAATGTGTCCAGTATCAGAGTTACAATAAGTTAGAAATAAGTTTTAAGAGCTGAAATGTGAGCATGACTTTACAGACTGTTACAGTCGTCTGAAATACACCACCTAGAAGAGATCTTTGTCAGTGGGGGTTCATGAAAAGAGCAGATAGATGTGTTAGGAGCAACTCAATGTTGACAGCGAAAGGCAGCAACACAAACTTCTGTTTGAGGAATAGAAAAGAGGCAATTTATTGTTATTACTGCTGGAACAAACCGTACAGCCAGCATCTTGCTGAAACACATATGCCAGGGTGTGAAAAAGGCTCTAAGTCATTGCAGCTTAGGTGAACTTTGATGGGATTCCTCCAGAGAGGTAATTCAGAATAATGAAATGTTTCTGAAAATAGTCTTAGGGGAATGATACCCCCAGGAGAGACTTGGCATGTTCAGGCAAGCTCATCTAGTGGGAGGTGTCCCTGCCCATGGCCAGGGGGTTGGAACTGGATAACCCTTAAGGTCCCTTCCCACTCTAACCATTCTAGGATACTATGTTTGATTTTCTTGAGAGCTTTTTTTAGGGGGACTGAATGCCACCTAGATAACTGCAGGACTATTAGACATCAAGACTAAACATGAAAAACACAATTAGAAGGTAATTAAATAAGGCTGGAAGAAGCTTACAAGTGTACAGAGACATTGAAGTCAGGTGCCTGAGAATGCAGCAAAACAAAGATTTTGTGAGTATCATGAAAAGAATGTAGCAGTAAGTATCTAATTTGATACTTACCAGTATCTACTTATTTAGACAGAGGAAATAGTTTCTATACATTCTGTATGTAATAGAGGAATTGGGACACCTGATAAAGGGCACCAAACCGAGCATTGTAGAAATAGAGGTGAATGGTCACGATGGGCAGGAAAACAGTTGCGATGGGTTGACCTTGGCTGGCTGTCAGGTGCCCACCCAGCTGCTCGCTCACTCCCCCTCATCAACAGGACAAGGCGGGAGAGAAATAACACGAAAAGGTTTGTGGGTAAAGACCGGGAGACCACTTACCAATTGTCATCACAGACAAACCAAACTCAACTTGGGGAAAATGAATTTAATTTATTGCCCATTAAAATAGACTTAGATGGTAAGAAATAATGTCAAAAATTAAAACACCTCCCTTGCCGCCCTTTTTTCATCCAAGATTCATCTTCATTCCATCATTTCTGACTCCTTTAAGCTGCTCCCCCTCCCAAGTGGCACAACAGGGCTGGGAATGTGGGGTTGGCATTGGCCCATGACAGTTCATCTCTGTCAGTCCATCTTTCTCTCACCTACTCCCAGCTGGGGTCCTCCATGGCCTACAGTTCCTTCAAGATCAAGCTCCAGTATGGGCTGACCACAGGCTGCAGTTCCTTCAGGAAGTATCCATCAGGAACTATCTACCAGGACCCCCAGATCCTTCTCAGAAGTGCTTTCCAGCAGGTCCACCCCTAACCTATATCAGTATCTGGAATTCTTCCTCCAGATGCAGGACCCTACACTTGCTCTTGTTGAACCTCATTGGGTTCTTCATGCCCAGCTCTCCAGCCAGTCCAGGTCACACTGGATGGCAGAACAGCCCTCTGGTGTGCTTTTCTTTTAAAAAAAAAACCAAAAGGTCTAATAAAGTTTTAACAGTGGAATTTTTTAGAAAGACAAGCTTTGAAAAATTAAGAAATTATAAAGTTATAAATAATAACTTTTAAAGTTATAAATAATAACTTTGACCATAGAGGAGACAGGCTTATGTCAAAAGCTTGTAGAAAAGACTGCAGCTTTGCTTGCCTGAATAAGCTTTTTAAGGAGGATACAAAAAGAAGTAGAGAATCTACAAAGATTTTGAAGGGGATTGAAAAGTAAGGAAAAAGAAAAAGAACACCAAACAGTCAGGAACAGCTGTGATTTGCATTTTGGAAGGTATATTTAAACAAATTTTAAAAATTGCTCGTTCTTACTTGGGACACACATAGCTCGTTCACACCTCTCTCAACATGTCGTATTACCTCTTCTTTAGGTCTGGAAACAAAGCCGAGCGCTTTGCGTCAGCTTTCAGGAAGGTTCACGTTGTGCATGTGGGTGATTAGGTGCCTACTGAAAAAATGAGCCTGACAAGCAACCACGGAGCTGGTAAACACTATTTATGGTGCTTAGGTTTCTCAGGAGTTCAAGTATAGTCCAGCATGAAATGTGAATAGGGAACAAAACATCTCTATTCAAAAAAGATAAAATGTGAGAGAACTCTAGGCCAGCAGCTTTTCTGAGGGGCAATTCTACATGAAGTTTTAAACCCGAATTTTTAAAAGAATAGTTAAGTAAATGAAAGTAAAATGGTATAAATGGCAGTGTATTTTTTTCAAGCTAGTTTGTCTCAAGACAGCGAGAGAGATTTCTTAAACAAGATGAATGGTTTCTTAAACAAGATGAATGCAGGAGGGTCAATCTTCTTGGATTTAAACCAAACATTACATTAGCGTTCCATAGGAACTGGTTACTGAAGGTGGAAAAAGTTGGATAGGAAGATGGGTAAGGGGTTGACAACAGAAGAAAATACATTTTTCAGGATGGACAGAGGTTATTAATGGGTTTGTACCATGATTAGAAAATATTCTTAGATGTTTGCTCCTTAAGTTTTGGCTACTGTGAAATTGAGAGGGCTTGTTCAGACAGAGGAGAACTCATGATGCAGGGCAGGTATAAAGAAGTTGTATCCACCACTGAGTCAGTGGGTATGAAAAAGTTACAGGGAAACACTCAAAGTTGTGCACCAGAGCTTGAGAATTGTAAGCTGGGGGAGATGAGGAGGCAGAGGGACTGGGCTGGGAAGGATGACTGCAGCTGCAGAAATTGCATAGCACAGAAAGATAAATGCAGTTCTGAGCTGCACTGAGTGAGAGACATTCAGCAGCAATTTCATGTAATAACAGCTGAGCATCCGCCCTGCCTCATGCCCTCTTCTTCTCAGTCTGAATTCTGTATGAGTTGCCTCGGTCTTTCCTATAAAAGAACTTATTTTGAGTTTCTTTCTGTAACACATACTTTCCATTTAAGCAACACCAATACCCTAAGTTTTCAGAGCACTGCTGCACTCGCCAAAGAGCTTTTAAGTCCATCCTGATGACAGCAGGGGCCTCCACGCAGTCCAGAACTCAATAATAGACATATTTATTTTTTTTATCTTCTATTTACTTATCAGCAATAAAAGCGGGGGTGAGGAATTTTAAACTAAAAATGGGTAGATTTGGATTGGATATTAGGAAGAAATTCTTTGCTGTGAGGGTGGTGAGACCCTGGAAGAGGTTGCCCAGAGAAGCTGTGGCTGCCCCATCCCTGGAGGGGTTCAAGGCCAGGCTGGATGGGGCTTGGAGCAACCTGGTGTGGTGGGAGGTGTCCCTGCCCAGGGCAGGGGGGTTGGAATTCAATGATCTTTGGGTCCCTTGCAACTCTAACCATTCTATGATTCTATGACCTTTGAGACTGTTTCTTTTTCATTTTGGAGGAAGTTCCGTTGTCATGTAATGTAAAATGACAACAAAAAAAACTGTGTAATAAAGCGCAGGTCTCATGTCGTCACTGCTGAATGTCTTCTGAGCCCATAGATTAAATTTTCTCTGGTGTCTGTCTTCCTATTTACTTTCTCCTTAAAGGTTCATTTTGAAATTTCAGTAAGCTCGAACTCTGAGAAGGCTTGTCTACTATGGTGGTTTATCTTTTTGCTACTCATCCTCTTTTCCTTTCCCATTGAGGGAGTGTGGGACATTACACTTTCTTTCATGGCACCAAAAGGCATGACTCACTCCCCCTCCTTTGTCTGTTCCTTAACCAGGTTCTACTTCATGGCTTTACCCCGTGCTTTAATAGTCTTTTGCACGGAGCTTGTCAAAAGGGCTTTGGAAAACTGAGTAAACTGTCAGGGAGTTTCAGCTCTCTACATTTCATTCTCCTCACATGCTCCAGAATTAGAGTATACACGTGCCAGGGTTTTTCTTTGCCGCTTTCCTTCCCTAGTATGTGGTGGGGTTACAGGTTTATCTTTAATTCTTTTAATCAGTTCTCCCATCACAGGTGAGCAAAGCAGACTGTACGCTTAAGTAACAAGCGATAGGACAAGAGGGAACAGACTCAGGTTGCACCAGGGGAGGCTCAAGATGGATATTAGGAAAAATGCTTTCAATTAAAGGGTTGAGTGTTGGAACATTATGCCTGGGAAAGTGATGGAATCACCATCCCTGGAGGTATTTAAAAGATGATGTAGTGCTGAGGAACATGATTTAGTGATGGGCTTGGCAGTGCTGTAGATGGTCGGATTCGATGATCTTCAAAGTTTCTTCCAACTGAAACAATTCTATGATTCTATGAAATATATCAAGTTAGAACCACCATTGGCTTCCTCCTTCTGGAGTGCTGCTAGATTTTAATAGGTGCGTATCTTTATTAGTCATTCTTGCACATTTCAAAAAATATGTAAATACTGTCACAGTACGGTTAACTTTTTGCTCTCCTAGCTAGAATGTTCTACACTGTATATATTAAAAATGAGGAAATAAAGATCATACAAATTTGCTCCTTGTACTCAAGGCAACTTTTGATACTCATCTTTGCATCTCAACAGATAAAAAAAAAAACAAACAAAAAACCCAACCAAAAATCCAAACCCTGGTTTTAGATTTATATCTGATTTGGGGGTTTTCTAAGCAGAAATAAAATAAACACAATATGAACACAAGATACAGGAACACATTAATTTGATTCCATCTGCTAAATAATTTTTGTGAATTTAATTGTACCCTGGTCCTTCTAAACACGTTAAGACATATGTTCATAAACTAATTGAATATAGCTTCTAGCCTTGGCAGTGGTCCAATACACTGCTCAACCAACAACGGTATTCTTAAGACTCCCTTCAGTTTTATGTTAAATGTTCTCTTCACCATTTTTGGTTTTGAAAATCCTGGGACAAAGTGAAATACAGGCTTATAAAAAGCTAGCTAAATATCCCACATTAAATACAAGTTGCCCATCAGCTTTTGGATTGGAATCTTATTTTTTTTTTGTCATTTGTGTGTTTTGGTTGAAAATTTAGTATCATAGCTCCTTTCAGGTGATTTTGTTGGGTTGCTGCACGTGCCTGCTGGAGTCTTAAAGAAATTCACCCTTGCATTTCTAATTTAAAAATATTTAAACATCGTGAGATTTGCTGTTTGCGAAATTCCAGAGCTGGTCATTGAAATGTGTTGAAAATCTGCTTCTAAAGCCAGATGTTGTTATGAAAGTTGATAAATGTTACCAGATCGATGAATTGGATATTCTATAAAAGATAGAAGAGTTTTTTTTTTTTTCTCTCCTTTCTTTTTTCTTCTTGTTGCTACTTGAAGTGTAAGAAAGTGATCTGCTGAATTTTGTGAGAGTTCACTCTTCTACGACCCATGCAGTCTGTCGAGATTGACAGTGATCGGAAAAGCCTGTAGTTTAAAAAAAAGGTGGCATGTATTTGCATGCAGAGTGGGAATTTTAAAGATTTCTGCTATTTCCCAGCAGGTTAATTACAGAACCTTTTCTTCTTCTTCAATTAGTAAAGATGTAGGATCAAGAGGAGCCGTTGAGCCCAAAGCAGCCTGTCTTCTTACTAACACTGTCAAAAAATTGAAATAATCTATCGTATAACTGTCTTATGCAGATGCAAGTGTATTATTGAAAGAGAAGAAATGGAAGTAATTGCTTCCTGGTTTTGAGAGGCGATGCACATTTGGATGTCCCGGCACGTGTTGTGCCTTGTGCAGTGAAGTTGCAGCGATCTTTAGGCAGTCAATGACACTGCCTTCGCCGAGTCACAAGGGGTAGAAGTGCGACTGGGTACTGTGCCTATCACAAAATCAAAAATCCTGTAAATCGCCCTTGTGTTTTTAACTGTGGAGTGAGTACGTCTCAGCCCAGTATTATATTAGCTTGAATAAATATATCATAGAATCATAGAGGCTGGAAAGGACCTCCAAAGGCCATCTAGTCCAACCTTCCCACAGTCGCAGGGACACCCCCAACTAGCCCAGGTTGCCCAGGGCCTCATCCAGCCTCACATTGAATATCTCCAGGGAAGGGGCCTCAACCACCTCCCTGGGCAGCCTGGTCCAGTGTTCCACCACTCTTGGAGGAAAGAAATTGTTTCTAATATCCAATCTAAACCTGCTCTTCTCCAACTTAAAGCCATTGCCCCTCGTCCTATCACTGCAGGGCTTTGTAACCAGACTCTCCCCAGCTCTCCTGTAGCCCCCTTCAGATCCTGGAAGGCTGCTCTAAGGTCTCCCTGGAGCCTCCTCTTCTCCAGGCTGAACAACCCCAGCTCCCTCAGCCTGTCCTCGGAGCAGAGGTGCTCCAACCCCCTGAGCGTTTCCGTGTCCCTCCTCTGGACCCGCTCCATCAGGTCCATATCCTTCCTACATTGAGGGCTCCAGCCCTGTACCCAGGACTCTGGGTGGGATCTCACCAGAGCAAAGTGGCAGAATCACCTCTCTGGATCTTCCAGCAACGTGAAATATATAAACACGTGTTCTTAAATTATGTTGGTATTAAAAGGCCTGGAGTTGCTTATATTGTTTGGTCACTTAAAAATGTTAAAGACACCAAAATCATATGTAATATTTATCTGCTTGAATACTTATGGACTGGGTTATTTTTAGAAGAGCTTTAAATAATTCATCAGGTATATCTTTTGACCAAAGTATTGCTGATGAGTTACATTTTGAGTTAATAACCCTTTCTTGCACAGAATCCCAATAGATATTAAGAAATTTCCTTCTGAATGCAGGAAAAATGCCTTAAAGGATGGTCCCTGGCAGGACCCACTGTAACTCATCCCTCTGCCTTTTTCAGCTGTAGGTAATAGATACAGAACTAAACCTACTTTTGCTGGTAACTGCTCTAATCACCTTAGAGGAAGACTAGAGCAAATATTACTAATTACACGATGACAATTTCTAACCCAAAAGGGTAAAAAGGAATTACAGCGGAATTTCAGACGTTTTTGCGGGGGTGTGTACATTGAGGAAATACCCAGTCGTACTCTCTTGCCCCCGGGAAGGATGGAGCTAAAGCTAATGATACAGGAAACTCTGGGCGTGAAATTGAACTGGAAGCCCCGACGAAGGGTTTGAAGATCAGGCTCTTCGGTGCGTTGATGTGTTAACATGCTAGAAATAATACCATAAAACTTCAAAGCAGCATTTCTGAGGGAAGAGAGAGGAAGGAAGAGAGTAATATACTAATAATTCTCCTTATTTGAAAGTTAAAAGGATGCTGAAACAGCAGCTGCGCTGTTCATGGCATGCTGGTAAATGACAAATAATCTCTTCGACGTCCTGTTTTTTCCTTAATGGCTAACTTTTCCTTTCTCTTCCTATTAGAACTGTGTATGTAATTCACTTATGATGTGAATAGAAGCAAAAGTATATGCTGTTTGCTACAGGAAAAATATTGAATCCAGAGTCCTCCCTTTTTAACGTAGTTTCAGGTTTCTGGAAATTTGCACTGATTTTTATTTTTCCTGAAGTCTGAGCAAGGGGAAGATGCAGAAGGAGGAGACGTAAACACGCAGTTATCCTCTGCACTTTAGAACGTGCCTTAAAAAATATCCACTGTCTGACATTATTGTGCCTCTGTGATGTATTGGCACCATCAGCTGAGATGATCAGACTGGACTGGGGTAGGGGACTACACAGGCAGTCATTAAATCTCAGAGAAAAAAATAATAATAGAAGTAATAATAATAAAAAAACCCTTTAGGGTATAAAACTGCCATATCTGTGATAAGGTTGCAGAGGGAAGGCTGAGAATGGAGCGTTTCATTCCTTGTTGCTATGGGTTTAAGCCTGGCAGTTGCAGGAGAACTCATTGCTGCCTCAAAAGCGATAGTTTTTAAAACCTGCTCATTTCAGGGATGCGTTTTAAAGATGGGTTTTGCAGACGGTTGTATCAACAGCACAGCCAGGCGGTTGCGTTAACGGGGTGAAGATAGCATGAGCGTTGTCTGGGTCCAGATGCAGTTCCTGCGTGCTTTGAGCCAAGATGGATTTCCACATTACAAGAAAATTTTAGAATTTTAGCTAAAACAGACCCGCGTGCTGTTTCTGGAATCAGCAGCAGCTGCAGTCTCTTTAGGCTACATCTCACTACGTCTGTCCTGTCCTTTCCTAATGCTGCTGTACATGTTGATTCATTTACTGCCTAATAATAATAGAAATTCATGTACGTTGGAGAGGTATATGCATATTCTTCATTCCTATCTGAAGAGATCTGACCTTCCTCTACCACATTGGTACCACCTATTTCTCTTGTCACTTTCTGTCCCGCATCTGCCCTTCGTTTTAGTGGCCAGCCCAGCCTCAACCATAACACATTCTATGTTACTTGTCTGCTGTTATGATTTAAAAATGCTTTAAATCCATTTTTCACAGCTTGAAAAACCGTGGCGGTTGTGTAACAGTAGTGTTAAACCCAGAGATGGATGGAGGTGGTTTTATTAAATATGGGCTAAACCCCATCTGACTCCAAAAGGTAGATGATAGTGAGCTTGTATTTCTCTGTGTGTTAACTTTTTTAACTTTAACATGTTTTCTCAATGCATTCAATCATTTCTCTAATTATTCTGAACAACAAGGGCTTTGATAATATTTGGAAGACGTCTCTTTTCGAAGTCATGAAGCTGCCAAGCTGGAATGGAAGTTCCAGGCTCAGGCTCTGCGTGTTTGCTTTCCAAAGCAATGTCTCTTTACCAGCCATGGGGCTGAGTTTGCTGACGAGATGCATTTTGACTTACCTAGTGCCTTGAGCTTGTTGATTTTGAACCGTGGTGCTTTTTATAATTTGTAGATTAATTATGTATCTTTGATTAAAAAAAAATATAGTTGTGATTATTTTTTCCCCAGGTGGACTATACATACAAGAATTAGATAAATAAAGAGACCATTATTACTATGCCACGGCTACTGTACTACACATAACCTATTGATTTTTAATTTACATTTAAAGAAAAGTAGTTTATGAAGTCTTGCTCAGATGTAGAATGTTTATTAAGCGTCTAAAGATTTTTGCATTGAATATGCATTAATAAGTCGTAAGAATTAATAATTTACAATAAAATACAGATAAAACAGGATTTGGCTTCTACTCAGCTGCATATTTCAGCACTTTTGTGTTGTGTAACATCCATCTTTACCCAGAAAATTTAACTTAATTCGTCAGCAGGGACAAAATAGAAATGAAAGAAGCTGCCAGACAAATCAAAGATCTACACACGGATTGGCTCCATCAGTCTTTGCCCCATATACTCTGTGGTTCCTACATATCCTATACATTCCTGTGAACAGCAAAGAGTTAAATGGGAGTTAAAGGTCACCGGGAAAAAATATGAAATGTGCTTGATTTTGGGGAGACAAAGATAGGACTTCTCTAAAAAACATTTTTTAATCAATAATACTGTTAGTTACAAGTGTACGGAGGGCATAATTGCCTGGGTAAATTTTCTGTGCCAGGAAGTTAATGGAATTAAATGTATAACTAGATTTTGAACTGCATTAGGTTTAATTTATGACCATTAATATTAGAAAATTTAACTATGCCAAAATGGCAGCCTGAAAATTTAATCCTTTAAAGCATAAATTCAATCTTGAAGAAACCAGTTAATGGAAGGTCTACATAGGTAGGGCCAAGTGCTTAATCTACAAGAGTGCTATCTTTGGCCATTATTCTGTAGGTACCTTTCGAATTTCCGGCCTCAAAACACTAATTAAATCCTTTTTCTTTGCTAAGAATAGACCATCTTAAATTTTCTTTCTCAGTCGCAAGTAATCAGGAGGTGTCACAGTGTATGTTTTGCTTTAGAGTCACTGAGCCAGGCTTTCCATATCTTACGAGCCTCCAGGGAGGCAGGAGCAAGAGTGCCTCCAAAAATTTTCTCTCTGTCACTTACTCCCAGGTATTTTCCATTTTCCAGCACGGACCATCCTTCTCCCATGTGGGTGTCTTTCAGTTAGGGGCACGTTTCAGATGGAGCTGTAGCTGGCCAAAATAGAAGATAGTTGTGTTGAGTCTTGGAGGTGTAAGAGTGGGGCTCCTCCATATCCTGGGTGCTCCTGAAGGTCACTGCCTCCTCTCCCTGGTACTTCCATCTGCCCCATCGCCTCTCTGGGTTTGCAGGCTGAAAAAGATTGGGGATGCCTGGAATTATACGAAGCATCGTTCTGTTAACTCACTGCCTGGATGTGATGTGATTTCTTCAGTTATTTCTGAGAAAAACCCTTCATACTTTCAATGCGTTTTATAATTGCACATCCACATTTTAACCACCCGTCACCCCCTACCACAAGAAAGAAATTGAGGTGCTGGAGCAGGTCCAGAGAAGGGCAA
>VZRU01015237.1:44512-74300 GCA_013398155.1 Pedionomus torquatus
GTGTTGGGGTTTTTGGGTTTTTTTTTTTTGGTGTTGTTTGGGGTTTGGTGGCAGTGGTGATGTCATAGTGTGGGTTGGTTGTGGTGTGTGTCTTATGTGGGGGTTTTTGGGTTTTGGTGGTTTTTTTTAGTTTTTGTTTGTTTGTTTGTTTGTTTGTTTTCCCCATTAGTTGGAATAGATGATCTTAAAAGGTCCCTTTCCAACCTAGGAGATTCTGTGATTCCATGATCTAACCATGTATTAGAACAGCAAGAAAAAAGTCTCTCTCACATGATCACTTGTCTTCTCCCCACCTAGAGTTGCTCCACCTAAGACTAAAATTACTTAAATTGAAGATGCAGTTTTGATGAGCATTTCTTTAGCATCTTGGTTGAGAAAGTTATCATTCAGTTATTTACCCTGCAACAGACCATGGGTTACTTAAGTTTGACCAGAAAAATTTGGTAGCAATTCCCCCACCCCTTCCTACCTTCCATCCCCCAACCCATCTGAGTGAATGTAGATTTTATCACTCAGCTTTAGGGAGATGTTTCTTTAATTTGGTGACTCCCCTTTTAAACTGTGGGTCAAATAACTGACTAAGCATTCTTTGGTTTGCAGAATTCCCAGCTCAGAAATGTTTACTTTCTGAGAAGTAAAGAGTGGGTTATAAAAGTAATAATAATAAAAAAGTAATTTACACTTCAGCTATGTAATAAAATGGATTTTCAAACTGTTTTCAAATATGTACTGATAGGTCTCAGTTGTTTGTTTTACCGATCACATCTCCACCTATGGGAGAGATCCAGATAAAAAGTTGTGTTTCCAGGTGATGGTGAAATCTGGCAGATTACAGAATATTGGGTATTTATATCCTGGCATTTTGTTTAAGAATTCCACGTAGACAAATTGCATCTCAGAGATTCCAAACAGTCTAACCAAATCTTCATCTAGTTACTACTTCCAGCAAGTAACATTTTTACTGCCTTATCTCCTGTGGGGAAAATGCTCATTAAAACTCCATTTAATTTGGTGTTAACGATGTCATTAGCTCCTCCACATGCTTCATGGGAGTCCTCCCCCACATCTGCATTCTTTTTCCCAGTTTTTCTCCATTCACTTGCTTCCCCAGTTTGTCTGTCCCCAAAGTCTTTCCAGTTGTGTTAATAAGAGCCAGGTAAGAGGACATAGCGTATTTTGCAGATTCAGGAGGAGAGGTAAATTATGTGCATTGGAAAGTATGTTCTTTGGGAGTGTTTTGTTGTATTTGTCATGTGTCTGTTTTTAGAGAAAACGACCTTACATTACAGGAATGCATTTGGCTAATAAATCTGGTGTCAGGCAGGAGGAATTTATTAGATTCCAACTTTAGGGGCTCTTTGTGGAAAGTGTCCTGCTTTGCCTCCCATCTCTAAACCCTTAGATTCTTAGATGCAAAGAGAGAATCTGCTTTTTATTTTATCTAACTATCTTTACTGTGAGGGTGGTGAGGCACTGGAACAGGTTGCCCAGGGTGGATGGGGCTTGGAGCAACCTGGTCTAGTGGGAGGTGTCCCTGCCCATGGCAGGGGGGTTGGAACAGGATGATCTTCAAGGTCCTTTCCAACTCTAACCATTCTGTGATTCTAACTAAAGATCCTACTGAGTATTTTTTTTTAATCTATACGCTTTTGCTATTGGGTTTTGCTTTTATTTAAGCATCTAAGTTGTAATTGACTTAGAATAGATCAAATTTCAGTTGAATTTTATATTATAGAAAGTAAGGGAAACTGGATAACTAAAATGCAACGTGAAGGGTAAACCAGGTAACTCTTTTTAAAGAAAGCATACAGCCGAAGCTTGCTGGTAGGTGGAAAGTATTTTATCATCATCTTACCACGAAGTTGAAGTTGCACTCTTTTTTTTTCACCTCAATTTAAAAGCACAGCTAATACGATTTGTAAACATTGAAGTGATTTTATTAAGTAACTACATTGCCTGGTTTTGTGTCGATGGGG
The DNA here is from genome assembly GCA_013398155.1 of Pedionomus torquatus. NCBI lineage: Eukaryota > Metazoa > Chordata > Aves > Charadriiformes > Pedionomidae > Pedionomus > Pedionomus torquatus. Next base: position 46,489 of record VZRU01015237.1, read on the forward strand.
AGGTGGTGTTGATGGGGTTGTTTAATAAACACGTTCTTACTGTAGGCGATGTTATTTTCCACACCTAGAGCTTTGTCACAGTGGCCACCATTGGTAGGACGAGTTTTAGAAAAGGCTGGTCTCTGTGTTGGGGTGCCCCGGCCTGATTTGCTTGGGGAGCTGCTAATTGTAGAGGCTTTGGGAACCAGTATCAGGAAGCTGGGAGTGTTGGTACTCACCAACCTGTGTACTTACGCAGTCTTTTCTTCCTTACAAGTCCTGTTTTTCCACTGAAAAATCTCACTTCTTCAAGCATCAGGTAACCTTTACTTGCTCTTCAAATTACAAGGTAACTGTCGCGTTTTCTTCAACAAGGTATAAGTTTTCTATTTCCATCAATGTCCTACTTCACTGGAGAAAAGGTTTAGAATATACAGTATAATCTGCTCCCTACAACGAGGAAGGGTGGAAAGATTCATAACTGCGAGGTTGGCTTGATTCCTGCTGATAGGATGCGGCTTAAAATTGAACCTTTTTTGCCAGCTCCCTTGGATGGTGGAATTGATTCCTCTTCTGAAGAGAAATGGTTGTCAAAGAAATTTAAAATAAATTGATTGATCGCTGAGATAGTTTTTTATGATTATTTATAGACTGGTTTCCTAAGGGATGGATTTTGCCGTCTCCATGTCTGCCCGTCCAGCCATTTATCACTACCCAGCCTCCTCCCCATTTTTCAACGCATCGGTTAATTTCATGCAAATTTGACAGAGCCAGAAGTCATTAGATCGAATCATTAGTCATAAGATCTAGTCATTAGATTCAAGTCATTAGTCATAAGGCCATCGTTTCTACAAATGTAATAAAACCCAGTGGTTGAATAGTAGATATCCAAAGTAGCCCTTTCAGACTGGGGGGCAGAGAGGCAGAGTTTGGTACCCAGCTTGGCAGGGACCTCTTGCCATCCTTGGGGGCATCTCTGCAGGGGCTGACACAGAGTAATGGCAAAGAGAGTGATTCCTCCTTCAGCTGCAGAATATTTTACTTCTCCCACCAGTCTTCTGGTCATGTTAAATAAAATATGCATTATAAAGAAGATATTGCAGTGATAGAAGAGCTTTAGTGGACAGATACATGAAAACATCAAGATTTGGTTAGTTAAAAAAAAAAAAAAAGTTAATATTTTATTGGACGTTGTTTCCTGGGACAGCCAAAATCCTTGTTTTTCCTAATCTTCTTATTGATAAGAATAATACTCTACCAGGTTTTCCAAATGCCATTTGATAGTCATCTTCAGTGTTTCCTAATTACTGTTCTTAATAGGTTCCCCAGAGAATAAATGAGCCACACTAACCAAGGCGTCCTTTAAAGATTTCAGCAGCAGCAAGTGCTCTTTGACTAAAATTTTCTTTTCAAGTGAGTTTGGTTTTGCTTATTTGGCTGGGTTTTATTTCTTCTCCCAGCAAAATATGGTAGTCAAGTGATCACAGTTGGGAAAAGAAAGTGAAGACAATATTGTCAAATAAAAATTTGACAACTTGGGTCAAATTTTGGTTTTCCCAATGCAGTCTAACCAGGTGTTTCTAGTCCAGTTTAACAGTGAGGCTCATCACTGGCCTAATTATCTTTTCGCTTGTCCCTTTCCACGGCCAACAGCTTTTGTTGGACCTGACTGTAGGTACGAGAATAATCTCTGCGGTTTATTTTTGCACTTCTGTGCCGTGATAATCTGTGATAAACCAGGATGAGTCTGTAAATTTAGGTAGCTGAAGTACCAACCTAGGTAAAAAAAAAAGAAGGTGTTTCTGACAGTTTGAACATTTTTATTGTGTGCTGGCACGTACACAAAGAATATTTTTGTATCATTAAATGTTAAATTGTTTATTTAACTTCATGTTTTAATAGATTATTTAGGAAAAAAAATCCCAGGCCAAATCCTTAAGTCTATATAACTCCTTTTAGTGCACTTACTAACTAAACAAAATTTGCTTTACTTTAATACAAATACTACTGTGCTTTATTTCAAAATGTACCTAGTGGCTACTCCCAAAATTAATCGGATGTGGCTTCTTTGAAGACTGTCCAAATGTTTTTTTTTCCTGACTTTCTTTATCTCTCTGCTGATTGTTACAGTACAGCAGATAACTTTTTGAGCTTCACTGATTTTCAGTGCTTCACAAGCACCATGTGCTCATGTATGTAAATCATATCCCTTTTTTATTTCTTTAATGCCACTCTTTTTTCCCCAGAAGGACAGATAATACATTTAGTGATGCCCCTAAAGAAGTTATCATCCACATTCCTTTTCGCTTCTCCATTATTTTAGTGGATGTATCCTAATTGCATAGAGTTGATAACAAGCACAGGGGAAATTTTTGCTAAAAATTCAGTTACTTATTTAATTTTTTTCATTCCTGTCAGTGAGTGTGTGTTAATAAGTGACAAGACAAACTGCCTTTCTCCTTACCCAGCTGAGCTTGTTCATCACTTTTAATGGTTCTCTACCTAATTAAATCCATGTATCCTTGGCTAATACCTGTCGCTGGAAATGTAAAGGTGGGATCTTGGCTGCACTGGAGTCGGCATGTCATAGACAAAGTCAATTCACACGCTTATTAATTTTTTCATTTAATACATTGATTATCTAAATATGACCGTAGAAGTACCTGAGAACAAGCAAAAAAAATCTGAAGTAAATTAACAACTTGATTATAATACACTGACCTCTTTATGCCCTTAGTTTGTCAGAAGTCCATAGAGTCATTAGCAGAAAATGAAAGCATTGGATTCCATGGAAGGAACTGAGATTGCTCTTGGCCATGTCGTTCTGAGATTTCAGGGAGCCTGATTTGTTATTCATTTCATGTAATTTGTTATTCATTTCATGTAATTAATGCTGGTGTGCTCCTCCAAATTCCGAAAGCAAACTGTGATGAAAAGTTCACACGTGAAGAGTTCCAATATACTTATACTGAGAGGAGGAAAATGAACCTTGAATTTCTCTCTTCTGCCAGTTCATAGAAGCCCTTCTTGCTTTGGCCAAGCCAACCAGCTCACTGGGCCACTGAGCCACCGCGTGCGTAGGAAAACAGGAGTGCCTGGCCTCTCTGACCAAGAAGTGCCTTTTCCTCTCTGACCAAGAAGTGCACTTACAGTAACAGACTTTTTTTTGTTTTCCTAGAATCATAGCACTATCTAGGTTGGAAGGGACCTTTGAGATCATCTAGTCCAACCATCAACCTAACTCTGATGAAAAAACAACAACCCATCTCTAAACCACGTCACCGTGTCACTGAGCACTATGTCAACCTGTCTTTTAAATCCCTCCAGGGATGGTGCCTCAACCCCTTCCCTGGGCAGCCCATTCCAAGGCTTAATAACCCTTTCAGTGTCAAAATTGTTCCTGATATTCAATCTAAACCTCCCTGGTGCAACTTGAGGCCATTTCCTCTCGTCCCATCTCCTGTGACTTGAGAGAAGAAACCAACCCCCCAGCTACACCCTCCTTTCAGGGAGTTGAAGACAGTGATAAGATTACCCCTCAGCTTCTTCTTCTCCAGGCTGAACACCCCCAGATCCATCAGCCTCTCCTCATAGGGCTTATTCTCCAGACTCCTCACTTACAAATTTTTTTTAATTATCCTATACATGAAAAAAGGACGTTCTTAATGCCCTCAAAATGGTACTATCAGAATGACTCTCTAATAATGGATTTAATCTGCTGCAAATACAGTGTTGAGGAGAGAGAAATACTGCCATCAATAGGGGAAAGAGAATGGAGAAATTAAGGACCAAATTCTGTGAAGATTCTGTCCCCAAAGCTCTGGAGCACCTTGCTGTGGGCATGACACAGACTCTGCCACATCCTTGGATTGTTCTGCAGCACGTCAGCTGCGGCTCCAGCCTTTGCCCAAACCACTAAATCAACCTCATTCTCTGAAGGTTATTCTGCTCCAAGATTCTTTATGGACTATGAGCTGGAAAAGGTCATTGTGCAAAGCAGTGACCTGTGTAGCCAGCAGGGGGTGATTTTCCCCCGCAACTCTGTGCTCCTGAGACCCCACCTGGAGTCCTGTGTCCAGCTCTGGAGTCCTCAACAGAGAAAGGACATGGACCTGTTGGAATGGGTCCAGCGGAGGGGCACCAAGATGCTCAGAGGGCTGGAGCCCCTCTGCTGTGAGGACAGGCTGAGGGAGCTGGGGCTGTTCAGCCTGGAGAAGAGAAGGCTCCGGGGAGACCTTANGTGAATGATTTAATGAGCTGTTGATATATAGCATAGAGCAACAATGTCAGGTGTAAGACCTGGTTTTAGTGCAGAAATAAGCCTTTTAAACACTTAAGTTGCATTGGGAAGACTAATCTATTATATAATACAGGCAAAGTTTATAAATTGTATAGAATATATGCTTTGGGACCACAGTTACACTCCTTTCAGTGGTGAGCTTGCATATCTGTTAAAGAAAGGTGGATCCACTTAACCCAGGGTTAAGCTTTGGAAATGAGATGTGAGCAAGCATAATATGTGCAGTTTCTGTGAGCTTGGAACACAAAATGAAATAAAAAAACTGCAATTCTCACATTTTAAATTTTTCAGGATGCATCTTGGCTTGTATCGGTTAAGGCTGATAAGTGATCTAGGAAAAGGATTTGGCTTTTTTTTGCATATAGGAAAAGCTCATATTGATTCCTTCCTTCTGAGACAACAGAAACCCTTTTGAAATTGTTGTGAATGTCAGTGGATTCCAGTGAATTTTCAGATTAATTATTAATTTCATGAGACGAGTTTGAATTAATCAGGCTTGTGCTATTTATAGCGTGATGTGTTGCATGATATGTTTTCCTTGTAGGCTTGGCCAAATAATGAGACAATCGAAGGTGGTTTATTGATATTGAAATTCAGTTTTAAGCTTGCATTATTTGTTAAATGAGCAGTGATAATAAAACCACTGGTTTTTGTTCGTGCTCTTGTTTGGAGCTCTTGACTAAGGTAGCCACAGGGTATTTTATTTTTTTTGGTGAAGGTGAGCCACTTGAGAACATCATGTGATCCAGAGCTTAAAAGAAATCCTAGTGTCAGCATGGAAACCAGACAGCACCTTTAGTGACAGATGACTTGTTGGTGTTTGAGAGGAATCAGAGTAACGACTTAAATCTTTTCATTGAAAGGGAAAATAGGAAAAGAAGAAAAAAAATGAAAAGCTGAAATTGAGCAAAAGCCAGATGGACTTCTCTGTTGGTTGAAGTTTTCCATCTACTGCATGGGATTTGGCTAAGAGGGAGAGAGAGATTTCACTAACACAAGAGTGAAACAACAAGAACAGCAGGAGGTTTATATGTATATATATATATATATAACTGTACAGCTAATCATCAGGTGTATAGTCAGCTTGGTTGTAGAGATGCAAGCGGAGTAGCTGACACATCCAAAATTTCATAAATGCAGTGTACTGTGTGGAAGAGCAAGACGTGATTCACTGCTAGCTTACATTTTTATGGGGAAATGAAGGGTGTTAAGACTATTTCTTTGATCGCATTAAAAGATGTGTGGCTTAATAGGTGCAGAAATGAAGATCCCAACCTGTTTGTCCAAGCAATTAAAGGGACAGTGGAAAAGAGTGTTGAGACTCAAGGGATAAAATCAATTCTCCATATTTACATTTCAGAATCTCAAAGCAGGAATGATTGCCATTTTCATAAGTGGATATGATTGAGACAACAGGGATAAATTGTTAACTGCCTGTGTGGGCTGCGGAATGATGTAGTTTGTATAATGATTGTCATAGAGATGTAAGGCTGAGGTGGAGAAAGAGAGAGCAGCAGAAGAGATGAAACAGAACATAAAATATTTTCTTGCTCTTGATCAACATTCCATTGTTCATCTTTGCTGTCGCTGTAAACGAGCAGGAACACTGTAATCTGTAGCAGTAATCTGCGTTGGTTTAGGGAGAAAAAAAATGTGAGGAGACCTTAAGTGCAAATTGCAGCGCTACAGAAAGTTGTTAGAATTATGACAAGTTGTTCAAATCCTGAAATCATCACACAGAGAATTGTTTTTCCAAGGGCTGAGTGCTTAGATTTGAGGGCTCGCAGTTCATGTTCAGAGGAGGCTGGTTGAGATGTGCAATAGGGAGAAGAAAACCCAGGGTTCAAGCCAGTCATCTCTAGCAAGCATTTAGCTCTCCCTTTGAATCCCTGCGTTATTCAGGAGCTTTTACAAGGGACTAATAATTTGCCCACATTGGTTCTGGGCATTTCAGAAACCACTCTATTGACATACCCCCATGCTTTTTCTATAGTTGGATGTAAAAGATTAACTTTCGCTTGAAATTCCAACCTTGATTTGCGAGGCTGACCTTATATACTTATTCAAAAATTCAAACACGTGTCAATTAAGTCATCTCCATGGTGTTTGAGATGTTATCCCTTAACCCTGCTCCTTAGGCCTTAAGCTGTTAACAGAAGTGCACATAGAAACCTGGTTGGTTCTGATTTTTCTTTGAGTCTTGGCATATTTCTCAAAGTCTAATGCCAGTGTCTTACTGTGTGTGCTAGCAGGCTAGAGTTAACATACCTGAAATATATTTTGAGCCTGTAAACAGGAGGTGCAGTCTAATGAGTATAATCACAATCATTAACTACCTCTCCAAACTTATTTCTAATTGAGCCACTGATCATGGTAGATGCTTGATTGGCTCCTCTGACTTTGTTCCTACAGAAGTCCTGCAAGAGATGAGTAATCCCTGGGTATGCCCATCCCACAGCCAGAGCAGTAATTGAAGTATGATGTAGCGATACTTGTCTTGGGGGACAAAAATGAGGGAAGCTGTGTCCTGGATGCAATCTCGCCGTGGCATCCTGGGGAAATTTCCTGGAGGGCCGTGCCATTGCAGGTGTTGCCCGTCGCTTCTGCATCTAGACATCCTAATTAAGATACTAGTAATCAGGCTTGTTTTGGAAATCATAAAATGATAGCAAATATGTGGAACGGCATCAAGATTTAGAAATTACAGCATCGTACAATAGAAGCAGATCACACAGTGATTGGTGTCCTCCTGGACATGCTGTTGAGGGAGTCATTTCAGGAGCTCTAGAGCTCTTCTCCCCACTCTCAGACACAAACCACGGGGAGAAAGCTCCTGCTCCCAGATGGGTTTGTTGCTTTCATCTGATCCTTAAGCAAAGGCTGATTTGGCCCCCAGGAGCTGGAGAGAAATGAGGGGCCTCAGGGTTTATTTAAAGTGGATTATGCTTTTTGATAAAAATGTTTGCCAAACATCATTGTGGCTAAATAAATAGACTACAGCGTTAATTTTAATTAATAAAGAATGGAGGTGGAGAAGTATTTTTATTGAATACTTCATAGAATCGTAGAATGGTTAGAGTTGGAAGGGACCTCAAAGATCATGCAGTTCCAACCCCCCTGCCATGGGCAGGGACACCTCCCACCACACCAGGTTGCTCCAAGCCCCATCCAGCCTGGCCTTGAAGCCTCCAGGCCTTCTAGAAAGGAAAGTTTATTTTCTGGTAGTGATAGGAATCCTAAGGCTCAGTGTTCTCCATTGGTGAAAATCTCCTTGGCTGGGACAGGTAGTGCAGCTTTGTCCATTTCTATAGCAGACTAATTCACAGCTTCATTTTTATAGGGCTTTTTTATGACTTCTATCTGATTTTTTTTTTTTTTTTTAGCAATATGAAAATTATTTTGCTAGAAATAATTAGTTAAACCTATTAATATTCTGAAATTTATGTTATGCTTAAAAGTTTGCCTTTTTCTAATAAAGACCACATGCATTTGCCATCTATGAGAAAATGGTTGCTGCCACTTACTTCCTTAAATTATATTTAAAGTGATCTTCAGTCGGTTTAGTGATTTCCAGGGTAATAAAGATAATGATTACAGCAGTTGATTTGAAATGCTTGCTGATGTTCCAACATGCTGCCCATAACAGTTTTATAGCTAATTTTTAAGAAGTCACTGTAATTTGCTCCTAAGGACTGAGCAGTTTTGAATAGGAGCAAGCTGTGGAGATAAGGAGCTCTGACAACAAGAGGGAAATGTTTAACCTGTCGGCACTGTTGCTAGAGAGCAGCACAGGGTGGTGAGAGGGTCTGTTGCCTTCGCTTAAGTTCATTGCTTTGCAGGAAACAAGACCAGGATGTTTCTTTTTTGTTCCAAACATCAGATGGTTTTTGGTTTTTTTTTAAGCATATGGCAGAGTCTGGTAGATTACAGGACCTTAATTTATCAGACATAGAAATGTCAATAGGAAATAAATCATAGAATGGTTAGAGTTGGAAGGGACCTCAAAGATCATCCAGTTCCAACCCCTCTGCCCTGGGCAGGGACACCTCCCACCACACCAGGTTGCTCCAAGCCCCATCCAGCCTGGCCCTGAACCCCTCCAGGGATGGGGCAGCCACAGCTTCTCTGGGCAAAGACTTCAATTCCTATTTTATCTAGACTGTGATACCAGCAACAGGAGTATTACTTACTTTTTCTATAGAGGTAATTTGGTAAGGAAAATAAGACCTCAAGGAAAATAAGACCTCATCGTGCTATTTTTGGCATGGTGCTTGCCAACTCAAGCGGGCAAGAGGACTCCATAAAAGAGGTACTTCCATTCTTTTGTGGTTTCTTCAAATGCGAATTAAGCAGAGTTTAAATATATTAAAGACTTCATAGGTGTAAGTCATAGGAATGGTTAAAATTCTGCATATCTAGATGGAACCATCACTCATGAAAACTGGTTTTGTGCATTAGGCCTTTTCTTAATCGGCTGATCTGGGTGTAAATGTGTCTCCATGAACAGACTCCAGATATCAGATCCAATAATGTGATGCACAGTAGCTGTGGGAAATAAAAGGTAGAGTGATCTGTAGCACTTGGCATGGAATATTAAATTCAGACAATTGAGAGGGCTGATCTGAAAGGAGAAACTCGCCTTCGGATCGTTTGTCTTCACATATATAAGCAAATTTTAAAAACCAATTCTCCTAAAACTATACTGATAAGATTATGACTAGCAGAATCATTACAGTTAGGAGACAGCATTGCAGTTGTTAAAATTGATCGACCACCTGGAGAAAAAAAAAAAAAAATCAAAGTGGCATTCTGTCTGGATTTGCCTTTTTGGAGACGAGGAAGAAAAAAAGGTTATTGTTGAAGCCAACCCAAGGCAGCTGCACTGAGGGAAAAGCTGTACTTGGGGGGTGCAGGGATTAGATGCAGGGATTAGTAGCACAGGCTGATATAATTCCTTTCCCAAACTTACCTATAAGGTTACCAGTAGAAATTTATGGCATAGTATTTTATATCCAAGACATTTTTCTTTAAAAGATAGATGGGTGGTTAATTTTAATGTTTGGCATCAGAAGTGGTTAATTATGAAGAGAAAATTCCATGTTGCTTAGTTTTTATAGTAGCACCGTCTCTCTGTTCTGTCCAACATCATAAGTGTTGTCGTCTACAAATACATTCCTAACCATATAGTATAAAGGGTAAGGAGGCAGGTTAGCAGCAGGTCAGAATTCCTCATCCTTGAATGTATTTGAATTGGATAAAATTAAACTCTGCCACTGCTACGAGTGACTTAGTGCCTTCTAGAGCGGATTCTGTAGGGTACTGCTGAGTTCCTGCAAAAATATTACTTAGTCGTTACTTTTCAGCTCAGTGCTATTTTAACTCAACCTGTATCTTGGCAAAAATCTAATTTATTCCATTTAATAAATGAATGCAGTTTAAAATGTGTTGCATACACCAGAGTTTGATAACTAATACTGTATCTCTCTTTACTTCACATATGCTTTTTTTGCTTCGATTCTAAAGATAATTTCTTGTGATAAACAGTATTCATTTAATAATATTCAGGGGAAAAAAAAATCAATATGAACAAAGAAAGAGATTGTTACTGTTCGACTCCCCTCCGTTTCAGTGTATCTTTATTTTGCCAGTGTTCTCAACTGGTGTTTCTTCTTTCCTCTATTACCATCTCTAAAATAATTGTATTCTGCAGTAACAGAATGGTATTTATCTTTGTCATTTGGATCGAATCCTCGCTCAGGACGATGAAATAAGCTTCCTACTGCAAATTGATAATGTCTCTTGCCCGTTTTCTTTAAGTAATTCTGGGTGTCCTCACTATTTTTGGCCTGATAACTCTGTTCTTTCACGTGTGTTTCACATTCCACCAAAATCCTTCTTTTTCACCTCCAATTGTGCTGGAGTCTTTTTTCCTTTATCTTGACTTTCACACGTTTGACAACTCAGTTCGTTTTCTTATTTTCTTGCCCTTGACTGGTATCCAGAATTAATAGTTCTTGTTTTACATTCTTTTCAGAAGTTACCTATTTCTTTGTCTTCCGTCTCTATAATCAATGTCTGGATGAATTCCTTTTTGACCCTTCTGTAGCAGCCCAGCCGTGCTCTGCTCTTCAGGGGCTTCGCGCACCTGAAATGCTGCGTCGCTTTAAAGGTTTCCTAGATCTCTCTGTGCACTTTCTGCTTTATTCTTTAAGCAACCTTCAAGTTTTATCAGCCCCTTTTTGTATTTTTCTCTCGTGATCATCTCTATTTGCACACGCTGTCTCTTCTGCTGACCTTTCCCTTGTTCTGAATGACCTCTGTTTTCTCTCTCAAATCTGCTACTTTCAGCATTTCTTTTTACAAAGTGTGTTGACAGCATAACTGCGACAAGGTCAAATGGGACGACTCCTTGGATTTGTTTTATTATCTCAGAAGCCTTTTTATAGTACTTCTTGGATAATGGCCATTTTTTCACGTATGTGTTATCAGGCAAACCTACGTGAAGAGTGATTTCAGTGCCCATGCATAGGTCTGCAGAGGTTTACCCCATGAGCTACTTCTGAATTGGGGAAGAAGAGTAGATGTCCATCTTCGTGGGCATGGGTCCTAGCTTCCCTAGAGATGGGATTTATTGTAGTTTAGGGGTTTTGCTGCTGGATATATGGCTGCTTTGGGTTGTCTGGCATTAAAGGTCTTGGGGGAAAATGAGAAGTGGTGAGGACTTACTGGTGCAATTTCCTTCTGACCCAGATTCCAGCCATTCCAAAGGACACCTCAGCGTGTTGTAATGAAGATCAGCCCTTGTATTTTCCTGTCTGGTTTTGCTACTTGGTATGTTTGCTGTAACTTAAAAAAAATACTGCAGAGGATTATTTTGCTGGTAGCAGTAAGTAAATAGTAGTTGCTTAAGGCTTCGTTCATCCTATTAACATTACTTCCCAGTATTGGTTTTAACTTTTTCCTGACTGCCAACAGGATTGACAAAAGAATAATTAGCAAATGTTACTGCTGTCATCTTGGAGTGCTAATACGTATTTTATACATATATATATATATATATATGAATCCCATATTTACATCATAGAAGAAATGTTGAAGTTGGGTTTTTTTTGAGAGGTATAGTATTTGATACAATATGGATGATACGGAAGAAATTCTGAGTGAGCAAAGTGTACGTTTTCTGCATAAGGAAGAGAGGACATGGAATTAAAGCACATACTCAAAGTACACCAGCTGGATTATTTCCTCTGCTGAAGCACAATCAGTCTGCCAGACACCAGGCTGAAAGTGAACTCCGAGCTCTTTGTAGGGGACAAATTATGGCCACAGTGTTTGAGCTACTGACCCCCCAAAAATCTTGCTTTATTTACTGTTTTTCCACAGGCCTACATCAGCAGGAGCAAAAAGACATCGTTTGACTACGTTTTTTTCTGATAGATTATTTTTACCTATAGTTGGCTATTGGTTTTTGGCCTTCATTGAGTACTATTAGATTAATCAAAGAAAGAGCATTAACAAATTTCAGCTCAAAAGGGATTGATCAGCTTCTATCGAAAGCTCACGTGTTGCTGACTTAGTAGCCAAAAGCCGTGCCATTTTTGTCCTGGTAATTGAGGGTCAGGATATGAAATGTCTTGCTCTGATTTTTAAAGTCTGTAGTCAGCTAACCATGAAAGCACTCTAGAAATAATAAAGAAATAAACCCCACTGTTTTAAGATTACAGTCCTTCTGCCACATTTTTGCATTTTCCATTCCTACTGTACTGTGCAGTTTTCATTTCAAAAAGGCCAATACAGGGGTCGTGAAAGAAAGTACTCTTGTGGCCTTCCAGGGCTGGAATAAATAGAGCTTGGCAAATTATTTCAGTTTTTTGAAATCAAATTGATATCTTTGTGAGTTTTCTTTAAAAAGGAGTCCTAATTCAGGTGTGTATGCTGAAATTGTTGTCCTCAGTAAGCTTAAAATTCAGATTTTGGTACTTGTACAGGAGGGTTCCTTCAGGGCAAATCCCACTGTTACTTGCATTTCTGTCAATTTATTCAACAGAATAGCTCCAACTTTATTTATTATTATGGGAAACGTCCTATTTTTGATTCCTTCTCCAGAGGAGTTTAAGAAATGCAACTGTGTTGTTTTCAGCCAAGTTGCTGGGTCTTTCTCTGTCTCCTCCCAGTACTTAACAGGATCAGCCTCTACCTTTGAAACAGATACTTCTTTCATTTAAATAAAACCAGCAATCTACTTTCTGTTTTAAATATTGCTAAATTGAAATATTGACTGTATTTAAATATTACTGAATTGAACAAGCTACCAGACATCCTGAACTCACATTTGCAAATGCACGTGCCTCTGATTTAGCCATTTAGGTAGATGAACTTTCCTCCCAGCCAAAAAGTTCTCTCTTCCACATTTTATGGATTTCCTGGACTCTCTCGTGCCTTTTGAAAAATCAAAGCTGTTGTGGGCCAGGACACACTTTTAGAATGTTGGTCCTTCGGTATCCATCTCAAAATTCTTGTGCCTGGTGAATGGCGAGGACAGGCTGAGGGAACTGGGGCTGTTCAGCCTGGAGAAGAGGAGGCTCCGGGAAGACCTAATCACAGCCTTCCCGTACCTGAAGAGGGCTACAGGAAGGCTGGGGAGAGTCTGTTTACAAAGACCTGTAGTGACAGGACAAGGGGCAGTGGCTTTAAGTTGGAGAAGAGCAGATTTAGATTGGATATTAGAAACAAGTTCTTTCCTCTGAGGGTGGTGGAACACTGGACCAGGTTGCCCAGGGAGGTGGTGAGACCCCTTCCCTGGAGATCTTCAAGGCAAAGCTCAACGAGGCCCTGGGCAACTTGGTCCAGTTAGGGGTGTCCCTGCGACTGCGGGGAGGTCGGGCTAGATGACCTTTTGGATGTCCCTTCCGGCCTGGATGATTCTATGATTCTAATATTCTGAAAGAAGATGAAACAAAGCTGGAAATTATTCCAGGTAACACCCCAGGGGCTTCAGTCAGTCTTCTTTTAATCTACTGTAAATGACACCTTCACTTTCTCCCGGTGAAAATTTAGACAGGCAGGTGGATGTTGGCTGCCTTGCTGTAGCTGCCGGTATTCATTTCCTATTAAAGAGTGGTTTAATAGAAACAAACATGCTATGTAGTGGGGGAAAAAAAATGTGCTGCTCTGGAATGCTATTTAAAAAATGGGGTAAAAAATAAATCAGAGTTATTTTCTGATTTGTAGACCTGCTTCGGCAGGTCTATAGGTGGATAGTGCAGCAGTTGATCCCAGAGAGATTCCGGCATCTCCACCCACGCAGCCTTCCCTACAGCAATAGCTTTTGCTCAGCTGCACTTAAACACTGACGTATTTTCTTATTCATGTTTCCTCTTAACGTGATAGCAGTCAAAATCAGATGAGTCTCTTACACTTTTAGAGACTCTGCATTTCTATACAATTGCTTCTGTTAATGGACAGAAACTGCTGGACTGTCACTAATTACTCTAATTGGATTAACAGATTGCAATTTCGACTAAGGCATAATGATACAAATATGCTGGGTAAGGTTTGTCCCTAAAACCTTTTCCTGACTGCTGTAGGCAGAGATGGCTGTACTTCTGCTCTCCTGATTCCTTTTCTGGATTGAGAACTAACCTGGATTTTATCCCCACAATGTACAGGAAGGCCAGATGATATATATTGAGGGGCCAGATTTTCAAAAATACACAGATTCTTGAAATTCAGAACCAGTGCTACTTTTGATGTGCTCTCTAACCACTTCCCCCTCAAAGTCAGGAGAATTAAAAACCCTCTAAGAAATGGCTACAGAATTTTCTGTATTTTGCATAAAATTACTGGGTTTTTTTCCAAGCAAAAGTAGGGGCTACCTTTACAAGGTAAGTCAGATCATGAGGGTCTGGAAACAAAGGTGAAATGGCCCCTTCCCTGGAGATATTCAAGGTGAGGCTCGATGAGGTCCTGGGCAACGTGGTCTAGTTGGGGGTGTCCCTGCGACTGCGGGGAGGTCAGACTAGATGACCTTTGGAGGTCCCTTCTGGCTTGGATGATTGTATGATTCTGTGACACAGGCAGAGGGAAAATAGGGATGACATTATCGCCTAGTTATTCATTAAGATATCTCGATGTTTCAGATGAAAGGACTAGCATGATTTACATTATTAGGGCAGAGAGGATCACAAATTAAAATTAGGTCAGAAATAGCTAAAGGTTGTGATAAGATGATTACATGTGACGCAGAATAAGGAGTACAAGCAAAGTCTGTAGATACGCAATGCTAATGCATCCTTCTGGATCCCCAGCTATCTCAGCAGTGTCATGCACCAGCAGTGGCCCGATGTCCTTCGCTGGCTGCAGCCGCAGAAGAAGCTGTTGTCACCCTCTGTAATTTGGACTGTGAGATCTGTCCTTTTCTCACTAGATCGGTATAATCAGTTCTGCAGTTGGCTTTGAATTCTCTTCGGGCTCACAGGATGCAAATCTGGTCAGACATGGTAGTTACCTACTCGCTGCAGTTCTTTCTCCATCCTTTCTGATAATATTTCAAGTGTGTGTGGTTTTCCCAAGTGTGGACCATCAGGACTTGATGGTACGGCAGAGTGTCATACCCTACTTTGTCACCTATCAGGTAAATCAAGGGGGTGTGTCCATAGTCCCTTGTCATGTCTCTGGAATTAGCAGCTGAACCATATCTACTGCAGCTGATCGTGCTGCTGGCAACTGCTGTACTTATAGATCTATATAAATATGCATTTCTATGTGTGTATGTGTATATCTACAAACACACAGATGTGGTTCCAGTATGATTACTTTATAAATAGTTGAGACACCAAAGCAGTGAGGGTAAAGCAATGCATAAGATAATTTATAGAATCGTAGAATGGTTTAGGTTGGAAGATTATCTAGTTCCACCCCCCTGCCATGGGCAGGGACACCTCCCACCAGACCAGGTTGCTCCAAGCCCCATCCAGCCTGGTCTTGAACACCTCCAAGGAGGAGCCTTAATAACTTCTCTGGGCAACCTGTTCTAGTGCCTCACCACCCTGAGAGTGAAAAATTTCATCCTGATATCACATCTAAATCTCCCCTCTTCTAATTTGAAGCCATTACCCCTCACCCTATCGCTACATGCCCTTGTAAAATGTGCCTCCCCAGCTTTCTTTTAGGCCCCCTTCAGGTACTGAAAAGCCTCTGTGAGGTCTCCCCGCAGCCTCCTCCAGGGCTGAACAACTCCAGGTTACCCAAGTACACATGAAGACTGTGCCTGGTCCACCCTCCATCACTGCCATGGCTTCTCTGAAGCCAGTTCCAGTATTAGCACCCAGACAATAACACACAAGCAACAGCAGATTGAAAGCTAAGAGAGGCCTCTTCTGGAATGAGTGTTCTCTCACATATTTTTCCACCTTTCAGAACCACAAACTAACAAAATTCCAAATAGATTCTTCAACAGCTAGGACTTTTATTACTTTTTTTTATGGATGCTATCTGTTCTCTTAGTTCTTCAGCTACAAAGGCTTCTAGTGTGGATAGTAACTCGCCAGACACTGCAGAGATGGATGTTAGAAATGGATTGCAGATGATCTGTGCCTTCGTCAAAGGCCAATGTAAAATGTCAGAGCCCTTTATTATTGGGTCAGTGAGTAGGACAAAAATAAAAACCTTAAAGGAATTAAGGAATGAGGTTTAGTGATGGAAGCTGCCTTCTTCAGTTTATGTTACAGAGAGCGTGGAGAAAAAGGAGTGTATTTGAGGAAACTTCTAGTTTAAAAAAAACAGGTCTAAGAAGGGCGAAGTATCTGTTTCTGCTGATTTGTTCTTAGGGAAGCACAGGTCTTCACTGTTCCTTTCAATGTTATTCATTTGACTTCCACCTGCTCTTACAGAGCTGGAAAAGAGGTCAAATAGTGCCACTGAAATCTTAAATGACAATAGAAGGAGACATAAATCCACATTACAAATTTTACTCTCTTTCTCTGCTGCCTACCAATCAAGTTTTTGTGGATGTTCCAAAGGATTTGTGCTTTAGCATGTTTTTTCTGAAGTGTAACACCCAGTTAATTTTCATAAGAAAGGCTGAAGGTTCTTCTGTGCTTCATGTGAGGATGTACATGGGTGGAAGCTCTTAGTTTTAGGAGTTTGCTCTTACGCTCAGCAGAGATATATTTTTACTGGTCGTTACTGGATGATGCTGCATTAACGAATGTCAGAGATTCCCAGAGGAGAGGTAACACAATTGCAAGACGTTTTTCTATCTCAGGCAACTTTTTTTTCTTTTAGCCTGTGCAATAGTTGTCTTTAGTTAATGTGCTCGGCAGCAGGACCACAAGGTGGTATGATGAAGAAAGGTATTTATTATTTAGGGGTACTATGTGGCCTCAATAATCATGCTGATTTTCCTTTCCTCCTTATGAATCCATCTCTCATTCGCACCTTCCTGTTCTTCTGTTTTCCTCCTTCCATTCTTGTCTCAGCGCTTCCCCTGTCTTCTCTTTTCAGCATTTCAGGATCTTCTCCCTGCGTCTTCCCTCAACTTTCTCCTCCATACTGCCTCTTCCTTCTAGATTTTTCAGGTCCTGACAGGCTACTCAGTTGGATGACTTACATCATGATTTTCTCAAGCTCCAGCTCCAAATGCTGCAGGATTAGAGCGTAGTTCCTGAAGCAGGTGTTTCAAGGATCCCATTCTTCTCTCTTGTGAAAATATTTGTATTTTTAACTTAAAAAAAAAATCTGATTTTTTTGTCACTGTATTGTGACATTTGCATATTTCTCCTCTTACCCACTTTACTGTGGATTGAGTGAACCATGTTCTACATCAGCAAAGGTTCATAAGATTGTCTCAAAAGCTCCGTGAAAGAAGGCTGTAGAGAGGTGGATATTGGCCTCTTCTCCTAGGTGAACAATGACAGGACCAGAGGAAATGGTCAGAAGTTGCACCAAGGCAGGTTTAGATTAGATGTTACGAAGAATTACTTCACTGAGAGGGTGGTCAGGCACTGGCATGGCCTGCCCAGGGGGTATTCCATCCATGGGGTATTTAAGAAACAGGTAGATGTGGCACTTCAGGGGCATGTTCTACTTGCTGAGATTGTTGGATCGGGTGATTTTATAGAATCATAGAATGGTTAGAGTTGCAAGGGACCCAAAGATCATCCAGTTCCAACCCCCCTGCCGTGGCCAGGAACACCTCCCACCAGACCAGGTTGCTCCAAGCCCCATCCAGCCTGGCCTTGACCCCCTCCAGGGATGGGGCAGCCACAGCTTCTCTGGGCAACCTCTTNATCACTCAGCCTGTCTTCATAGCAGAAGTGCTCCATCCCTTTTTTTTTCTTTTTTTTCCCCCTCTTTTTGGTGTGTGTATGGTTGGACTCGATGATCCCTTCCAACCATGCAGATTCTGTGATTCTGTATGTATGCAGCCTTAATCTCACCCAATATATAGGGAGTGAGTGAATTAATTTTACTCATTACAGTAACCTGAAATACAGAACCTGTGTGTTTCCATCTGCTAGATTAGCATAAATGCAATAAATGGTGTTTCTGTTCATTGTGATGGAAAAGAAACAATTAGGAACCTTCCCAAGTACCCAGTTACGTTTCGGTAGTTGAACTGTGCTCTACCAAAGATAGGGAAAGGGATTGCATAGACCCTAAATAACTGAGAGTTTTGTCCGTATTAGCTGTTTTTCTCTTGTTACTGCATTTAGGAAGGGCCATATTTTATTATTGCACTTTCTTCAAGAGCTCTGTGACTTGTTTTTTGTTAATCTAAACTAAAACCGTTTGAGTTAAGGGTCCAAAACATACCGTTGCAATCCTGTGACTGATGCTTCTGTGTTGCCTTGTGTCTTGGCAGTAGGATTGCGAAGCAGATAGTGGTATAAAGAATACCACTATCTAAAGAATAAAACAAAGGAAGTAAAGAGAAGAGACACTGATGAGCCGTTCTGGCTGCTAGAGGGTTATGAAGATCATCCTCCGAAAATGTTAGTGGGGCTGTGTATTTGCTCCTTTAAAGGTTAAGCATCATTGCAACTAACGTTCTGACTAATACGATTTGCAGTTCTCAGCAAAACTAAAATGACAAAGTTGTGCCTCATGTCAAAAAAGAGAAGCTGTATTTAAAATGTAATTTGTGTACTGATAATTCCTTCAGTTGAATTAGACAATTCTTGAGTGTTTCATCCTAAGGAAGTAATGCAGAGCTGCTGCCGACTCCTGTATTAGCATCCCTGCACACACACCATCCTTTAACACCCTTTCCCCCTACTTTTTCTGTCTCTTCCTTCTCCCTTCCTATTTCACAAAGGTCTGAGTTGCACAGATCCTCAGAAATTGGGATTTGGGGAATTAATAAACCTATTAAGCGTCCATCTGGGATATTCTGTGTGAAGCATATGGTGTGCTGGGAGGGACATTTGGGAAGGCAGAGACAGGCAGACAGTCTCGACTCTTTTCTTCCATGCAGGTGCCATCCTGCCAGTAGAGCCGCAGACCTCCCTAACTGTGGACCTGTTGGTGTTCTGCTGGAGTAGAGCTGTTCTGATCTTCACCTTGCATTCCACTTGAGTTGCAAGAAAGTTTCTGATAGCCTATTAACTTAGTTTGTTGACTTAGCTCATTAATTTGGGAGAATATTTCCAATTAGTATCTAATAGTAATACTCTGGGCAGTTGTCTTCCTTCTTGGATGCCAATGGGGAGGAAATTCTGGAAGTTTATATTAGACACTGTTGCTAGGTCCTTTAATTTAGTAAGGAAAATCTCCTTTCCGTCTTATTTTAATCTAGGGAAATATTTTCCATTTGCTTTGTGAGGAAAAATATGCCAAGTCATCTTTTTCTAATTCACTGGAGTGGATGACTGTTTTGCAAGAAACTTCTACAGAACAGTATGTTAAAACCAAGGAAAAGGAATTTGAGAACCATGCTTGATCTTCAAAGTTTCTGTGAGACAAAAGAGAGATGTAAAGATACAAATCGAGCTTTGCAAGTATGTGGGGCACACAACTCATCCGTTGCTAAAAGGTGTGTACTGTCTCCTTTCATCCACTACATGATCAGAAATCTGAGATTTACTACATCCATGTGGACATGGCACGCTGCATGACAATAATATGCCTGATATTTCCTAGACTGTGGTTGTTGCTTGTGTAACGGGGAGTGTGGGTGGAAAGTATCCCAAGTTTTCATATATACGTACATATAACTTTATGTGGCCGGTGTTTTGTCTTTGTTAAAGGTTGGGAAGAAACTGCTCTTGCTGCCAGAGCATTTCATTTTCTAGTCTCAATACCCTTCTTTGCCAGAAATAATTCAGAAGTGCACAAGAAACGATATGGAATTCTTTTGGTGTCTCTGATGAAACCCAAACATCATATGCCCACAATGCGATAGGACTATGAGAGCCATGAAAGAATCTGTTGTGGCTCTGCTTTTCTGAGTTTGGCTACATAATTAAAAGATCTCCATGGAGGAAATTAAAAGCTAAATGGAGGTTTTATATCTTAGAGGAAACCATTGACAATGTTTTTTCTAATAACAGCCAGATTTAGTTGTCAGTTTAGAAGGACAAAATTCAGTGACCTGACAGCAATCCTGTGTGTGGCTTGTGGTGAAAGATCAGCTGTGTTGAACCTGCAGGGCATTTTCCTGTTTGTTTTATTATTTTTATTTTTACAAAATGCTTTTCCCCCTTGAACAATTATAAGATGTATTTTAAAAATGTTATTCCTTTTGATATGTTTAAATAAATAAAAAAAAAAACTGTGATGCAAGGGTAGGCTCTAACTAGGATGAGTCCTCATGGTACAGGAGGCAGTTCAGAGCCAGAAGGTGGGTTGTTTTTTGATCAGATAATGGGAGGACGGTCTGGAGGATAAGCACCAACATGTGGAGTCTATTGTTCAGCTGTTGTGATAACTGCTAAGAGGAAAGAACAGGAGATGATTGTTGTTACAGAGAGGGTAGAGAGCTTGACAGCGTCTGAAAGCTGTTTAAACTCAGAGAAACATAAATCCAATAGAGGTGTCTGACGCACACTCAGGCAGGAAGAGCTTGTCTGTTGGGATAAGCATGAATAGTTTTTCATGGTCCAGTTGTAAGTCAGGGAAGTTTTCCTTTCATTTTTATTGAGCTTTGCTGTGCTGTGACAGGTTTAATCCGTAGATAACATTACCTGTACAGTACTCTGCACTCTACACAGACCTCATACTTGAATTTGCTCTATAAAAACCATTGCAGATGGTTATACTCACTTTTACCCAGGGACACATGAAAGACATTTAATGCTTTAATAATTTTCTCAAAGTGTCAAAGTATAATATGTGTGTTTATTAGAATCATAGAATGGTTCGGGTTGGAAGGGACCTTAAAGATCATTGGGTTGCAAACCCCTGCCCTGGGCAGGGACACCTCCCACCACACCAGGTTGCTCCAAGCCCCATCCAGCCTGGCCTTCAACCCCTCCAGGAATGGGGCAGCCACAGCTTCTCTGGGCAACCTGTTCCAGTGTCTCACCACCCTCACAGCAAAGAATTCCTTTCTTGAATCTAGTCTAAATCTCCCCTCTTTCAATAAAGCATCTCCCTGATGAGGAAAGGCTGAGAGAGCTGGGACTCTTGAGCCTGGAGAAGAGAAGGCTCCGGGGAGACATTAGTAATGCTTACCAGTATCTAAAGGGTGGGTTAAAGGAGGATGGAGCCGGACCTTTCCGAGTGACAGGATGAGGGGCACTGGGCACAAGTGGATCATAGGAAGTTCCATTCCAATATGAGGAGAAACTACTTTGTGGTGAGGGTGGCAGAGCCCTGGCAGAGGCTGCCCAGGGAGGGTGTGGAGTCCCCTTCTCTGGAGACCTTCAAGACCCACCTGGATACAGTCCTGAGTGATGTGCTCTGGGCAACCCTGCTTTAGCAGGGGGGTTGGACTGGATGATCTCCATAGGTCCCTTCCAACTCTGACCATTCCCTGATTACCCCTCGTCCTATCATTCCACTCCCCAATTGAGTCCCTCTCATTATGGGATGCATATGTTGAAAATGCCCTCTCTTGCTATAGAGCAGTTCACAGACTTGATTTATGTGTCGGGAATAAATACTGTTCCTGTTTTCCAGGTGAGTATTACAGTCAGCAATGTAGCTGTGGTCCATACTACTGTTTTAGTAATAGAATAGTTCCAAGCGGGGAAGGCTCTGTGAAGATGTAGCAGCTATTATTAGCAAGACTGCCTCTAAAAAAGGTGTTTATTTTAGTCTTGCATGACTCATCCTTATTCTTACATAAAAGACAAGACAAAATGCAGTTCACTGACTCTGGCCACTAATCACAATGCTGGCAAAACCTCAAAGGACGTGCTTTTTCTTTGTTTGCCTTTTTAATCTGTGTCTTGCTGCGGACAATGGGAAAGGAAATAAGTAGCCACAGCTGATTGTTTCTGTGACTAAGTATTGTCTCGGAAGCTTTTAACTAATAACAGCATTTACAGTGAAAACAGTTCTGAAACTATGTAATGCTCAGTGGGGTTTCTGTTGTTTGCTGCTTTTTAGTAGCTGTCATGGTACTGTATTAAATCATAGCTTTCGGCCACGTTAGAGCTCCTGCAGCCTTCCAGATGGGCTACGGCTCTGTCAAACAAAATTCTTCATCTCTTCTTGATAAATTCTGTGATAACCCTGGGGTGAGACAAAAGAAAAATAAAAGAAATAAACCCAGCTATACGTTGTTAAGCGAGGGTGTTCTTTATTAACCTGAGGGCCAGCGGTGGGAATGCTGGAGAGGGAAGCAGCTGGGAGATGCTTTAGCGATGAGCATCCTAGTACTCTTAGCGAGAGGTCGCCCATGTAGCCTTGTAAAAACATGATTGTGGTTTTAAAAAGCATGAAAAAGGAGGAAAAAAAGAAAAAAGTCAAAGTAGCAAGGTGGCTTCAAGCCAAAATGGTTTTAACTCTTCCAGTGAAAACCAAAAGCAAAAACAGGAGCAAAGAAGATAATTGGTAGGCCCTCAAGTCCCAGTTTGTAATTATGATTTCCCAGTGGAAAGATTTAATAGGACCTTGCTAATGTTTCAGTTGGAGCTGTGTTTGATGCGGTATTCAAGACTTTAAACAAAATTAAAACTTACACAGCTACGTAGAAAGCAAAGCAAGAAGTGAAAACATTAAATACGTGACTTTCCCCATACTGGTTGGAAAAGGGAAAGATTGCATCGTCTCTTCCAGGTGGAGGAATCTAACCTTCATTTTTTTTATCACAACCTGCAGTCCATCCTTCCTTTCTATTTTTGGCTTTTAAAAATTTTCCATTTCACCCTCTTGTTTGGGAATATATCTTTCTGGCCGAAGACGACAGACTCTGTCCTACTTATCAGTAATGCTTTGTTAGCTGGTGCCCGAACTCCTCAATGTTAGGAGAAACTCTGTGAGTAGAGGACAAAATTTGATCCTAATTCTTACTTCACTCCAGTTTCCCTGATTATTTAGGTGATGTTACAGAAATGAGTGGGATAAAGACAAAGGAAAATGTTTTACGTTTGCAATATTCCTGCCTGGTAAGAAGTTTCTGGAATTTGTGAGGTCCCTCGGTGCAGTGCGGAGGACTGAGCCGTCCTCAGTGGTAATAGACATCAGTGGCACCAGCACAAGGCTTTAATGAAATACTCTTAGAGGTCAAAATTCAAGCAGACTCCTTGGGGGTTGTTGTCAAACAACTTATTGCCCATGCACAGCAGGAGTCGTCTTACCAAAACAGGGTGAAGTTTCAGCTGATTGATTTGTAACTAATAACATTACCATTATGCTGTCATGATGGAAAACTTTAAGTTATAAATAATCAGAAAAAAAGTTACCCTGCTCTCAGGCCTCCTTCAAGTTCTGAAAGAGCAAAGTTCCAGTTGCTCAGCAGCAAACCCCAAGATCCTCCCTATTTCAGAGATATTATTGATTTAATCTTGGTGCAAGATCAGCAATGATAGAGTTCTAATCTTGGATTTCTGAAGTTTCAATGTACTTGCTTTGTTTTATATGCAACAAGGACATATATTGTATCTCAATCCTAAGGTAAGTGGTTTAAATTCATGGGAAGGAAGCCACCCTAGTGAAAGATGTCCATGTCTATGGCAGGGGGTTGGACTAAGGCCTCTCTGAAGGTCCCTCCCAACCCAAACCGTTCTATGATGCTGTGTTTCTATGGTAAGAATTATTTATTTTGGAGCAATGTTGGGAACCTATTAGGAGGTAAATTGAGAATCTGGTGCATTGAGGAGGCTACGTCTTGTTTTCTAGATCTTTGATCTGTAACCCAAGTGACTGACTGTCTGTTTTCAGAGTTCTTGCATCCACGCAGCTTTCTACATATCGATATTCTGCCTAATCCATGGGCACAGGACAACTTTCCAGAGAGTTTTTACTATGTTCTCACATATACTTAATTTCTGAGAAGTACTCTGTGACACACACTCTTCTTTTCTCTTTAAAAATAAAGCTAACCAGGAAAGTATTTATTTGAGATCTTTCTCTTATGAATACAGAACTTCAGCTTGCGAAGACACCTCAGCAGTCTTTTTCTCCTTACAGTGACCTAAAATGACGCTATAATGGCTCATCTGTAGGACGGTTTATTTTAGCAAAAAGTCCAATATATTCACTGTTTCTGTACTAGAAAACAGCAATTTTATTTGGTAGCTAAATGAAAGCCTGGTCTGGCGTGTCTCTTTCCAAATTTACAATTCTACTTAAAGTCTCTCTGAACTCCAGAATGCAGATTGCATGGGAGGAAAAAAAAAGTAATTTTAGACCATTAATGACTAGGATATGTCTAATGGTATCTTTGTCTCTCATTTCTGAAAATGTGAGCGTATTGGGAAATAGTGAGAGCTGATTTTGGTAGCTCTCTGTCTTTCTGGGCAATTTGACACAAGGAGGAGTGAGGAGCCAGCATCTGGGCTCTTTAGACTGTTGGTGGTATAAATATTTTCCTTGGAAGCCAAGGAAAAATCTGAGCACGAAATGATAGGCTTAACCTTTCTTCCTCTTGCTGCAAAATCAGAATTCTGAGCAAGTAAGAGGTGAAATCTTCACAATCGCATTAATCTATAGCTTTCAGCTGCTGAGGGATAACCACTGAATGCCTTAGCTAATTAATCCCTTCTGTTCTGAGAATATCATAGTCATTAGTGTACAGGATCATATTAATTTTGATTAAATTTTGGAAACTGCACTAAAAAGCACTCTCCATACGTCATCCCTGACCATTTTCCCCATATATTTAACGTTAGCGGGGCAGGTGCAGACATTAACATTGTGCATGGCCTGTGGTAGAAAGAGCCTTGAGCTGGCATTGAACGTACTAGCTCCGAATAGAAAAGTGACAAAAACGTGATGATGCGGTGCTAATTAGCCCGAGGGCAGCACCGTGCTGCTGTGACTGCTTTTCTTCCAGGATTGGAGCTCTCGTCCCTGCATGGTGTCACGCTGCATCAGGGAGATGTGCCAGGTCGCTGAGTGCTGGCTCAGGTGCTTCTGATGCAGGATTCTCTCACGCACCTTGGGATTCGGTCTCTCTCCATGTCTTAGACACATCCCCGGAATAAATTGTAATGAGTTAAAGGATGAAGTGCCCTTCCCTGTCTTAAGATCAAAAGGAGAGGAAGAGGGACGTTCAGTGTGGATAGAATGGTACGTGAGATGGATGCAGAAGAGCGTTACCAAGTTAAACGGGGATTACAGGGGTTCCCTAAGAGACCCCATCGAGCCCATAGGGGATACCACAGGAATTCAGGAAACCCTCAATATTTGCCCTGACCTTGACGAACAAGCCCAGTGAAATTTTACAGCTTATTTCTTTCAGATTTGGATAAAGTCAATTTCTAAATGAATTAATGAGATTGAATCTCTCCAGGAGCATAAAATTTCCAACTCTTTCCTTCTATCGCTGGGAAAGAACTGCCATGTAAACGTGAGCAAACTTACTTTAAAGCTTTCTGCTGAGGCAACACTAAAATTGGAGTCAATATGTTATTGAGAAGACTGAATTATTTTCCCACTCCATTGTCCTCTTGTGCTGTTTTCATGTAGCCCTTCCCTGTCATACCGAGTTTAGCCATTTGATGGAGTAAGTATCAGATTGTAGCAGCTCTTCCCCACTTAAAAAACATTTAAGGATTAATTAATGGCATATTTGGTCTGATTTATTTATTTTTAAACCGCTGCCTCTGCACCACAGTTTTTAGTGTTCTCCTGCCTATTAGCAGAGTTATTTTTAGTAGATCTGTACACTGTCAAATGCACACCTACATTTTTCTCCATTCCTCTGGACAAGATTGTGCCTCTTCAGTAAGAAATGTATTCTTAGTGATAAGCGTATATTATATATGTGTGTGCAAGAAACCGTGTATCGTTAACAATTGATCACTTAACTGTTTCAGACAGCATATATTTAGAATGTCTAAGAATATTCTTAATTTCGTAAGCTCTCAGGAGCTTTGGGTACAGCCCAGGAATTCCTTGCATTCTGCAGGAAGATGCTGTGAAGACTCAGAAACGTGAAATAATGAAACCCAATGGCAGAAGATGCTCTGCCTCAGACTGAGACAGTTCCCCCAGTGCTGCCTGTGCAGGATTCGGGGTACACATTAATACGAGTTACACGCATTAAAGTTACTTTTTATGGCAAGTTTCCTAGAACTGAAGCTTTCATGGTCAGCCTTCGGGAGCTAAGTGACATTTTTCATGCCAGTCTTTCCTTGTAGTTTAAAAAAACCACCTGGAAATCAATACAAAGAGTATTAGGGTACACTGCAAGTGGCCCTCTACCATTGCCAGGGTGACTTGTCATTGTCACTAACTGGGCCAAAACTGATTTAGGTCAGGGTATTTGGAGAGAAATCAGTAGAGATTCTACTGCAACTTGGGCAATTAAGCAAAGAGCTAAGAGGCTGGGACTAAAAAAACCCAGAGAGATGGCATTCAAAGAGAATAAATCACTGCCTTAAAGTCATCTGAAATCTATACATTAGACTTGTGAATGTGCCTCTTTCTCACATGTGTGAGCCCGCAAAGCCAGGTGAGCAACATGTCATTAAAGAAGTTGTTCTTGCTAGCTGTGAAATTAAACCAGTAGCTACTGGTGGGATTACCTGATGCACGTTTGGCAAAATGCGAAGTTCTTTTTCCCAGATCTCTCTTGCACTTAAAACTCGCATACGCCAGTAAAATAAAGTACTACAAGTTTTCTGGTGGGAGTAGCCACTAGCACAGAGCGATGCGCTATCGTACAATTAGAATCAACCTCCCATGGAAGGCAGCTGCATCCGTCGTGTCTCCTGGAAATGGCCCTGGGCCCATGTTGATTCCCAGATCTTTCAGCGGGTCTGGCAGGGAGTGCCCTCGCAGGTGCTGGCCAAGCAGGGTTTAGTAGCCCAGCGGGGAGCCAAGGGCTCAGGAGGACAGCCAGGTCGCAGTGCGTGACGGGCCATCTGTGTTGCTGTCAGGAGCGAGCATTTCCCCAGCCCTTCGCTGACGGTGGCGGTTGAGGATTAAGCTTTAGCACATCACTTATTCACGGGAGTCGGCCCAACCTCTCGGGGAGTTCTAGCTCCTTTGCAGGTTGTGAAGTAGCACAGGAATTGGAGCTCCTATGTCCCACTGAAGGCATCCACCTCAACTTTGAAGAGTCGTACACAAGTCACCGAGGCACAGGTTACATTTGACAGTTAGAACTTAGGGGAAAATACCGGCTCTTTCCACAGTACCTTTAACTTTTAAACCTTTGCATAAGAATTTGGTTGAGCTTTAAAGCCCATTCTACACCACTCAGTTACAAAGGCATTTAACTTAAATTATAAGGGATTTGCATAATATTTGCTATTTAAATCCCAGCTTCTCTTCCTTACTTTTGGAAGCACCTGGCATTTCTGCTCTTTGGCAGCAGCATCCCCTCCTATCCGTCCTTTGTTCTGCAGAATTCTGAAGTTCCTTTCCTGATCTTTCCTTGCTTGCTTTAGACTTAGTTTAAATTCCAGAAGTTTAAACGCAGGATCAAGCTTACTGGGTTTTTGCTGCCTGTGAATGTTTTGGATTTAAGGGCTGGGTTGTCTTTTTTAATGTAGTGCACAAAAAATAAAAGCAGCAGGATAACAAGTTGCTCAAAATTCCTGTTGTTAGAAACCAGGCTGCTGTTGCTCCAATGGAAAAACCTGTTACCTTCGCTTGGGTTTCATTTGTCTCCCTCTGCTCTGTCTCTGGCTTCCGATTGAAAGGGGGCTGTAGAGAGGCAGGGGTTGGTCTCTTCTCCCAAGTTACAGATGACAGGACAAGGGGTAACGGCTTCAAGTTGTGCCAGGGGAAGTTCAGGTTAGATATTAGGAAATATTTCTTTCCTGAAAGGGTTGTCAGGTATTGGAATGGGCTGCCCAGGGAAGTGGTTGAGGCACCATCCCTGGAGGGATTCAAGAGAGAAGTTGACTTGGTGCTCAGGGATATGGCTTAATGTTGCGTGGGGTGGGGTGTTGTTTATGGTTCTTGGGTTTTT
>VZRU01015237.1:74389-84963 GCA_013398155.1 Pedionomus torquatus
TGTTGTGGTTTTTTTTTGGGTTTTTTTGTTGTTTTTTTTTTTTTTTTTTTTTTTTTTCCCCCCCCCCCCCCCATTGGTTGGACTAGATGATCTTAAAAGGTCCCCTCCAACCTAGGTGATTCTGTGATTTGTGGTGTGTTTATTTCAATAACGTGCTTGGGATGAATTGCTGCATTTTGATGTGGCCGTAGAGCGATTCAGCGTGTTCCTAAAATGTCAGTGCGTAACAGCACTGAGTCATCCAGCGCGGCGCACAGCTGACTCCGGGGTGCGGAGCAGGCAATTTGGTTGCTAACTTTAGGCCTTGAGAGGAAGAGGAGGGCAGGTTTGGCTTCCTTTTGGCCGCTGGGAAGAAAAGAGAGTTTCCAAAGAAGCGTTTCCAGCTTGTTTTGATACAGAATTTGCCTGTGGAGTGAATGTTTCCAGAGGATGGGCTGCAGCATCTCCTCAGGGCTGCAGGCGCCCGCGGGCTGGGAGCAACGCGTACGGCAAAATATTGCTCAACTGGCTTTGCCTTTTGCTGGTGAGGATGTTGCCTCCGGACGAGTGTTCTGTGTAGGCAAGGTGGAGCCGCTTTAAAGGCCAGAAAATCTCCTCGTGCTCCGTGAGTCATCAGAACAGGCAAAAATAGATGTGGGTGGTTGTTTCTTTTTTTTTTTTTTATTTCTAACTATTTACAAATAAACTTAATGGAAGGGTTGTTGATTCTTATTCACTGTGGCAAAATGCTCCGAGGAGTCTGCTGTTACACTTCTATGATGCTTGCTTGCTGACCAAAATAAGTCATTGCTTCGCAGCTGAGAAGCTTTTTGCACTTCTGCTCTTGCTTGAGATGGCAAAAAGTCATTCTGTGCGGAGAGTAAGGAAATCGGAACGTCGCGCCTTCGAGGCGGTAACAAAAAGCCTCATTGTAAAGTCATGAAGTTGCCCTCAGAAGCAAGTTTGTTTTCTTGAAAAAGAACTGGAAAAGTTCCCTTCTCTTGCTTTTGAGTTTTTTGTTGAGTTGATGGTGTATAATACTATGCATCACACTGTGGTTAGTGCCTGTTTTGCATTTTAATTACGGGTATACATTCTGAGAGTCTTTTACAAATTAGGATGAGTGGGATGAGTCCCCAGTGGTGAATTCTGACACTCCTGGGCAAAAATAGATACTAGAGGATTGTCCGTTATTGTTTTCTTATAAAGTGTTATGTTTCCTAATCAAACCTGGTAGAGCTTTTCACCTCCGTTGACTGGGCCATGGTGGTAGATGGTTGGTTGGATGTGTTCCAGCGGATTAATTATTTTCCCTGTTTCCAAGCTGTTGAACCAGAGCACAGGCTTAAAAGTCACAAGGTGAGTCTCAGGTTGAATTGGGATTGTAGTGCCATTCTGATGTGGTATTAAAGGAAGAATAACTTTGAAATAAATTGATGGAATTGTATCTAGTCTCCTTAAACAAAGAAGCAAAATGATCAAGACTAGATTGAATATAAATAATTCGGAAGCAGTTAGAACAAACTGCATCTGCCATGCAAGTAAAACATTCTAAGCAAGCAAATTTGGAGTCCTGTGTCCAGCTCTAGAGTCCTCAACAGAGAAAGGACATAAAACTGTTGGAATGGGTCCAGCAGAGGGCCACCAAGATAATCAGAGGGTTGAAGCACCTCCACTATGAAGACAGGCTGAAAGAGCTGGGGCTGGTCAGCCTGGAGAAGAGAAGGCTCCAGGGAGACCTTCGAGCAGCCTTCCAGGATCTGAAGGGAGCTCCAGGAGAGCAGGAGTGGGACTCTGGTCAGGGAGTGGAGTGACAGGACAAGGGGTAACAGTTTTAAACTGGAAAAGGGGAAATTTAGATTAGATATCAGGGAGAAATTCTTTCCTGTGAGGGTGGTGAGGCACTGGAACAGGTTGCCCCGAGAAGCTGTGGCTGCCCCATCCCTGGAGGGGTTCAAGGCCAGGCTGGATGGGGCTTGGAGCAACCTGGTGTGGTGGGAGGTGTCCCTGCCTATGGCAGGGGGGTTGGAACTCGATGATCTTTAAGGTCCCTTCCAACTCTAACCATTTTATGATTCTGTGAAATTTAGGAGGTTGAGTTTTACTCCACATGAATAGAGTTCGAGGAGCCACAGTCAGACATGGAGGACCATCTCTTTCTGCAAACAAGCTGCTACAACTGGGATGGATTTTGAATTTTTCCTGTCTTAATAGTTCCAATTTATTCTTATAGGTAGTTTAAAATTCATTTATAATTTAGTTTGATTAGTCATTTCAAAGCAAACTTTTCCATGTTTATGGAAAATTTAAAAAAAATAATGGCATGCTATGACTCTATGATTGGTAGCTCTTTTGGGTTCTACTTTTAATTTCAGAAGTCTCGTGTAAAACACGCACATTCCTTTGGCAATTAATAGAAAACTGCAGTGTGGTTAGTGCAATTAGTAATTTTCCAAATTAGGGTGGGACACTCCTTACATCATCAAGTTTGTGACTCGGCAAACTGATGCGTATTTTTTACCTCTAATCTAACATGGGAAACATTTTCATATGGGTTTGGTTATTCTGTATGTGCTTGAACATTTCGTAAGCTCGGATTTCAGCCTTCAATGAGTCTTCTTCTCAGGCACAGCCTTGGCAAAATGGTCCACAGCCATAAACCGTTGACCAGTTCTTTAGTCAGGCCTGCTATCAAAGTGAATTCACAGATGACAATGAGTTGGGTGGGAGTGTTGATCTGCTTGAGGGTAGGAAGGCTCTACAGAGGGCTCTGGACAGGCTGGATTGATGGGTTTAGGCCAGTGGAATGAGGATGAGCCAGGCCAATTACCAGGTTGTACACTTGGGTCACACCAACCCCACACAGTGCTACAGGCTTGGGGAAGAGTGTCTGGAGAGCTGCCCGGTGGAAAGGGATGGGGGGGATGTTGGCTCAGGTGGCCAAGAAGGCCAACATGAGGAGCATTGTGGCCAGCAGGACTAGGGCAGTTGTTGTTCCCCTGTACTCAACTCCTATTTCCCTCCCGTGACTCTTTTTTCCTTGCAGTGTGTCTCATTCTAAAGACATAAATATTTTAGTATGTTTTCTTCTAGGTTTGTATAACAAATGACAACACATACATCCAAACCTGACTATTCTGTGAGTTTTAACAACATGATACATGGCCTCAAAAAAAAACCTTATAAGCAATTCCAAGTTTAAGGCAGTGCAGTTAAAACATGACTTTTTCTGAACCCCCTAGTTCTGGAAGGACAGGGAACTGCTGGAGAGAGTACAGCAGGGGACCACCAAGATGATTAGAGGCCTGAAGCACATCCCTTATGAGAAAAAGTAGAGGGACTTGGGTCTTTTTAATCTGGAGAAGGCTGAGGGGGGATCTGATCAACACCTAGAAATACTTAAAGGGTGGGTGTCAGGAGGATGGGGCCAGTCTATTTTCAGTGGTGCTCAGTGACAGTACAAGAGGGAATGGGCACAAACTTGACCATAGGAAGTTCCATCTAAACATGAGGAGAAGCTTCTTCGCTTTGAGGGTGGCAGAGCCCTG
This sequence comes from Pedionomus torquatus, assembly GCA_013398155.1. Lineage (NCBI taxonomy): Eukaryota > Metazoa > Chordata > Aves > Charadriiformes > Pedionomidae > Pedionomus > Pedionomus torquatus. The sequence continues at coordinate 77,917 of VZRU01015237.1, forward strand.
GCAGAGGCTGCCCAGAGAGGTGATGGAGTCTCCATCTCTGGAGACATTCAAACCCCACCTGGACATGTTCCTGTGCAACCTGCTCTAGGAGGACCTGCTTTAGCAGGGGGTTGGTCTAGAAGATCTCCAGAGGTCCCTTCCAACCCCATAGCATTCTCTGATTCAAGAAAGCATTATCTCTATGCTGTAAGATTAGGCTTTCCTACATAAAGAGCAATACATGAGGAACATATTTTTTTATTTTTCTAGTTCAAATGCATTTTCTGGAAAGGGACTATATGTGGGAGGAAGAAATATAGATTATCTGTATTTGATGACAACGCACTGTCAATATATCTGTGTCGTCTCTGTAAAGGTTTGAGCTGAAAATCATTGACATGTACAGAACCGGTCAATTTATATTTCATGCATAATGTTTAATTCTAAATTGTGTTGCCTGACTAACGTGTGCTTTTCTCATGAAAAAGAGTATTGGGCTGCATTTTAATACTCTCTATTTTGATATGTATTTTAGAATTCTCTGCTTAATGGCCTTTAATGTTTTAAAAATAGAAGGGCTCAGCCTGCTATCTTCTGCCTATTGTAAATACTCATCAAGTGGTTCATTCAGAATTCAAATGAAGATCCGTTGTCTTCTCAGTGCTTGCCTAATACCGCTGTACTCCTGGTTTTAAAAAAGGATATATTTTTAGGGTTGAACATGGCCTCATGTTTTTCTCGAGTGTTAAGTTGGGAATTGTTTCATTGGGGTCTGAAGTATTTAATCGCTTCCCAGGTGAGAGTGTGGAAGATGAGTGCTGTTCCCAGGCTGTAATTGCACAGGTGCTGGTGGCTTTGGCTTCCTCGGCCCTTCGGTCCTGTCCCCACGCTGCCACTCAGCTCCAGCGGTGCAGCTCTTTGGGAAGCTGCTCGGTGAGCTTAGCTTCAGGAACAGGGCTGGCTTGGAAACGCAGCTTGGCCCAAATGGAAGAGCTGAGGGATGCTACAGGGGAACATAGAATCCTAGAATCATCCAGGCTGGAAGGGACCTCCAAAGGCCATCTAGTCCCACCTCCCCACAGTCGCAGAGACACCCCCAACTAGACCAGGTTGCCCAGGGCCTCATCCAGCCTCACCTGGAATATCTCCAGGGAAGAGGCCTCAACCACCTCCCTGGGCAACCTGTTCCAGTGTTCCACCACCCTCAGAGTGAAGAATTTGTTTCTAATATCCAATCTGCTCTTCTCCAACATAAAGCCATTGCCCCTCGTCCTGTCACTGCAGGGCTTTGTAACCAGACTCTCCCCAGCCTTCCTGTAGCCCCCTTCAGGTACTGAAAGGCTGCGATTAGGTCTCCTCGGAGCCTCCTCTTCTCCAGGCTGAACAGCCCCACCTCCCTCAGCCTGTCCTCGGAGCAGAGGTTCTCCAGCCCCCTGATCAAAACATGCTGGCATGGTCCTGCTAAAAGGATGCTTTTCCACAACTTGGCCACCGTTCACCCACGGTGCCGTCTATCTTTGGCCCAGCAGTTAAATCACAATGATAATTTGGGAAACCATGCAGTGTTAACCGTGACACTGACCCAGATTAAAGTTATCCTCCTTTATTTTTTTCCCCTCTGGAGTCAGATCCAGAAGGGCCTCCCAAAGCGTTTGTGCCTCTGCTGAGAGAATGGCAAACTAGTACGGGGGTGGGCGGTCAGCAGAGGAGACCAGAGGGACAAGAGTCTCTTAAACTTGCTTTTCCATGGCAGGACGACTGCTTGAATGTGCTGCTTGGGTTGTATTTATTTTCTTAACGTGAAAATAACCGGTTTCCTCACAACAAACCCCAGCAGAAGTAGGTGACTCTGGATATGTCAGAGAAATGAGGTGAAAGCAGCTCTGGTTGCAGTGGTTAAGCGGTTTTAGGTTTTCGTGGATGCTTTCATCTGTGAAGGGCAGATCTGCTCGAGATGTTTCATTAGGATATGGGTGACCTCTAGTTTGCTATTTTTGGTGCTGGCCGCCTACCGTGATTTATAGGCTAGGATAGCGTTGGAGAACAAATGAAATGCAAGAGGCACGTTCATGAAATGAATGTTAAGATATTCTCTGTTGCACTTGAAACTTCATTTGAATGTTACTGAATTTTAAATTAGAATACATTTTTTTAAGCATTGGAATTTGAAAAAAAAAAAAAAAAAAAACAAGCACAAAACCAAAAAACAAAACCCAAACCACACAATTAGTTAATGGTTGATCTTCACAAGAGCAAAATTGCCGGAAAGTAGGTGAACTATCAGGTACTAATGGAATTCAGATTTGCAAAATAAGCGCGTGGCGAAAAGACAAAAGGAGTAGCAAATACATACAGTGCCAGTAAAACTAGGGCACGGGGTGAGGTGAATGCCAAATCCAAAACTCTGTGATTAAAGTAGGCCAGCCCCTCCCTCCTAAGGCTCCTTGTGAACCAGCCAGATAACTCAGGTGCATGCCAGAGCCAAATATGTTATCTTGATATGCCCAGACCACTAAAAACTCAGGGAATATAAGTCACATTCTTTAAAAAAGGTTAAAATTGGATATGAGGAAGAAATTCTTCTTTGTGAGGGTGGTGAGACCCTAGCCCAGGTTGCCTGGAGAAGCTGTGGCTGCCCCATCCCTGGAGGGGTTCAAGGCTTGGAGCTTGGTTTGGAGATGGGGCTTGGAGCAACCTGGTCTGGTGGGAGGTGTCCCTGCCCAGGGCACGGGGTTGGAACCCAATGATCTCCAACCCAAACCATTCTGTGATTCTATGAAAATACCATATGTAGGTCACAACCTCGTACTGCCTATATCAATATGTACCAGTGAGATGTAGTGCTATTCTGGAGATTCCTCAGATGTGGAAACCTTTTCAGGTGTGTGTATGAGAGAGGAAAGCAGATGCGCACAGTTCACTCGATTTTTCCCTAAGAGAAGTCATGACATGAAAAACTGCCACTTCTTGCACCTGAAAGCCATTGGACAAATTCATCCTAAGTGTAATTTAATTGATTGCGGTACACTGCAGTTCAATCAACTGCAATAAAGTTAATTGAACCTCTCCTAAGGAATGTGACTTAAACCACATGGTTCAAAATAGTAACAGGGACTGATTGATGGAGACAATTATTTTTAATAAGAAAGGGTTGAAGTAATTGAGTGATGTTTAAGCAAAGGAGATCCTTCTCCCCCTCTACTCTGCACTGGTTACAGTGCCACATCTGGAATACTGCATCCAGTGCTGGGCTCCCCAGCTCAAGAGATGATGAGGAAAGGCTGAGAGAGCTTGGGACTCTTGAGCCTGGAGAAGAGAAGGCTGAGGGGAGACCTTAGTAATGCTTACCAGTATCTAAATGGTGGGTTAAAGGAGGATGGAGCTGGACTCTTCAGTGGTTCCCAGTGACAGGATGAGGGACCACGGGCACAAGTGGATCATAGGAAGTTCCATTCCAGTATGAGGAGAAACTTCTTTGTGATGAGGGTGGGCAGAGTCCTGGCAGAGGCTGCCCAGGGAGGGTGTGGAGTGCCCTTTTCTGGAGACCTTCAGGACCTGCCTGGATGCAGCCCCGAGTGATGTGCTCTGGGCAATCCTGCTTTAGCAGTGGGGTTGGGACTGGATGATCTCCATAGGTCCCTTCCAACTCTGACAATTCTGTGATTCCATGATGAGATAGGCTCATGAGGACAGTAATTTCTTCCTTTCAACAGATTTTAGATTAAATACAGGTAGGCAAAATGTAACATTTTAGATTATAATGCTACTTTAGCATGGTTTCACCTTTGAAACTAAGACATGGGTAAGAGCTGAACAGCAATCTTCAACTCTGCTGCTTTCCCTTTCAGCTTTGACCCCCGACTGAACCATTGACTTCTGTACAGAAGCAGTGCTGTTGTTTGTGTCACTTGGCAATATGTTTAATGGGACGAAATAAGATGTTCTTGAGAAACCATATATGATTCCACTATTTATTTTTTCTAGTAAGGCTGCATTGTGGTTGAACATCCTTAATTGAAGTAAGCTGGGGATAAGGGAAGATAGTAAAATATCCAGGTGTGTTTTCCTATTATGCTGTGTTTGTGGGTATATAAATGTATGTGGTCACTTGAGCAAAATTTGACAGTTTTTTACCAACAACAGGATCAAACATTTTGCTGCTGAATTTAAAATTCCAAATGTTTTCTGCTGGCTGTGTGTGAGGAATTCTCAGGTACTCAAAAATATCTGTGCTCCGGGTCAACAACAGTGAGAAAGGGGGTAGCGCTGACGTTCCCCACTTACATCTTGGAAGAAAATAAGTTGTGTGTTTCTCTTAAGGGAGGTCAGGCACTGACACGGGTGCAGTGTAGGTGAGGTGAAATACAGCTGAACACTTGACCATCTTTATAAGTTAGTTTCATGGAAGTTAGACAAATTTAAAAAAAAAAAAAAAAAGGCAATCCAAAATAATTTGAGTGGCTTTGAAGTGCTGGACCACTGTTGTGATTCATTTGGATTTTAGACTCTCTGTCATAACAGACTATTAAAATGCTTGTTTAGCCAAGACAGGACATTACGCCCACCTGATCTGGTAGTAGAATGCATGGAGAGTAGGGGGAAAAGAACTATTTGGGCTATCGGCAGTTTAGCACAGGAAAAAAGGATTAATGTAAGCTAATGACACCTAGGATGGAAACTAGAAGGGGGAAAAAAAAAACACAGTAATTTTCAGAGATTCTGGGCCTAACTAGAATAGCAGGGAGAAGGAATCTAAGAATTTCCAAGATGGAGCTTGGTTAAATGTAAAGAAACAAATTATGTGATGCAGTTGCCATGACAACAAAGGAGTCTGGAGTTTATGATCTGAGATGCCTCTTCGTTCCGTCAGAAATAGATGTTCCTGAGTGCAGCTGAAGATTGGCAGTACTTATGCCACTCACAGGGATGAAGAGGCACAGGCTGACGCCTTCCTCAACAGCGTGGTTCAGCAACCTCTAGGCAGGGACCAGATTTGTGCTGCAGCTCAGGAGACGACAGAAAGAAGAAACCCCACAGAATCACAGAATTGTTGAGGTGGGAAGTCACCTCTGGTGATAACCTAGTCCAGTTCCCTGCTCACCGGCGTCGTCTTCTTTTACAGCCTCCCACGCATTGGGGCCACCAGTCCAAGCAAATTTATGAGAAAGGGGATTACTATTAAAAATTTACTAATGAAAGATCTCAGCTGGAGTTTTCACGTGCTTATATCCCTTGTTCTGTGAAGCTTTGGTTTTATTTTCTTTTTCAGTGATGTCTTTTGGGTTAACAGAGCGCCTGAAGTCTCTGAAGCATCTTCTAAACTAAACTAGATTCAATAGGATATGGTCAAATACTGATAACAATTAGAGATATTTGTGTTGGACATCAACATGTAAACTAACTTTCTCTTTGTATTAGTAACTTTTCAAAATTTCCCAGAGACTGTTCAAGGCCTGCTTCAGGACCTGTTCAGATAAATGAATATCTGAGGCCCTGTGGACTGAAGCCACCTGTTTTGTCTGTTTAAGCTTCTATAATATGATGTGAATAATTGGATTTACAGATACAAACTCATAAATTAATTTCCATTATGGGGCTCATTTATATGTTATATTGTTACTTCCTATTTTAATCTAAAACACAGATTAAACTCATGTGACAGCTTTTTGAGACGATGAGTCTTGAAATTGTTTGTGGTTAAATGCATTTTATAAGTACGTATAATATCCCATTAATCAAAATATCTCTTGGATTTGGACCTTTTTGCTTTGCCTCCTCGTTTGGATCTCCAAACTTGTATCAGCAAATGTGTTCGCTCGGTCCTTTCCTGGAATACTCAGGGAAAAGCGTGCTGCCAACAGCATTTGTTAAAGTTGGCTTTGCACAGAAGCCTTTCTAGATGGAGTTATCTACCTTTGTGCTCCTCATGAGTCTGTGGATGATGTTGGACTACAAAAGAAGGCAAGCAGTGGTGAAAGCATTCGGTATTTAGAACAAATTCAGGGAGTTCAACATGATGCAAACACTGAGATTTTTGGTACTAAATATACATATGGAGAGCAAATTTTGGACATGTTCTACCTTTATTCTCCAGCCCATCACAGGGAGTTGAAGGCCAGCAGAGCCACGGACACCATGACCAGTTGCTGGTTTTTAGTGGATGTTGGAGTCTTGTGGCCGAGCCCTGGTTTAACTGCGAATAGAATGAGGGAACGAACAACTTCCCCAAGATTGCCCAGGTCACTGAGACTGTCCTTGGCTCACATTTTAGTCTACAGAAGAAGAAGATGTCACAGATGGGAAATTCATACCGGTTTGTGACATGCTTAGAGAGTTTTGTGCACAACTGGGTAGCTACTGGAAACGCCAGAGTATCATTTGAGCTTACAAAATTCCTTGTGTGCTATTTATTTTGCGGGTCCAAGTTGTAATTGGGTTAACATGTGTGAAGTATTTACGAAAATAGGGTGGATTTTTAAAAAGTGTGTAGGCTGGGGTTTGTAAGTGTGTGTAACGGGTTTGGGGCGTTTGTCGTTTTTTTGAGTCGTCTGCTGGATGGGACGAGCTGCTGAGAAGCTTGTTTTGACAGAACGTGCATTTACAATTAATAAATAATTCACTATAAGGTGAATTTATTCCCTGTTGCAGCATTGGTCATTCTGAGCAGAATGATTGGGTTTTATCCTCCTAATTACTCTTGAAAAGGATTGACTACATTTTCCACTGAGAGAATGTTTAGATAATGAAAGGATGAGGATGATGCATTTAAGAAATTAAGATTTAATATATTTTTATTTATTAATAGAACACTCTCTGCAAAGGTCTGTTTCTCTGGTAGTGTTTTTTCTTTTGCACCTTCCTACGGGAAGGCTGCTCTGGTGAATATGTTCCAGCTCGTGCATCTGCTATCCTACAATGTGCAGGTTATTTATTTTTTTACTTTTATTCTATTTAATTTTAATTATTTTCAACCTATCACATAGTTACACATTCCAGTAAAAAAAAAAAGAAAAAAATGCTTTCATGCAGGCTGTCCCAATATCCAAAAAATCTACCCCAGACTCTCTA
>VZRU01015237.1:84996-106688 GCA_013398155.1 Pedionomus torquatus
AAAAAATCTACCCCAGCATCTCTAGGACACTCATTAACACACTGGTTTCCAAAAAAAAAAAAAAAATCCACATTTTTAAATAATAGCATTTGTTCTTTCCTGTCCTAAATCTGCCCATTTAAATAAACTAAATGCATGTACTTCCATAGTGGAGAGTCCGTTTGCCATCAAATCTTGCCCCGGGGGTGCGGTGTGGGATAAGAATGGGGACCCACCCAATTGTTGCTTCTGTAGGGAGTAAGTACTATGGAGAATAATGCACTCTCCTTTTCTTTAAGACATGGAAGTACATGTTTATTTGGAGGATGGAAGGGTAAGTTTAATCTTCAGGAAATAAATTTCAAGGTAATTCTATCTTTAACCTTGCTTCTAAAGTAAATACCAGCTGCCCTGTTGGCAGTGTAGTGATCACTTGGTGCTGTGTGAATGTAATTATACACGAAACACCCAATTTCCAATTTTCTGTGCCTCTTAGCAGTATCTGTGTGGCTACACTGACTTGTGTCTTGTTTAGTCAGTGGCCCAGAGGTATCCCTGCCCATGGCAGGGGGGTTGGAACTAGATGGTCTTTGAGGTCCCGTCCAACTCTAACCCTTCTGTTATTAGTCCTCTGTCTTACCGCCTCACATCTACGATCCAGTTAATACTGCTCCTGCCTTCGTCTTGGCGTTGTGCCTTCTGTTACAGTGCTTTCCTTTCTGTTACAGTGCTGGAGTCCATCTCTTGAAATCACCCCTCAAATGACTTTACTGCCTTCCGTTCGTATTCACTGAAAACCAAGTTCTACCCTATCCTATCCTTTCCTAAACTTCTTCCATTTCATAAGCTCTTGTCATTCTCAGTCCTGGGTGTTTGTCTCTGATGTCATCAGAATTATAACATTGCCTGAACAGGAACATCTTTTTCTTTTTAAAGTTCAGGAGAAATGTGTTGAAATTTCATGAGTATTCATATATCAGAAAAAATCAAACAGATTACCTGATCAGTATTTTGGTCTTGGAGACCACATCGTTATTTATTCTTGATAAAGTTTCACGATTTTTATTGGGGCTTATGGGGTTTAGATATTGCTCTTTTAAGATGGAGTGGACCTGGACGTTAAAGATGGTGAGATTTGTGACTATCAGTTGTCTTTGTCACTGGTTTACTTCATGCTTTTGAATCATCTCTTGAGAGTACAGTGATGTTGGAAGAGAGAACTCTTCATTGTTGGTCTTCAAAGCTCTTTGCACAAGAGGAACATTGTTGTTGGTTGTGGTCTGTGGTTTGGAGCTTTAAGCAGGCGTGAGTCCCAGCTGTGAAGCACATTGAAGCTGTCAGTTCTCCAAGAGCTTATTAGAGGGAGCAGGAACTTGTCAGCTGTGGTCGCAGTGGTGGGAAGTGGAGAAGAGATACAGTGAACTGGTTTTTATCTTGGATAACTGAATGTTTCGGTGCTCAACCGGTCCATCCATATCTCCTCTAAATACTCACCAAGGCATGAGCGTTGCTTTGGTTGCAGTTCTTTGGTGTTACCTTTAGCTGCAAGTGAATTAGTAACGATGCAGCCACTGGGGGCAAAGGCTGGGTGGGTGGCACCATCCCTCACCTGCTCTTCTTGTCTGTACCCACTGTCATTCGGGCCTTTTCACAAGGGGTTTGCACGGGGTTGTGTTAGACGAGGTACGTGAGAAAGGTACAAGCCATGTGGCTGGTAACACAAGCCATTGAAATGTGACACGTTGCATGCTACTAGCAAATTATTTTAGCTGGAAAAAAATTGTCTGCTGTGATTTTTTCTCATTTCTGTCTCTGGGTTGCTCTTAAATAATAATTTTCCTCTAAAAGAAGCTGTGTACTTTGATTATACAGGGTGGAAAAAGGACGGAGACCTGTAGTTGAAAAATCTTGATATTCACGAGTCTTCTTCCTTTTCAACACTTCAAGAACATTTCATACATAGCTCAAAAAATAAGTCCAGCTTTTGAGGCAGCTCAGGCCTCCAGGTTAGGCTATATTTTTAAAGACATTGGGTCTACGAGATCATATTATTTCCTAGATTATTTCTCAAATCCTCTCAAAGTGAGTTCCATCCTACTGTCCAGTTTTAACCACATTATAACAAAGTCTGAATGTCAAGAGTACAAAGTTCTGAAACTCTTCTCAAGAGTTGGAAACATAGAGAAGAGATTTACTGAAATTGCTGGCTGTCCTAATGGACCGTTTTCCTTGTGTTTTGCTTGTTGGATGACCACTTGCCATTGACCAGCCAGAGCACATATTCTCCATTTTCACCTACTTACGAAGGACACGGGGGAGAAAGTTCTGTGGAAGAAAGTTTTGGGGAAGAGTCAAAGGAAAAAACAAACTAAAGGTTTTGCAGTGAAAAATGGGAGAAAACGTGCTGAAAGACTGGGTTGAAGAAAAAGACAGAGACAAATTTGTGCCTGCAAACCAGCTTGGCTAGCTTAACTGTTTGTAGGACATCCCTCTACCCATTTTTCCACGAGTAGAAAAATCATTTTTTTAATGTTTCAAAGAATGTGATCGCACTTAATACCAAGTACACGCGTGATTATTAAATGAATTGGCGCAGGTGAAATAGCTAGCTATTTTACTGATCATAAAGGTTTACCTTCTTCAGGTTGTTGGCAAAGCCTGGATGAGATGCACTGGTCATCTCCCCGCTGCCAAAGCTTGAAGTGGAAGCAGACATTCTCTTCACTATTAGAAAAAGTGTGCCCAGCAGAAGTAGGGAGGTGAATGTCCCCCTGTGTTCAGCACTGGTGAGGCCACATCTTGAGTATTGTGTCCAGTTCTTGGCACCTCAACACAAGAGAGATCCGGAGGTGCTGGAGTGAGCGCAGAGGAGGAGGACGAAGCTGGTGAAGGGCCTGGAGAATACATCTTATGAAGAGTGATTGAAGGAGCTGGGATTGTTTAGTTTAAGGAAGAGGATTCTGAGGGGAGACCTCATCACTCTCTACAACTACTTGAAAGGACAGTGTAGAGAGGTTGGTGCTGGTCTCTCATCACAGGTCATTAGCCATAGAACGAGAGGGAATGGCTTCAAGTTGCAACACGGTAGGTTTAGACTGGACATTAGGAAAAAATTCTTCACAGCAAGAGTGGTCAGACACTGGAATAGGCTGCCGGGGGAGGTGGTTGAGTTCCCATAACTGAATGTGTTTAAGAGTCGTTGAGATGTGGTGTTGGGGGATATGGTGTAGGGGAGAACTTTGTAGAGTGGAGTTGATGATTAGACTCGATGAACCCAAGGGTCTTTTCCAGCCTAAATGATTCTACGATCAAATTACTCATGCCTGAAAAAGTTCTGCTGAATAAAATCACACTAAAACTCCCAAAGAAACGTGCTAGAACTGGTGTCTTACTGATTAATGATCATTTCTATAGCCATATATGTATAGGCTTATACATAAAATATTGAAGAAGGTTAAAAGAAATAGAGAATCTGTCAGTGGAATCCTAGTTCCTTATAAACTATTGGCAATTCCAACATTAGTGCTTTGTAATCAGGCTACAGTTTTCGCCCCTGAGTTGCTAAAGATGGTGAAGATGAGGCGCTGCTCTGCTGATCTCATGATTCTTTCGTTATCGATTATTTCTGTAAACTCTTTTAGTTAAGTAATCTTCAGATCTCCTATCAATATTTCTATTTTTGCAATATAAATCTTTTTGGTACCAGCTTTTGTAACTGTGCCTTTTAAACAAAGCTGCTATAAACAGTCATTTACAGGTTCTGTTTCTGAGACAGCTTTAAAAAATGTGTCGTATATATTTGCTCTTGCTCTAAATGTTAAATATCATTGCACATAACGATGTGAACAGATGGTATGCTGCATCAGCTGTTTATTATTTTATACATTTATCACTTTACACTAGTGCAGTGTACATGGGTTTGATTAATATTAACTTCTGATTTATTTGGAGGGCTCTCTTTTTTTTTTTTTTTTTTTTTTTTTTGTCAGCATTCAGGGATTACATCCATACTGGCTTCCAACCTTAAAATGAAATTCCTGTAAAGATAGAGCAGCTGCATTCTGTAGCTCTTAATTGCGTGAACTTTTTCACTGTGGAAGAGATTCACCTGGTTGCAGTTTTGATACTGGAAGAAATTCAGAAGTAAATGGGTAACTCCATTTGCTAAAATGTTTTAGGTTAAATTTAGATGCCATCGGTCCAGCTGAATAAATGCCTTATCTTGAAACTAGATGCCAGATGCTGAGAAGGTGTGAAATAAAATAGCAGCAGTCCTATTCGAATCAGTATTCTTTTATATACTCTGCTTAGAGAATGAGAGAACTTCATTTTTTGCCTGTTCAACAGGTCTGGATGTTCAGCATGCGTTACATCTACATCACTGGATATGAAACTAAAAACGTGTCTCAAACAGCATCTCAGGCTTAGAGACATAGCACACGGGCTGGACTTTGAGACTTTTGGGTGCAGCACCGTATTAAAAATATCATTTACTGAGATGTTATTTCATCATAATGCTTTTTGTCTCAGCTAAAGCCTGAAAAAAGGCAAGATTTTCTTTTGATACCATGGGTGAATACAACATTTTCAAGCTGGAGTGGGTCTGGTTGTGTCTGGTTTTTTGCTAAACGGCAACAACATTTAATGAGAGATTTTGCTCTAAACTGTAAATTCTTTAGAGTGTGAGAGGCCCAGCCTGTCAGAATAAATAGAGGAGGCTAAAAACACTTACTTTGAAAATGACTGTTCATTTGGGAAGGCACTGAGTGAGCTCAGTGAAATGCAACTGAGTCAGTTGAATTTTGGATAGAGATCAAGTTCCCAGCATGTCTTCTGGCAGCATCTCTTCTTCCTCGAGTCGCTTCCCCGGTATCTTTTATGTTCAAACAGCACATGCAGCACTTAAAAACCACCATCATTCAGATCACGGATAACTTTCAGTGACTTCTTATAGATTGAAGGAATAAGTAAGTTCCCTTTATCTGGGCTTATTTATAGTTTTTATGCCTATGCTTTCTTCTGTAGCTATTAATATTACGGAAAGACATATGGAGCAAAAATGCTGAGGTAGCAGCACTGGGAATTACCCAGAGAGTATACATTTTAAAGTTTAATTGGCACGGCCAAAAATAGCTGGTCGGGGATTCATCCACTTAACTCACCTTTTACCAGGAGGAGTCTTTTGGACTCCTGTGGCCCTGAAGTCACTGCTTCCAGGAGACAAGATCCTTCCAGAAACTTGCAGAAGGCAGATGCTGGGAAATGAGGAGGGTGCATAGAATAAAAGAACGTCTCTTGAACAGGAGAGTTTACTTCAGGGGTGAAAACGTTTGTTCCTGGGTGATCTGGAAAGAAAAGCTTCTTAATGTCTCGTTGGTTACGTTAACGTAAAATGCGGATAAACATTTGGGGGTGACACGGTCATGAAAAACGACTGCCATTTAAGAACATGTTGGTGTATGAAATGCAGAATTGTGGCACGCTAATTGTTGGAAAGAAAATATGTAAAGGGAAAGATTTGCTTGGACTCATTAACTTTTGGGTTTTTTAAACTGATAATTATAAGGAAATTAGTTGCATATTTCATGAAGAGTTAGCTTGCTTTGCCTGTTACCGTGTCAGCTGAACGCTGTTTCTTAAATACGTATTTTTCTTAAAAGACAATCATTAGAAGTTCTAGATCTTCCTGTTCTTTCCACCTTCTGCTTTAAAAACTGAAAGATGAGAAGTTTTCTGCGTTTTGATCTAAATGACTGTTTTCTTTCTTTGCAGGTTAATAATGAGAATGTAGTGAAAGTTGGCCACAGGCAGGTGGTGAACATGATTCGGCAAGGGGGCAATCACCTAGTTCTTAAGGTTGTCACAGTAACCAGGAATCTTGATCCAGATGACACAGCTAGAAAGAAAGGTATATTTTTTCTCTTTTATTAATGGAGTCCTTCTGGTCTTGCCCCGGAGAAGAATGAGTATGGATGCGAAATGGCCATTCTATAAATTCTGCTTTATCGATTTCACTTTCAAAATTTGAAATATACCCATCTCTTATTTAATTTTGAGAAATGTAATTCTGTTGACTTATGCATGGATATGTGACAAAAAGGGCAATAATCCCTTGTGCTTGCCATGAAATTTCACCTGAGTGGTTCTTTATACATTTATATATGTTTGAAGATCTTGGAGTTAAATTTCTTACAGTGGTGAGAGAGAAAAAGCACAAAGAACAGATTATCTTTTATTAATTAAATCCAAACATACTTGAGGTGAGGTCAGTTTGACTTCTCTTGCCATCATTGAGAACTTAACAATTTTGCAAAACACGTATTTTAGAAAGAGCCTCTGTAGAATAAGAAAAGCAGTCTGTTTTGATGTTCTGGTAAAAAAAAAAAGAAGAAAAAAAAAAAAAAAAGTACGTTTTAGTAGGAAAATTCCTCTACATGAATTCAAAGTTGAGGGGTTGTTCCAGCCAGGGAAAACCCTTCCTCCTCCTGTAAGTAGAAAACGTGGAGAACTGCTTTTTCTGCCACTTGGCTGCTAAAAAGAGAGCAGCTACTCCTGGAGAGGTTGGTACAGCATCGTGTACTGCGAAGAATTGTCTGGGTACAAACTGGACAGGGGTTTTTTCAGCCCAGGTTTTTTTTTAATATTACTTTTAATGGAGATTTTTTTTTATTATTATTAATCATAAAATTGGGCTACTCCCTTAAGAATGTCAATATATTTCCCACCCATCAAAAAAAGCATCACCTATACAACAATTAAAAAAGATCAGGGGAAAAATAAAAAAGTAAAAGGATTTTGCATTATTTCCTTCACCTTAGATACCCCTCACTGTGCTCAGGTAGCAGCTACTCTGGGAAGTCATACACTGCTTACGAAAAAAAATAAATAAATAAGGAACGTTTGGGGGAAATACAAACGTCTATGTTAAAGTAAACCTTGTCCAAACGTGGTCCTGCGTGATAACATTATTATTTATACACTTTGAACAAACTTTTTCACCTCTCCCTTTTGGGATGTGTCATGTTGGCCTTAAATAAGAGTGCTGTTGTATCACAACCCAAGGGGAAATTGCTCCTGTAAAACCAAACCCAGTTCTTTGTCATCTTCCCAGAGCCATCGATTGATAATGTGTCATTTGCCAAAACCGTGCACTTTTGAATTTTATCCCCTTTTTTAATGTAAGCTGGTGGCCTTTCTTGTTACCTGGCAATTCCCTTTGTACCTTAGGAATTGCGTGGAGGGACTTTTCTTGCCATTGGCCTCCTTTATGGTGAGGCTGGTGTCGCGTTCCCAGCCTCATTTAACGATCCAGGATTTTGTGCGGTTTCCCTCGCAGACGTGTTGTCACTTCTGGTGCTGAGCAAGGGCGGACCTCAGAGTTAATCTGTGCGGTACCTCTGCAGCCTCAGAGCTCGCGCTGAACCTGAGCTGTAGTTTTGCTTTCTCGTGACACATTGTCATTCAAACCTCTGTGAGATGGTGATGGAGCTTAACGGGGAAAGGATGACGCTGACATAGTGGATCTGGGTGGTATGGGAAGACCATTGCCTGCTGGAGAATGACTTTTTACAAGGGCATGTAGTGACAGGACGAGGGGTAATGGCTTCAAACTGGAAGAGGGAAGATTTATATGAGATCTCAGGAAGAACTTGTTTGCTGTGAGGGTGGTGAGACCCTGGCCCAGGTTGCCCAGAGAAGCTGTGGCTGCCCCATCCCTGGAGGGGTTCGAGGCCAGGCTGGATGGGGCTTGGAGCAACCTGGTGTGGTGGGAGGTGTCCCTGCTTAGAGGTTTGGAACTCGACGATCTATGAGATCTCTTCCAACCTAAACCATTCTACAATTCTATGCTTCTTTCCTCCATCATTCTTTCTCGCCCTCAAACTGCTTTGCCACCTTTTGTCAGCATGGTCTAGCCTGATGTAATGACCAAAATGCTTAGGAATCTGTTTTTTCCTGGTGTCCCAGAACATCTTTTGTTTACTGGAAATTTCCTGGCTTTCCTACCAACGCCAGCATAATCTTTTCTGGTGTTGTGCTCCTTTCTGACCAGCAGAAACAGTGGTTATCAAGATGCTAAGACACCTGCAGCATGTCAGTTTCTGGGGTAGATGATTGCCTTGATATTTTCAGATCTTATTTATTCTGAGGATTACCTGTTTTCCCTAGTCTCTGTTAAGAAAAATTTCAATCTTCTTTCTTGTATTGCTCAGATTTAAGTTCCTTCAAAGATGAAACTAATCTGGCAGAGACTGGCTGGTCGGCAGGAGGTTTTTAGCTGTGCGCATTTCTTAGAAGGAGGGACACAACTGCTGTGAGGCGCTTTCTCTAGAAAGTCTTTTTCCTAGTGAAAAATAGAAGCACAGAGTTATTTAGCTTTAAATGTTTCTGTGTATCCTGTTACATAAAAGCCCGCTGATGTATCAAGCAACCTACGCTAAAAGTAGAAACAGTATAGAAATCCGGTATATGAAAAGCATCTCAGGGTTGGGTTTTTTTTTCCTCTGCGTGTATGTATTTATTACCACCTTATTTAATGTAGCATTTGAAATAAAAAGTAAATTGTTTGCGTGCATAGTGGTTTAGAGATGTGTGTTTACTTACACTGTGTATCCTTCTGTTTAATGCAAAGCCCCACCACCTCCTAAGCGAGCTCCAACCACTGCACTGACCTTGCGGTCTAAGTCAATGACCTCAGAGCTTGAAGAGCTTGGTAAGAAAGTGTTTTTTTGACCAGCATGCCGATATAATAACAATGTTAAAAAATATAGATATGTGTATATACGTTAAATTGACTAAGAGGATCTGCACCGCGTACAGTATATAGAACAGGAAAGGTTTTAAGAATGCTGCATCTTTGGAGAGTTCAAATATGCATGCTTTGCATGAATAATTTGTGTTGAAACTTGTGCCTTTACTGCTACGCAAGGGAATGTTGATACATTTTTATGCATCATTGAAGTCTGGCACATCTACTAAAAAGTAATGCCGTATTGTAATTTGTTAGCTTTGCTCTCTACATTTTCAGTTCATCTAATGTTGTTTTATTTTAAATTTCTGTGGCCTCTCATTAGTGGATAAAGGTAAGCTGCCAGAAGCTGTTGTTAAAAAGCTGACAGTGTTAAAGCAGCTTCAACTTCAACTTGTTTTTGTTAGACTCTGATCTGAAAAAGTGCATATTATGATATCACTTTGACTTCTGTGCATGATATAAATTTAACTCTTCTCGCTATTGGTAATAAAGTATTGAGCATTGTCTTTGATTTGCTAATTTTAAGAAATGTGGTTGTAGATTCCTTTGCTTGATCATCCACATTCCAGATACGCATAATTCTTTGGGAATTTTGATTTATTTTCTAGAAGTGAGGAAGGTAATAGTTCTTTTCTTCCTGTTTTTTAATCTGTTAGGTGATTAAAAAGAAGAATTTATAATACTAATTTCTAAGACTAATAAATATGTTACAGATGGACTGTATATAGTAAAAGAAAAGCCCATTGCATATCTATATATGGCTATTACACTAGAAGAGTGTGTTGAGCAAGTGATAATTGAGTATAAAAACAAACTACATCCCTCCTTGCAGACTAATAGAGTCTATCATATAATTAAGCCATTTTCCCATGTAATCCTACATTGATTTCAATACTTCATTTTACAATATTATTTTTTTCTGGCATAGACTCATATGAGGGTCAACTGGAAGGAATCAAAGCCTTGTGTCCATTTTTATCTTTTTTTCCCCTGGTAATCAATGTTTTCTGGGACAGATGGATCCCATCTACCCTTTAGGGAGTCAAGTCATGTAGCTTCAGTGGGAGTTCTCACCAGCAAGGGGGAGCTGAGGTGGTTACTGTCTTCTCTCTGGTATAACAACCAAATGAAGACCCAAATGAAACAATTGGACATTTCTTCAGGAAGTTTAGGAGCCTGATTAAATTTTCAACAGTTTGTAAATGCTCCATAATTTTCCTTCCAGGATTAAAATGTAGGTTTGGGCGGTTTGATTTGTTTGCCTTTCATGGAGTGCTAAGAGGCTGTAAAACTTGGCTGGCTTATCAACAAACTTTCCCAAGGGGACAGAAATACTTAGGCATGTTTCCCCCCCNGCAATTCAAACTGAGGGTATTCTTCTATTTCTCTTACTTTTCAGGCAGACATAGTAAAATCTATTTTTAAAGCAGAACTCTTTTCTAAGGGAAAATAGCTTATTAATAATAAAGTCACTTCTGCAGTGAAAACCATCATGTTTGAGGTTTCTCACCCCCCCAGTTCAGGTTGTAGTACTTGATATGCTGTTTGTTCTCATCAGCTGGCAGAAACCACTCCAACTCTCCTGACTAGCAGTCACGGGACGTATTTGGAACCCTTAAGCACGTTTCCCGTCCGTATCTTTATCCAGATGGGGTAAATATTACAGTGGCAAGACTTTGCTATTCTGAAGAATGGTCCTGCAGTGTATGTCCTGTAGTAAAGCTGTAGGAATGCCAGAGCGTGGCAGAAATTTATCTTCTTCCTAAACAAGGCTGTAAATACCAGTTCTGTGAAACTCTGAACACTTGCCACCCTATCAAACAATAGGACTGCTGTTATAAATAACATCTGTGGTCTACCTGTATCGATATTTGTCCTGTAAAAGGGCTATTATCAGAAGGAACAAGAATTCTTAAATTGTACAACAACCAAGCCAGCTTCCAAAAAGAAAATGTTCTCACTACCATCAGTTAA
Source organism: Pedionomus torquatus (assembly GCA_013398155.1). NCBI lineage: Eukaryota > Metazoa > Chordata > Aves > Charadriiformes > Pedionomidae > Pedionomus > Pedionomus torquatus. The sequence goes on from VZRU01015237.1 coordinate 95,699, forward strand.
AAGTTGTCTTCTGACATAAAACACAGATTGTGTGTGTGTATTTCTATATAATTTCTATATCTTTATATGTATACGTGTATATATTGCACATCTGTATGAATTATGAGAACACCCACATTTTTATATCCACTAAGCTAATGAATATGCACTTGTTTCATAACATTCACGTGCAAACTAAGTAGGAAGTATATCTAGATGAACACTGTGGATGTTCTCATCAATATATATGTGTAATCTTTTTTCTGACCTGAAGAAGCTCATGGTCTCAAAACTGTCTCGTGGCAAAGAATTCCACAGGCTAATTATGTGCTGTGTACAAATGTATTTCCTTTTTATTGGTTTTAAATGTGATGCCTTTAATTTTATTGAATGTCCCTTGTTACGTTATAGAAGAAAAAGATAAATAGCAATGCCCCATTTCTTTTCCCCGAGAGTATATATTTTTGTAATTTCTCCCAGCTAAGCTAAACACTGCCAGTTAAAAAAAAAAAAAGAAAGAAAAAAAAAACTATGCATCTTGCAGCCTTTACAGTCTCTTCCTTTGTCTGGCTCTGAATTCTTCTTACGGTTTTATTGCCATGTTTTTAGCTTCTCTGTTCTCCGCAATACCGAGCAGACCATCTCAGTTGTTCTCTTTCAAATAAGTTAATCCAAAATATGGCAGATAACGTGTGCTAGTGATTCCTTTCCACTTCAGTCTGCTAATATTTCAAAAACTCCCTGTTGTCATAGTTTGAAAGCCCTGGTATCGATAAGTTGCCCCGATTACTGTTTTTAAAAAATAATAAGAAAAAAAAAGGAATGTGTATCCCTAATATCTGCAGGGAAGCAATTTCTGGTAGTTAAGTTATAAGCCCTGATAAGCTCTGCTTGTGCCGGGCTGTTTATCTGCTGTGGTTTGATAGATGCCTGCAGAGTAGAGGCAAGAAGGGAGATACTTAACTTCTTAGATGGAGGAAAAATGTTTGTGCTCGAAATGACAGAGAAGGATTTAGCATATAAAAATTACCTTCAGAATTGATTCACAGTTCATTCCCTTTCTATTTCCAAGCTTCAGTACGGAAGAAGAAGGGTAAGGGGAAGCATTTTGTCTCTTGTTTAACCTGTTTCTCACCTTTCCATAGTGAAGGATAATAACATAATGTAAATGTTGGCATATGGTCCAGTTTATTTTATGGTGTCAAATGTACATTAATTATTGTATATGTTTTTTTAGTTACTTAGTTAATAAATTACAAACACACTAAGACCTCAATCAGAAGACTACATTTGAAAATACTCCCCGCATTTCTTCCTTTTGTCTCCTTTCCTTCATCTTGCCTTTTTTTCCTTCTTTGTATCCAACTCTTTTCCGCCCCCTTCCATACCATCTCCTCACAGTTCCTGTGCTAACTGGCAGCCACAGAGAACACCTGGCCAGTAACGTATCCTCAGTGTAGTCCTACGTTAGTGATTTCGCTTGTCTTTTTTTTTTTTTTTAATGGCCAAATGTTACTCCCATAACCACACCGTCTCTGTCTCAGGAAATAGGGATCTTGCACACAACACTCGAACTTGTGACCTGGAGAAATGCTGCTCTGCAGAATTTTCAGTTGTCAATAGCACATCTTCCACCCTGTCCCGTATGCATGAAGTGCCCTCCCTGAACCGACTCGTAAGGCCACTACCTTCTCCTTGAAACCTCTCCTAAAGCCCCCCTTCCCCTATGACCCCTGTGAAGGAATCATCTCAGTGATGATGATTAGGCAGAGGGGCAGGTAGAGAAGTAGTGGTGCTCTTCTAATAGTTTTTATAAATGTAACCGTATATCTATGTATACAAAGTTCGTTTGTGTTTAGCTGTATTTTTCCATACCCCTGTATGTCATCTTGCTTTCTTTAGATTGTAAGCTCTCCTGAGCAGGGCTTGTGTTGTTCTTACACGTTCTCATGGCGTCTGGCCCAAGGAAGAGGCTCTGACCTCCCTGAGCCCCGGGTGAGAGCTGGTAAAGGAGTCTACGTCCTGCTTTTCCACCAAGCTCAGTGTCACGGAAAGGAAAGCTAGGCTGTGGGCAGTGCCTGCTCTCAACAGGGAAGCTTTTGCTTTGTAATGTTAAACAGGACAAAATCAGTTTATTTTCCGCGCTCTATTTTTCTGCTCTTTCCTGACCTCCTTTCAGGTTCCAGCTAGTGATATTTTCTGTTCTCCATTCGGAGAATATGACAGGATAAACCCCGTTGCTACCGGTATTTTTTCTGAAAAACTATGTTTTGGCAGCAGATAAGAAAGAAATTTTTACATTGCTATTGTAGAATCTTCTGTCAACCAAAAATTCAGTTTTCTGGGTCGTAGGCGAGGGAGGCAGTAAGAGGAAAAGAATGGCTTTTGTGGGTCTGCTTGGCTGGTTTGGTTGGTTGGCTTTTGAGAGGGGTCCCGGTTGGTTGGGAGGATAGGAGAAGGGAAGGACATGGGCTGTGGTTTTTATATTCGGGGTAGAAGACAGAGCATTTGTGTCTGAAGAGATGGGTAATAAAATCCTGAGGTTGTCAGCAGTACGGCATGGACAGCATTACCAGGATAGTGCAGTTACACAGCACAAATTACTAAAAATGTAAATTACTCTTCATTTGTGCCACTGACCTTCTGCTTACAGTAGTTGCCTGACTCAGAGGGAGAGAACATCCAACTTCAAGACGTACGTTTGGAGGGGATGTGTTTTCCCTAGTAAAACTACTTTCTGGATTTTTGCGGGGAGGTGGGGGAAAGAAGCCTTCTTTTTTCCTTTTGTGACCTGTAGGTTTTGGAGAATTGTCAGATGGTGAAGTTCTGGCAGCACGTAAACTAACAGCTGAGCGGGAATTTTTTGGAGGCAGCACTTTTAAATAGAGTTCTAGGTAATGTGTAGTTAGCCCGTTCGTACTGAAGGATAACCAAAATATTCGTGTGGCAAATGAAAATGAAGATTTGGAAAGAAAATATGAAAAGAAAATATATTTTGGCCATAATTTTCGTCATAGGTATCATTAGGCTTTAAAAATTAATATTTAAAACAATAAATTTAACTCTTCATAAAAAGTTCATGTAGCTCATGAGAAGCTTGGTTTTAAAGGGTTTTTCCTGCAGTTTTTGTTTTGGCTTGTTTATCAATAACTTCTTGTGGATGGAGAATTTTAAAATTATATGATACTTAAGGAAGGCATCCATATACTAAGATCTGTAAAACACTACATACATGATTTAAAAGTTTCATACGCCTGAGATTCTATTACTGCCAGGAACTGGGTTTGATTTAGCGAGTAACATGGGGTTCTCAGCGAAAGCTAAAGTGGACAGGTTTGATTTTAAAAACCTAATAATGAAAACCTAATATAAAAATCCTCTAAGAGAAAATACAAATATAAGAATACAGCAAGCTAAATTGCCGTAGTGAGGTGGGGATGACACAATAGGTAGTGCCTCTGCGTTAATGACTGTTACTTTGACAGTGTCACACGAGTGTCAGTTGTGAGCGAGGGGGAGCGGTTGGTTTGTTCTCAGAGTTGATATGGCAATCAATATAAAATAATCCCTTGCTGTGTGTTGATACCGATCCTTGGGTTTTGATGCGGGCAAAGTACCAAATACAAACCTAGGATTTTCTTCCTTTGAAGAGTTTAGCTGCTAGTGCCACCTCTCAGATACAGAATTACTCTGATATCATTAACACACAATATCGTTACCGGGCATCGAGTCTTAGTGGCATTTGAATAGAAAAATATCAGTTGATGGCATTCAAAAGAAATATTATTAGCTCTGTCTGCAATAAGCATCCACACTTCATCCCATTCCTGTTGTCCATTGTTTCAAAGGTGGCACATTCGAATGGCATCTGAAACAATGAATTTGCAGAGCAAATATATATACGTGAATGCCAAACAGCGGATTAGCTTGCCGTGTTATGTTATGTTTGAAGAAACCACTCGCAAAGACGTCTGGGTTCACAGATCATTTGTTTATTTGACTGTGGTGGAGTTGATGATGGAGATTTGTCTGCAGGAAACAATGGAAATGCCATCAAAGCCACTTTTACAGCACTCACGACGCCGACTCCTTTGATAGTTTCCAGCATCCGCAGTGCTTTTATGTAGGAAGAAGGTTTTCTGATCTTCACCAGACCCTGTATTTTAGAAGATGAGAGCAAAAGACATCAGGCTTAATGAAGAATTCTTGAAGGGTATCCTTGTAAGTAATTGCTTTGCATTACATATTTGAAATTCTAACGAGATAGCAATATAATAATAAGATAAGACTTGTCATCAGGTTGTCAGTTTTCACAAGCGCAAAGCAGTGACTCTGGGTGGGATTTGTGAAGTGTATGTGTGAGAAAAATATGGGCCCTATCTTTTTGTTGATGTAGCACGGTTACAGGTTGTCTGATTTGTGGTCTGACTCGTGGGGAGCTCACAGCAGTGTAAGGAGGTATAGGATTAGGACCGTGCCTGCCACAGACGTGCCTTTAAAACACTTTGTAGGAGAAAAGTATGGAAAGTTGGCATGTTTCAAGGAGAACAATGCTATGTTTTCCACTGAAAAAAAAAAAAAAAAACCACAAAAAATTGGCACCTAGCTGGCACTGTGCCGATTAGCAACTTTTGACACAGAATCTTAAACTAACCAGTAACTCTCCAAACTGAACACCTTCAAACCAAGGTTTATGTCGCTTGAGGTGGGCAGCTTTAACTGAAATATTGAAAACACTGGGAATCCTGAGCCAGAGGGGTCAGTTGAGGTCTTGTCATCCAGAGGTCAAATCCAGAGGTCAGTTGAGTCTCTGTGTGGGTGTTCTCCTTATTGACCCTGGCATTGTTTTGAATTTATCAGCTTCTTCTCAAGCGTGCGGTGCCCTTTCCTGATACTTGTTTTTCTTTACTACAGGACAGTAATTGAAAAGGTTTTCAAAACCTTTCTGCATCAGCCAAACCAGACAATGGTATAAAAGAAGTTGGAAAAGGAATTGTAAGTGTTAAAGAAAATGTGGGGTTTGTAGCATTTCGAAAGGGATGAATTAAATACGTTTGGCATATGTGAGCATCACTTGCTATACTCAGATATTACTAATTGAATATCTAACCACATAATCAAAATCCTGAGTGCTTGAGGAAGAGTAAAAATTGCATGTGTTTCCCAACATGGTACAGTTAGGGCAGTGGGAAACTTTTTCAGCGCTTTTAATGTGTTCTCTCTCTTTTTCAGGAGCCAGGGAGATGAAGGACTTGCCTCCCTCATCTCAAAACTCCCTTTGCTGCTATCTCTTTTCTTTTTCTTTTTTTTTTTTTTTCTGCAAATGTTCATATACCCATGTTAATTAATTTCTAAGCTAATTAAAAATAAATGGTTTTAGATAATTCGTCATAGTTTGTTTGGTTTTTCCCCTCGGTGTGGAAGCATGAGAGTAAGTGTAAGACCACAAAAGGCTGCGAGTGTCTCAGGTTCTCCACCTTCCTTTTTGGTTTCTTTTGCTCGGTTGTCTTTCTTTTGTGACTAGGCCAAATTTTCAAATGCTGTCTCTTAAACAGAATATCAAATTGCCACTTAAATTCCACCTGGCTTGCAGGGCAGGAGTGGGTATTGACTATATTCTCTGCTTTGTTTTTGTTCTTGAACAGAAACCACTGTTAGACAATGACCATTCCTCTTTCAAGGTAGGCCGAATTGTAAGGCTTCAGGATTGCAGGTGCATTTTAAAGGCCTGTATAATTATTTCCTTAATTGAACATACTGTTAAAGAGCTGGTACTTGAAAATTGTATCCGTAGGAAGAAGTCAAAGCTATCCGTTTTCTGCCTTCCGTAAAATGACTTTTGATGGTGTGATTATGAATATGTAAATGTGACTTATATGTACTAATGTGAAGATATTTTCAGGCCTAGAAACACAAATAAGACTTTCTTTCCAGAAAGTTTGGGTAGTTCTCGATTGTGAATACATAGAAATCATTTTCGTAAGTCATGTAATGGTATTTATAGATACTCAATGTTAAATGATTTTAGTCACTAAGCCGTTTTTATGTTTTGCTGATTTATTTTACGTAATTTTCCCTTTTTTGGATTTTAGTGTACTCTGTAGATTTTACGGTATCCCAGAGAACATACGAGCATTTTTACTCAATTTTCATAGAAAGAAAGTGTTTCAAATGGCTTATGGGTTTGACTGTATTGCAAAGCACTTCTGTTATTTCCTCATTATGCTAATTGCTAAAGGTAATATTCTCTGCCTATTGTTTGCAGTATGGTAAATATGTGATTTAAGCACAATCCTGCAAATTGTTCATTTTGGGGGGGTGGGGCTGGAAGAAGTTAATTCCAGATACAAGCGTGCTCGTGGTGGCAGATTTATGAGGATTAGCTGAATCATTCCTTTTCTGTACATTTTTTAACTCTACGTTTACATGACATAACCGGAGGCTGAACTTGTTGTTTCTTTCCTCTAAATATGATCATAAACATAACATTTGGATTTGAACCTTAGCCTGTGATATTCTTGCTCTGAAAGGATGTTTTAGCTAAGGTTAGTCTTTAAATTATTCGCAGTTTGTTGAAGGCCTAGTTATACTTTTCCTGCTTATGGTCTTTGACGAATTTTTATACATCTCTTCCTATTTGAACAGCTAAAAAGAAAGATGTTAGTTCTCAGTGGGCACGGCTAATGTAACGGAGACCCATTTTTAACCGTCTGCAGATAGGAGCCGCCTGGTTTTCCCCAGAGGCACTAGAGCTCTATTCATCGAGTACCATTGCTTCTATGACAAGCAACGTTATCCCATGAACCTCTACAGTCTGATGAGGCTTTCTTTAAGTGAAATCAGTAGCTTCTCATCTTTCTGCTGCCACCCCCTTGGTATTGGGAAGCCTTTCCAGGATTTTGCTCATCTGCTCCTTTGAAAGCGTGGATTCCCATACCTGCAGTTGCCCAAATTATCCTCTACAGAGTTTTTCCCCACCCGTATTCAGCCTGGAGCACTTATTGAGCTACTTCCCAGCTATTCTTTTACCAGCTCAGCAGGGCAAAGTCTTTTGCATGTGTATCTATACGGGAAGTGACAGAAATCTAAAAGGAATATAATATAAATAAATGCACCTACTTGTTTCAGGTGCTGCTTTTTTTTCTCAGACATGCAAACCCATAGGTGTAATCGCTCCTGGTCTCAAAGCTAAAAGGCTGCTTACAGTTAAAAATCATAGAAATTTAATCCATAAGATAAAAGCAACAGCACAACTGTATTTTTATGTAGCTTGAACAAATCTCTCTGCATTTTTTGATAAGCACACGTCATGCCTACCCCTTTAGTTTTAGTACTGCTTACGGAACTGATTTTTGCAGATTATTGACAAGGAAACAGATCTGACCGGCTAATGAAAGAAATTAAACTAAACTTGGAAACTCATATTTAGGGAAGGCGCTGGAACAAACTATGTGCATGTGCAGTACCTGACATTAAGGGCTATGTGCCTAGACCTGTTGACACCAAGGAAGAATGAATGGCCTGTGGTCCCATCACTTTTCAAAAGGAAAAAAACATGTGCCAAATATTTGACTGTGGTTGACTGCAGATGGCTAGACAAGGTGGGTGAAATACAGCATCTAGGTGCAATTGGCATTGTATGAAGTTGTGCATAACTGATTGCGCCTGGTACAGTTTCTGTCTGTATCTATCTTAGGTATTTACAAGGCATCTATCACCTTGGTACCTAAGCAGTTTGAAAAATGCACCCACCCCAGGAGGCATGATGCAGATACAGGCAGAGGCCCAGGTCCAGAGCAGCAGAGGCAGGTCCCAGGAAGCTCCCCAACTGTGTTACCGCTGTTGTTGAGCTCCTGGCCCACTTGTTGTGGCCAAGGAACATCTCCACCTACCTGTCAGCAGGAAGACGGTACCCCACCCCTCACGTCCAGCTCCACTGGTGGGCAATCTGAAAAGGAAAGATAATGGAAAAGGCAACGATCCAGTAGCAGAGGTGAAACAGAAATGGTGGGATTTCAAAAGGAGGGATTCTTAAAGAGCAGCACATCTCAGGGGAGGGATCAACTGCCAGTCCAAGTGGCAGGTAAGGCGCAACACAGGCATAAATCTCAAATGTTCTTCAGTGAACAAAAGTTAAAGAAATACCTCTGATGTCTCTAAAGTTTGTCTATATCCAAAGCCCTGCTCTGTTCTTGGCCTCTGTCTCAGTCCTTTATCCCTACAGCTGAATCGACTGTTCAGTTCTCTGTGTATCTCAACCCAGTAACTGCTACAATCCTCAATATGTCTGATAGCAAACTTAAAGGACTCTCACTGGTAACAAATGTTGTGGTGCAAAGAGACAGCAGGGTATAGTGGTGCTCCAAAATGATGGACATAACTCATGAACCTAAAAGCTGGAGTAGTCCTGGCTTCTAATCACCACCTTCAGAACAGGATGGGGCAAACCACAGGTCACCCCTGCCGGCACAAAAGATGGAGCAGTTCTCCTGTGGTCACCAGGAGCCATTGCTGATCTACCACATCAGCCCAAGCTCCGCATCAGCCCAGTGCAAACCGGCAGCCAGCTATGGGCTTGGCTGCAGAAGCCAGGGGACCTGCCTAACAGGAAAGAAAGGAACGTAGCCAGGACTTTGAGGAAGGTTCACTAGTTACTAGCACACGGACCACTTTACTAGCAGACCTCATTTTTTCTTTAAACACAACGCAGTCAGTGAGCTAAAACAGCACCAAAAAAAAACAGTCTTCAGAAACCTGTGAGTCCCTGTTGGAAAGAGCTGTGTAGTACTGACAGGGATCAAACGCTTAAGGTAAAGTGCAGGGGGTCACTGACTTCCAGATGTTGATACCTCCTTTAGCCCCCGTGGACACTCCTGTCCGATTCCCTTACTTGATTATTGAAGGAGCAAAACAGGAGCCATGCCCTGTCAGAGCAAGGTTAGGAATGTGAAGCAAGTCGCAGCTTTGGAGAGTGCCAGTTTTTTGGCTGGGATCGCTAGGTACAAATACAAAGCTATCTATAAAAGACATCAGTGACCTCTTTTGCTTGTAAGTCGTTTATATCGCTGTGAGCCAAATGCTGCATGGTAGGAATGGTGCCTAAGGTGGAAACAGCTAGAAAGATCAGAGAATCTGACCTCTTCCCTTTGCTTCATGCTAAAGAAGCTACCTGTGCTTCTTTAGCTATACTTAAAGCTTGGTTTTAAAAGAGAGGGATTTTTATTTTTTCTTTTAAAGCCAATTAACTGCCAACTAAGATCAGCCATATGGATAGATAGTTTGGTCCGTTGCCAATTCTGACCTGACCATCTTAATGCCCTCTCTCTCTTTTTTTTTTTTTAAACTTTTTTGGAAGTCACCTCTTTGGCCAAGGAAATGAGGTAAAGGCAGATAGTTGAGGTAGCTCTTTCAGCCAGCTTTAACCCTACTGTGGGCAGCTCTTCGAAGCAAGTTGGCCTCTTTTCTGGCTGATAAGGACAGTTTCTGGCCAAACCAGGTTTCCCAGTGCCCCTACTGTAACTGGCACAACTTTTCCACCATGCCAACCCAGCCGCCGGTGCGACCATCTTACAGGTCTGAATTTAGGGCGACCTTTGGTCATCAAGGAATGGATTTCTTGGATTTCTTTGATGAACTGACACGTTCATCAAGGTGGTGTCAGCCCTTGACCTTCAGGCAGTTTTCCCCACCGTTGCTCTGTAGTGACCGAAAGCTTGTGGTGAGGCCATGCCTGTAACGCACCCTCGGTTTCCCCCACATCAACGCTTCACAAAGCTTCCAGAAACCGGAGTTATTAGAGCTGTTGAACACTTTGTTACGAATAATAAGAGTTATGAATATTCCTCCTTTGCATTGCTAGTCCAGTTAACAACCCTATCCTAAACCCTGTGAATGTATTCATTATTCATAAGTATTCGCCAATAGTTTCCACAATTAACTTTCTGCCCACGGGCTCGCACAGACTGTTTGCTCCTACTCTTTGTCATTTGTGCTATTGGTCACCTGTGCCAGATGCTGTTCTCTCAGCTCTGAGAGGCTGAAAATAACAATTAGAGGGATGGCAAGTAGTAAATTTCAATAGAGAATGAGGAACTTGGCCAAAATTATTTAGACTTTTTCAGAGAAACTTTTCTTCTCGGGCCTCTGGCAACCGTGAAACAAGCACAAATAACCAAAGTGTTCTGATCCCCCCCAAAACTGAGCAAACTCAACTCAGTGATCCTACATCCAGAAGCATTCAGAAATTAATGTGGGGTTTGGAGGGTTTTTTGTTTTGTTTTGCATCAGTTTTTTGACTTTTAATTTGGTTTTGATTCTGTGACTTACCAATTGCTAAGTGGGCTCTGTCGAGAATATTTGTCAGGGAAATGGAGTTTTCAAATAGGGGGGATTTTCTGATGACATGTCAAAAGAAATACAGGGACATTTTGCATGACCAGTTGCTCTACCAGAATGAATATATACGATCCCTTATCCTTCTCCGACTCCATAGAATTTCACTGAAATGTGTGTTTGCTATGTGTGGTAAAAATAGGTCCCCTGGTTTTTTTGTTCTGTTTTTTTTTTTTTTTTTCATGTGTACTCAGAGAGGAAAATGCTGAGAAATAATTTCATGGTCCAACACTATAGTTGTAAAGAGAGATTTGTTAATGAAGGATCGCAGCTGTGGCTGTGTTAGGCAAAGGGGGAGAAGAATTGCCAAGGGAGAAGCAGTTATTACAGTCAGGTTGCTATACGGTCCCTTTCAAAACTCCATGGAGTGCAAGAGCCAGTAATTGCATGACAGTTTGTCCCTAAAATTCATTTTCATAAGGAGCTCATGCCTTTTTACAAGTACGATCTCATCCTCACTTTCCATAAAACATGCAACTGGACAGTCCAGCCAGACACAGAGAGAATGTGAATACTTTGAATGTGAATACTCTGAAGTAGTGACTCTGCTAAAATGCACATATAATAACCATTATCTTAGCATTTTTAAAAAAATCATAATTATATTAAGCCACACAGT
>VZRU01015237.1:107155-129633 GCA_013398155.1 Pedionomus torquatus
GTCCCAGTCCTACCAACCAGCAGCTCTTCTCCCGTGGGTCCCTTCCCCGAGCGCGAGGGATGCAGGCTCCTTGGGCTACCCTGACTGCAACTTGTTAGCCAGATCGCCCCAGATTGATTTCTGATGACCAAATTGTCCCGTCCCCCCCCCAAAAAAAAACAACCCCAAAGCGGATTCGTTGTTGGTTTTTTTTGTCAGAAGCGTGGAAAGGGTGAGAGTTACGGCCAATGACATGTAATCAAGAACGGTGCTGGGCAGATTGTGCTCCAGCGTGAGCCGGGGATCAGTGTGGGGGCAAAAAGCTTAGCCGTTTCTAGCCTTTGGGAGTGCATTTTACGTCGGGGAGGATTTAGAGTAAGCGCATGCGTAATTTCCTCCTCGTTAACATCCATAACGATGCCTCTTTGCGCACTAAGCTGCCACCGGGAAGCACTCGCACCCAGATTTCCACCCTGCGCCCTCAGGCAAGGGAAGAGGTAGCCAGAGGAGGGCAAAAAAAATTCAGTTTAATATCAGAAGGCGGTGAGATCCTGGCGAGCAATGCCCTCGGCTGGCGGTACCTACCGCGTGGAGAAAAGCAGGAGCAAATCCGGCCCGTGTCGGGGAGGGCATTGCTCGCGGGATGAACGCTGTGGACGGCCACCGTCGCGCCGCAGCAGTGGTTCGGGAGAGAGCGCACTGGGGGCGGGAGGGTGACGTGAGACGTCGGACAAAAGCGAAGATAGCCAGCAGTGCTTCAGAACAACAAAGGGCTGCCCTCAGCCAGTGGTGGAGCACACATCTGGCACCCCAGGAAGCTCAATTGGACACTTGGCCCTGAGCTCGTCCCAGGGATTTCTGCCTGACACCACTGCAGTGCATAGGTGAGCTTTTTGCTAGGTTCACTGACATTTCCTGTCACAGTCACGATGAGGTGAATTGGTAGCTCCTGCCTTGGGATGCAGCACGGCTGTGTGTGTTCTGGGTACAGGACAGTGTGCATTTATACCAAAAAAAAAAGCGGTTAATAACGTCAACTGCCACCTGCCCAATGCAGTCACTAAACTTTAGTCCGCCCTTCCGTTTGCCCAAACACATACACTCTGGCTTCCCAACTGGCTTCTTTCTATGTGTTGTCCAATGCATGTAGATTCCTCCATCTGCCTGGCCTCAGATACAGTGGTTGTTGCTCCTCTATTTGATTGCCAGATGTCACTGGGGAACAAGATGGGGAGGTTCCTGGATCCTCGGGGCAAGCCAGCCGTCACCGAGGGAGCTCGCCGTCCACGCCGGCCGAAGAACAGGAATCTTCGGTGCCTGCCTCTGACGAAGACTCACCGGCCAGGACCACAGAGAGCTGGCAGTGGCCGTTGTCCTCGTCTGAAACGCACAGCAACGTTGGGGAGGATTTTGAGGGATTTCAAACGCCAGCGCGGACTCCGGAGTGTACCATGGACATACAGTCTCCCGGGGATCAGTCACTCAGTAGGACTCCTCAGTTTGAAAGTGACTCTCCTGAGGAGGAGGGAAATGATGAAATGAATGAAGAGCACCGCGGTGTTGAGCCTGTCCCTAGGGATCGGGGTTGGAGAGGGCAGCCCCAGCTAACAGAGGGAGAGAAGCTGTTGATGGAAACCAACAGTAGGATTGTGCAGCTGCTGGAAAATATCAAGAGGGAGCATGCACAGTCCATGGGCCTCATGTCGCAGTCCATGGGCCGCATGGAGCTGCAGCTGGGCATTGTGGCTACCTCCACAAGAGCCATCCATAACTACCTGTCAGAGATTTTAGCTTTCCTCAAGCAGCCGAGGACGCAGGTCCTTGAAACGCGCATCTCCCAAAGAGCCACCCCTCATGTCGAGTTAACCTGTGCCTCGACATGGACTGGTGAGGACGCAGTGGCATCCTCCACTGTGTGCTTACCAGGGGCTGAAGGGACGAGCGACTCTCGAGAACCACCGCAGGCCACGCTGCCTTGTCGCAGTGGCCGGCTGCAGAGAGCCATAACCGAGAGGGCCTCGTTGCCCATGCCTACACGCCAGGCTAAAGGGGGAGGGAAGAAAAAATAACCACACCATAGGATTTTTAGGGTTTTTTTTAATGTGCCTGTCCTTTTAATTCTTAGCCATAAGGCCATCAGTGGCAGAATTCAACCATTTCCCACATTGGCTAACATTGTATTCTGGCTGACTAGATTAGTCTAACATTTTGTAGTTTATATTTGCACTGTTAACGATGTGTGCTGCTGGTATTTGAAGAACATTTGCCTCTGTTCTTTCACTTTAACGTCATACGAGCATTTTTTTACTCTGTGCCAGGCATTCATTGCTTTTCTTACAAATACAAGTCATTTCTTGAGGCAGCTGTTTTTTGAGTTTTCTTTCTCCATTGTCCCATCCCCTCTGAGCAAGCGTTCTGGACTCGGTGGTAAGTATACAGGTCTTGGCAATACTCGCCTCCAAAACTGTGTTCGATCAGTCTTTGCCTGGTGTTTCTGGCATGCCAGCCTGAGGTGTTGGGGTTAGCCTGTACTGGATCATGATCATTCTTATCCTCTGTGGGTCTGACCAGCTCACTTTCTAAGACCCTCGGTGGAGCTAATCCACATGTCTTGGCTGTGTCGTACAATAAGTAATGTTGCCAGGATCATACCTCATATTTCTCTTTGGGGGCCTGTGTAGTGACGTGCCACCAGATCTATCTAGGCACCTGACTCTCATTTTCAAAGTTCCTCTTACGATGGATCTGGTGGTTTGATGGGCAGCATTATAATTTTTCCTCTGAGAGAGTCTGGGGATTTGAAACAGGAGTGACTAAGCGATGTGTTCTACGGGGATAAGAGCCATCTCCTGCAACAAATCTATTAGGAGGAGACTGTCCCCTGTAATTATCACAGATATTAATTATTTAAGAAAAAGACCAAAAAAAAAAAAAAGCAACTTGCCTAGCAGCCAGACCTCTTGAGAATGTAAAAGTCATGACATCGCTGTTGGGTGCTGTGCTACTATGTCTGTGATTAAGAGCTTTTCATCAGAGATGACCTACACGTTGATAAAATGCAACTACTTTCCGTGCCTTTAGGCCATCTCATCTCCTGAGGGCTGGCACCCTGAGCAGAGCAGGGGTGCGATTGGTAACCCACAGGGCAAGATGGAAACGCACTTGGCAATAAATTCTTTTATATCTGTTGGTGCTGCCTCTCTCGGGGGAATTTAATATAGTGGCACTCAAATTGCTATATGCATGCAGAGGCATCCGACTGGCTTATACATGTGGTATCCCTGACAGTTCTCCGAAAGGATGCTGTTACCAGGAGCCCCTTGAGCGGTGGGAATTAACGATCACAGGTGTAGCATGGCTCCTGTGTTTGACTCTCAAGATACCGTTGTAACTTCTCGGCAAGGTGCAGAAGAGTTTGTGTGGCAAAGCAGTGACGAATTCCTCCTCTGGCAAATACTAGAGAATAACTGGAGGCCTAAAAAATCCTCTTCTGTGACTACAGCTGAGCTGCGCTCTCTGTCCAGTGAGCCACAGGCTCCTCTTCCCTGTCTTTCTGCGAGACTGAAGTTATTCAAAACCAAGCAGATAGATAGTATTTTGTTATTCTACCAGTCAGCCACAAATTGCTCCCTTCTACGTGTGTGTGCGTGCGTGCTTGTGGCTGTACTTTGCTAAAGGACCGGTTTAACGACGAAATGCAGCTGGCATGGCCAACCTCCAGTGTAGGCTTTTTTTTTTTCCCCCACTACAGAGTATTTCTTCCAGCCAAATCCAGCTGCGTTCCTTTTCAGGATGCCATCGGAGCTGTGCATCTTCAGCCACGCTGTCGACACACCTCACCCCGGGGGCAAAATTTTTTGCGCCCGTTCTGTGGCTTTTTTTTTTTTTTTTCTTTTCTTTTCCGCCCTCTCTCTTGTTAAACTTGTTGGTAGAGGTGCCCTGGGAGAATTTCCAACACAAGCTTGTGAGGTTCCCCCTCTCGTTGGTACGAGAAATGCATGCTGCAGAGTACGTGAGCTCTCGAGGAGGTTGGGAGAGAAGCCGGTTAGGGAGCCTGACCGATGATTCCAGTCCGTGCGGCCTCTTGAACACGCGTGTTCTGGTGCATTCATGGTTTGCACACTGGGTCTGTGGATCCAACAGCCTAGCGGAGGGCGAAGGCGAGCGACAAGTTCGTCCCAATATGCTTACGTCTTGCTTCTTTTGGGATGAGTTTGAATGAAGCGAAGTAACGATCCAGCCAGTTAATTTTCTTGGCCTAATTAGCACGTTTGGCAGGAGGGTGAGACTGTTTTTATTTTAACATTGTGCTTTCACTTCGAAAGTCTGGTGCAGTTGCGGCCAGGTGCTGAGATTTGGATGTGTTCTGCAGGACCCGCCATGTAGCTGCTGCCATTTAGAATGAATCTCATTCCACACACTGGCTGCTGCTGCAGCTTCACCTGGGGGTTTTGTTTTTTGGGGTGTTTTTTTGTTAGTTTTTTTGGGGGTTTTGTTTTTTTTTTCTTTTTTGCTGTTGTAGTTTTAAAACCAATACCTCCACTCTACCTTTGCTTTCTGACCCGAGGCAGCAGAGCAAAAGAAGAAGCTGCGCAGATGTGGCGGTGCTGCCGTTGGAGATGCCACGCGAGGAACCCCCTAAAGAGTTCCTTGCAAAGCAGCTCGAGCTTTAGCTCGCCCATTTCTCCGTGCTTTAGCTAGACTCGGCGAGGCACAAAGCACCGCTTGGATGGGAGCAGCTCTAGGGCGAGGAGGAGGACGGAGAACCCATCTGCAGACAAGAAACCTGCGATGACCTTACGAAAAACCCAGATTTTTTTCTGACTGGCAATAGTAGATGGCATTAAGAGTTGGTACCAACTGATATTTTGGTCAGATCCAAAATGGGCATCTGACTTTTAGTACTGTCTAGCAAAATCAGTGCAGTTGGAGGGTCATGTGTGTTTCATCCCCAAACAGATAATCTCATGCTTTTCAAGTGTCTGTCATAGCCTCATCGCTCTTTTCCCTGTAGCTTTTTGTTGTCTGAATGGGTATATGGTTACATGTGTCTGTTAAAAATAAAGGGGATCAGTTCTTACGTGGTATATTTACATTTCTTATTTACAGATTTTGAGTACCTAGTGCTTCAGTTTCCAAAGCTTCCTTCTTTCTGTATCCCAAAGACCAGTTGTTTGGCTTCTGGGATGCTAAAAAAGGCTGGGAGAGACTTAACAGGGAATCTCTGCCCAGCTGAAGCTCTTGGTGATAGATCCCCTCAAGTACGATTCTAGCCGTATTTTTGCTGTGTAGGTCAAACGTTCACGGTGACACCATTGCTTTCTGATGCCTTTTGCTGAGCAGAAGTGCAGCTATTTTTCTTTCAGAAGTTCACAGTTTGTATTACAAAGTCTTATGAAATGTAACTTGGAGTTTGTTTTGTTTTTGAACACCTGTGATGTTTTGAAGATATTTTTTAATTTTTTTTTTCCTTTTCTCCTCCCACTGGATGATTTCAAACACACAATAAATAAAGCAGACCAATCGAAAGAATTGAATGCTAACTTCAATTGAAAAGAAACAGCAACACCCCTCTTGTGAGACAGTTCTCACCAGTGTTCAGCTTACTGGTTCTGCTCAACCTTCCCTTTCCTGCCTGCTCCCTGACCCTCTGTGACACTGAAATATCCACTTCTAGGACAACCTTCTTCCTAACCACAAGGCTAAAAGTTCTTCCCTCTCTTCTTCTCCCATTTAAAATATCATCCTTGCATCAGGCAAACCTACTGTTTAGAGGGATCAAAAGCTCTTTTCCTCCTGCCTTATTCCCATCCATATCCATATCCAAGTGCGCTGTTCTCCAGGGAGAGGTAAAACTTAAATCCCTAAATCTGGTACTTGGCATAGTAACACCATCTCTAGACCACCGAAAAGCCGGGGGTTTTAAGTCTCTAGTATCCTAATGAAGTAGCTCTCCTTGTTTGCTGGAGCAAATCATCAGTTGGGAGATTAATTTAATTGCTGAAAAGTAATGTTGCTCTGACTCACGTGGTGGAAGCCTAGGAACCAGGCTCAGGTATTTCACTCACGTAAATACCACAGGCTATAGAACTAATCCTTGCTTTGCTGAAACTTCAAAGGAAGAGACACTAAATTATCATGATAGAGTGCAGTCTGTGCTCTCTCGGGAGAGCAAATGTAACGCAAGGCATGCTAAGGAAACCTGTCAGTGTGATTCAAGTTTGGATTCTAGTACAGGTTCCAAAATCAAACTATTCTGCTGGCTTCGGCTGGTCACTTAGGTTCTCCAAACCTTAGTTTCATAGCAGTAAAAATGGCAATAAAGGAGCTGTCAGGCTATAATTAGTTGATTACGGGATACTTTGAGGTCTTCAGTCTGAGGGAGTAACGTGATATATTAAATACGAACCTCGTTTGTGACCAAAGTTGGAGACGGGGCTAAAACTAACCCTCTAAAGTCCAGACGATCTCGATTAAAGTTTTCCCAGTATTTTACCATCATGTCATATGGCAGATCAGAATCCCCAAATCCAAACCTTGAAGTTCTTGCCCCAATTTGGACTTTGCCAATTTGAGCTGTTGCCGACCACAACTAAATACATTCCCAGACTACAGTTACTGAGCCTAAAAATACATATAAAAGTTTCGTTTAAAAAGCGGTGCAGTTACTGATGCTGATCCAATAATCCAAGAGTGTGAATAAATTAGGATGCGAGTACTGAAGGAGAATAGGCATAAAAGAGCACTTCTGGAGTACTTGTTATTGTCCAAAATACCACTGCAATTCCGGTGACTAAGTACAGTCTGCTTATCTCTATTTGAAACAGTGCTGTACAGCTGCATTATTTCTAAAGGTCTTCTTTCCATTTCTATATAGATATTCTCCCTTCACATTTTGAAGGTTTGAAGAAGAGGATTGTTTTTCGAGTCACACTAAGTAAACATTAAATGCATGCAGGCTTAAAACTAAAGCATGCATGTTATGTAGCAGCGATAAAAAGTGCTCGGCTTGCACGACTTATGATGCTCAAGCGTTGCCTTGTTAAAAATGCCAAAAAAACTTTTTCTTTGCATTTTTTTTGAAAAGTAAATCTCTTCCTTTGACCTTGCAATACTTAAAGTTTCCGTTTGGGGACCAACAATACTTATTTTACTGAATACTTTTATATTACAGATAAGGTGGATGAAATAGTACCAGTTTCCAAGCCATCAAGAATTGCAGACAATGCAACTGTGGACTCACGAGTGGCAACTATTAAACAGCGGCCTTCTAGTAGATGTTTTCCCTCAGCTACAGATATGAATGTGAGTGGCAGCTATGAAGTTCTGCTTTCACTTCTGAAACTAAGGGGAGGGGGGGTCTTTTGGCTACGGGAAGGACTTACAACAGAATTTCCAAGCAGTGCGTTATATGCTCATTTTGCTCTTATTATCTTATTGAGGCACGGCCTTCTCTGCACCCCTAGCAGCCTTTTCTCAAGTGTTGAAGGCCAGGCTGGATGGGGCTTGGAGCAACCTGCCTTTCAGTACCTAAAGGGGGCTACAGGAAGGCTGGGGAGGGGCTGTTCACAAAGGCTGCTGCGATAGGACGAGGGGTAATGGACTTAAGTTGGAGAAGAGTAGATGTAAGTTGAATATTAGAAAAATTTCTTTACACTGAGGGTGGTTGAGCACTGGAACAGGTTGCCCAGGGAGGTGGTTGAGGCCCCTTCCCTGGAGATATTCAAGGTGAGGCTTGATGAAGCCCTGGGCAACCTGGTCTAGTTTGGGGGTGTCCCTGCGACTGTGGGGAGGTCTGACTAGATGGCCTTTGGAGGTCCCTTCTGGCCTGGAGAATTCTATGATTCTGTGATTCTATGATTCTATGCTCTGGTGGGAGGTGTCCCTGCCCATGGCAGGGGGGTTGGAACTGGATGATCTTGAAGGTCCCTTCCAACTCCAACCATTCTATGATTCTATGATTTATTCCAAGAGCGTCCCATCAGCATCATTGCAGCCTGTTTGAACTCAAACAGACGTGAACTTGTTCTGCCTCTTGTCTGAGGTGCCAGTAGGTTCTGAACTCAAAGGTGTCAGTACAACCCTAAACCCGAGCTCAAAACCTTCACGCACAGTCAAGGTCTGCCTGTTCAGTTTCAGCACCAGAATTCATGCAGCCACGCCAGTTCCACTAACGTGAAGGTTTCTCCTACCACAGGCTTTTTTTTATTGTTCCTAATGGGCTATATAATATCTTGATTAAATAATACATGATGATTTGTAAAGGAAGAATTGACATTAATACTATAGCACATATTAAAGATTTAAACTCCGGAACTCTTGAAATTGGATTACTCAATTGCACAATTTGCTCTTACAGAACTTTACATGTGACAAAAAAAAAAAAAAAATAATTGGTTTTATTGCATTTTAGATGTATTTTTCCATTGCCTGCCCCTCCAAAAGAGCATCAGTCCTGATACAACAAGTGCTCTGCTGTTCTCAGCAGCTTGGGATGGAAGGAAATTAAGGCCTAATTCTAAGAGGAACTAAAACGAGGCCCTGGGCAACTTGGTCTAGTTGGGGGTGTCCCTGTGACTGTGGGGAGGTCAGACTAGACGGCCTTTGGAGGTCCCTTCTGGCCTGGAGGATTCGATGATTCTAAAAACAAATAGCTTTTAATGATCTACAAGAGGGAGGGACCGTTGAGTGCGTTGGGATTCAGGTGGTGATCCTCCGTTCCCAGCTGAGATGCCCACTGCCAGCGTGCCCTTGTGCTTCAGAAGCCAGGAGGGCGTGCGGCTCGGGGCAGGGGGAGCGCTGATACCGGCGCATTGTGTGGTTTGGGGGAAGCGAATGAAACTAAATGCTTCATTTGTCTTCCAGCACACAAAACGTGCTGGAAATTTAACATATTGCCTTGTAAATTCTTTCAACTAGCTCCAATTAACAGCTGCCATCATTTTAATAGCATATAAATAAAGCCCAGTCGTCCCTTTCTTTTCCGAGTAACACCAAATTTGTTATTTTTCGTAAGACTTCTAAGTAAAAACGATAGCTGATTAGCAGATATGGGAAGAGTTATTTACATGTGAAAGACTTGCATGCCTTAATGCTTGTGGGGTTTTTTGTTTGCTTTTTTGTAGTCCATGTATGAGAGACAGGGTATTGCTGTGATGACGCCCACTGTACCAGGGAGTCCTCAAGGTCCTTTTCTGGGTATACCTCGGGGTACAATGAGAAGACAAAAATCTATAGGTAAAATGCTTCTCATGTATAGTTTGCTTGTGCATTAATCACGTACTGTTAGTAACTTTGCTTCTTTCTTAAAGCGTATTTCTCCCGCATCTTTACCACAGCGAGTGGCTGTTTAATTTTTGTACAGAGTTCACGAGAAAAGAAGTTTGTGTGTGAGATGGTATAATTTCCACATTCTGCTTTGATGGCAGTAGGCAAGTATTACAGAATTGGAATTTAATTCCTGTCTTTGGAATGTTTCCTCTTAACAAGGAAAGGCAGTGAGAAGGAGGAAAAAAAAAAAAGATGAGTACAAGCCCTTTGCAATTCATTACCTTGGGCAAAAGGTTATTCCTTTTTTCTTTGCTCTTGAGGCAAAAGCATTGTAATGTGTGGTTTATGGTGGAATCCCTAGTGATCAAACGGAATAGAATTCACTTCTTTTTCATTCCAAATGATGACAATAGATGATTTTGCAGAAGAGAAAAAAAAAGAGCAGAGCAAATCTGGGCTTCCTTTGTTCAGTTGTGGGGTTTTTTTGTTCAGTTGTTTCTTTGTTGCAGTAATCTTAGTAGTTATATTTATCAATGTAGAAACACATTACACTGATGTAAAATTAGCATCCAAATTATCCCAATATTATCCGGTTTATTTATGTTAAAAGCCATATTTGCAATAATACAATGTCATCTTTTGAAATGAAACTTTCTGGGTTTTTCCCCCAATAGAATCTTCACAATCCCTTTGCTAAGTTTCAACTGCATCTTAAAAATTCATTAGGTTTCTAAGTTGCATTTTTATATGCATTTATAGAGTGCTAGAGCAAGGCAGAAGCTACTCTGCTACACAGAATATCTTCCCTGTTCAATAATTTTCAAAGGAAATGTGCTTCTCTACAGCTACCTTGATGATACATAAAACCAAACCATTTGCCAACACATCAGGGAGCGGTTTAATTAAAATTCTGTAACATCCTTTTTAATTCTGGCATCTGGGTCTCTGGAAGTTCAACAGGAAAGAATGCTTATGGTAGGAATCAACCAAAATACCTCTTTCGTAATTTTGCATGTGCCCCGTGTCATGTGAAATTCACCCTGGCATTTTAGGTTGGACACAGAAATAATAGCAGTTGAGGCCGGTGGAAGACGGTGTTTTAAATATACTTTCTGATTTTTAGGAATAACAGAGGAAGAACGGCAGTTTTTGGCTCCTCCTATGTTGAAGTTTACCAGAAGTCTTTCAATGCCTGACACCTCTGAAGATATCCCACCACCACCACAGTCCTTACCTCCTTCGCCACCACCACCTTCTCCTTCTCTGTACAACTCTCCCAAATCCCCAACGTCAAGGAGCTACGGAACTATCAAGCCTCCGTTTAATCAGAATTCAGGTGCAAAAATTTCTCTGGTGAGGCCTGAGAACGTGGGAACAATGATAAGGGACAAAGGGATCTATTTCAGACGAGAACTGGACCGATACTCTCTGGACTCGGAAGACCTGTACAGTCGGAGCGCCGCATCTCAGGCAAATTTCAGGAACAAGAGGGGTGGGATGCCAGAAAACCCGTATTCTGAGGTGGGGAAGATTGCAAGCAAAGCGGTTTACGTGCCAGCCAAACCGGCGAGGCGGAAGGGGATGCTGGTGAAACAATCCAATGTAGAAGACAGTCCGGAAAAGACCTGCTCTATTCCAATCCCGACAATTATTGTGAAAGAGCCATCCACCAGCAGCAGTGGGAAAAGCAGCCAAGGGAGCAGCATGGAAATCGATCCTCAGTCTTCAGAGCAACCCGGGCAACTCCGACCTGACGACAGCTTAGGTGTCAGCAGCCCGTTCGCAGCAGCCATTGCCGGAGCGGTGAGGGACCGGGAAAAGAGGCTGGAAGCGAGACGAAATTCTCCAGCCTTCCTTTCCACCGACCTAGGGGATGAGGATGTTGGGCTAACGCCACCAACACCACGTATGAGGCAATCTAAATTTACCGATGAAGCAATGTTTAGTAGTGAAGATGGTTTCAGACAGCTTATGTCGCCGTCTCCGATTCCCGCGCCTAGAGAGCCCGAAAACCTTTTTAATAGCAGTGAACCCAGCAATCAAAGTGACTCAAGGACATTAAACGCTTCGTCCAAAACGAAAGGTACTGAAAACAGTACAGCGGCAGCTAAGTCCACGAACGCATCCAGCTCAGATAATTACGTTCACCCAGTCACAGGGAAGCTATTAGATCCAAACTCACCGCTAGCCCTCGCTCTCTCTGCCAGGGATAGAGCCATGAAAGAGCAAACACAGCAGCTTCCAGGCAAAGGAGACGCTGTTAAAGCTGACCTTAATAAACCGCTTTACATCGATACAAAGCTGAGATCCAATATTGAAACGACTTTTCCTGTTACTGCTACTGTCACTAGGCAAAACACTCGCGGCCCATTGAGACGGCAGGAGACGGAGAACAAGTATGAAATGGATGCAGGGAAAGAGAAGAAAGCTGAGGAGAAGAAAAACATGTTGATAAACATCGTGGATACTTCCCAACAAAAGTCAGCTGGCTTGTTGATGGTCCACACCATGGACACGGCCAAGTCAGATGATACGCCCGAAGACGAGGAGGAAAAGCAAGCTGAAATGGAACCGGACCCCGAAAACTCCCCGCCGGAGAGGCCAGAGGGGAGCGAGGAAGGGGAAGGTGAGCTGAACGTGCCTGCTGCCTCCGAGCCACCGGCATCTCCCTGCAAAACCATCGTAGCAGCGAGCTCTGTCGACGACCCTGTCATCTTGCCGTTCCGCATCCCTCCGCCACCCTTAGCGTCCGTTGATATCGATGAAGAGTTTATGTTTACTGAGCCACTGCCTCCCCCCTTAGAGTTTGCCAACAGCTTTGATATCCCCGATGACCGCGCAGCTCCCGGTTCGGCTCTTACAGACTTGATTAAGCAAAGGAAAAACGGCACGCCTTCACCCGCGCCATTTGCCCCCAGCCAGTCAACCAATTCCTTAGACAGTAAAAAGCAAGTGGGTCTTTCAAACTGTTTGCCTGCCTCCTTCCTGCCACCCCCTGACAGCTTTGATAACGTCACTGACTCTGGGATTGAGGAGGTGGACAGTCGAAGTAGTAGTGACCATCACTTAGAGACAACCAGCACTATCTCAACGGTGTCCAGCATCTCTACCTTATCCTCGGAAGGGGGTGAGAACGTGGATACTTGTACAGTCTATGCAGATGGGCAAACATTTCTGGTGGACAAACCCCCAGTACCTCCTAAGCCAAAAATGAAGCCCATAATCAACAAAAGCAATGCACTTTACAAGGACGCGCTGATTGAAGAAACTGTAGACAGCTTTGTTATTCCTCCTCCCGCGCCGCCCCCACCTCCGATCAGTGCACAGCCCAACATGGCTAAAGTTGTCCCCCAAAGGACATCTAAGCTATGGGGTGATGTGACGGAGGTGAAAAGCCCAATTCTCTCAGGCCCAAAGGCTAATGTTATTAGTGAATTGAACTCAATACTCCAGCAAATGAACAGAGAGAAATCCTCAAAGCCAGGGGAAGGATTGGAGTCACCTACGGGAACAAAAACTGCAAGTCTCAGTACAAGGTAAATGGAATTAACCAAATAATTTTCTAGGAAAAGCTTGACTTTTTTCCATCCCTTCACTAACTTGCCCTGTAAATCACCTAGATTAAAGAAGAACGTGCTCTGTCGTGCATGTTTGCTTAATGTATAGTCTGTGACAAATAATTTTACAGAAGGGAAGAATTTTCAAGGTTGTCAGTGTTTCTGTAGTCTGCCCCGTAGGACAGGAGCTTGCTCGGGCTTCTCCAGCTCCAAAGACAGTTTCCACAAACCTCTCGGTTGTTATGATGTGAGTTACTTGGATGTATTTTTCAGTAGTACTTTTCTCTTAAAAAAAAAACTCTTTAAAATGTGGCGATAGGTTTTTAATTCAGTCCCGTAACTTATTTTTGCTTCAAATGGGTAAAGAAGTGTTTTTGCCTCGGCTTAATGCCCATCGATTGCATTTGATTCCTGCTGACACCTCAGCTAATCCGCTTTATCATGAAGCATAAAGCCATCTTAGAAACATCATTCCTTGAAATCACTTTGCACCAATCATGTTTGTACTAAAAAAGTTGATTTAGCATCTCTACCTCTTTATATTATGGGCTTTAGCCTCTCACCTGGTGTTGTACGCTCTCGCTAGTGAGCAGTCTCTGCCGTTCACCGGGTGAAGGAGGTGGCTCATTGCTCCCAAAAGCAGTGCGAGGTGTTTGCACAGAAGTGATTTGCAAAAGGTACTTCAGTGATAAGTAACTTACAGTAGCCGGGCGCCGTTGGGTCAACGTACAGGTAATTTTATAGACACATTTGTGGGGAATATGGATATAATAGAATAAAATTCAGGCTTACCCAAAAGAGGGTGATTTTGTTAGTTTATTGAGAACCTCAGGTGCTTCTTTTTGTGGTGTGGAATGGTCTGGCCTTATATACATTGATATACATGTATATAAATGTACCTTCTACTGAAGTATTACAAATCGTTTGGCCCAGGCTGCTCCACAGAAATGCATTTTTTTGCAGAACTGCAGTGCTGACTTTGGGTTTTTTTTTAAAGTTACCATCTAAGTCAATTTTGTCAGAATTGTTCTGCTGGATAATAATAACTCGGCCTTTGAAAAGCTACCAGGCTTTGCATGCATAAAGAGAATTTGGTTTAGGGTCAGGGTGGCTCTGTTAATTGCAAATGATTGCTCATTCAGCAAGCGGTGCGATCACAAGGCTCAGAGTCAGGTAGTTGTATTCTTTCCAGCGAGCTGGAAGTCGCCAAACTGGTGGCAGGGATGTATGGAGGTTCTCCGGTTTATAGAATGAAGAACTGAAAGAAAACCACAGAAATTGAGTTGTCTGTACAGGAAAAGCCTTAATATGCCAAAAAAATACAGCAAAAAATATACAAGGAACAATATATACTGGCTGCCTGATGGAGACAGTCTTTAAACAAAGTTAGCACAGCAACCCAGCGCTAGGTGTCTGAGAACACCGCAGGCAAGCGTAAAGTCAATACTCATGCCCTAAATCTAAGCTAAAATTTACATGTCTTGCCTTGCAGATGACTCTGCCAGCTTCATTTAATAGTATTTTACTTACATCTTCAAGAATACCATTTTTGCTAGAGCTTGATCATCTGTCTTGTTAAGCCACATGAGCTTGTTGCCTCTGGCTTCCTATGTATAGTATTATTTATCATCTTTTATATTTAAACTGATGGTTATTTCCAGGTTACAGGAGAGATCTATATCATCCCTATTTTAGTCGTTAGTAACTGAGGCTAGCAATGACACTGTACCATAAATAAGCCAACATACTGCACTTCTGAGAGGAAAATGAAAAGCAGAAGCAAATAATATAGGTATATACTAGATATATACTGTACCTGGTATATCCAGGTATAAAGGCTGGATAAAAAATTTGAAAAAACTCCTATGCCACTTCATTGTAGAAAAGCAAACTGTCATGTAATCGAGAGTAGTTCCATCTATGTAACATTTTAGCACAAGATCTGACTTGGACACTGTTAAAAGTTATGTTGCTTTTCAGTCCTTTAGCTTTTTTAATTCTTAGAACTCAGCTTTGGCAGACGACACGGTCAGCAGTCTCTGCCGAATGCGGGGACTCGATTTGGAAACAAAACCACACACAGCATTATTTCAGGGTGGCCCAAATCCTACTTCTTTCCTGAAATGTAAACCCAAACGGCCGTCTTTGCAAACTAGAGAGAGGATGTTGGGTTGTTGAAAGACCTACGAGGTGCTAAATAAGAGCAGCAAAACTCTTGGCTGCTGTTTGGCTGTGGAAGAAAATGACCCTCCACAGAATTCCCGGTGGGAGTGGAAGGTAAGAGGGCTGTATTTCCTTTCCTTCTGTTTCCCAAACTGACGCCATCACCTTTTTCAATTGAGCTCCAGAAAATGAGGTGAATTGAAGATACTAAAAATTCTCGGAAAAGGTTACTTGGGATTCCTTTTTGAAGGGAAGTAAGAAATCAGAGACAGCAGCAGAGATCCCTACTGCCTACAGATATTTGAAGGGTGTTTTAAAAGGTGCTCCAGGCAATTCCTTTTCATCTTAGCAAGAGTGAGGCAGAGAGATGCAAATGGAGATGTTCGCTTTGTCACAAGTCCCGCCTGCAAACCAGCGGTGGGTGGTTTGGTGGGTGATGTCTGCCTGTGTCCGCGCTTCCCGACGGCCCCCGGGGCAGGGCTGGCACCTTCCCTGCTCCCCGAGCTCAACCTCATTCCAGGGACAGACGAGAGGGGATCGATTTCTGAGCTTCATGAAGATCAGGGGAAAAGGGAGCGAGAGGCTTAACGGCAAAATGCTCTGATTTCTTTTCCTTCGGTTCTGGTCCCAAAGGAGCCTGCCTAAAAACGCCGGACGCGTGGTAAATGCTTCCCAGACAAAGGCGCTTTTTTTGCTACTTTTATTTCTGCCTTATCTTTTAAAGTTAAATAAATGGCAGCCTTTCTAGCCCAATTGCACGACTGACACTGTCAAATACTATGACCAAGGAATACCATCTTGCCACAATTCCCGGTATTAAAGCTAATATTTGAATTTTAAAGCTAAACACCTTAGCATTTCTCAATTATTCCCCCCCACCCCACCCAATACTATAAAGCCTTGGACTTGTAGGGCTTGTAGCCCTTTTCTGTGAGGCAGGATTAGAAAGGGAGCAAGGAATTCTAGCTCACGAAAAGCAGGGATTCTGCTGAATTAAAGACCTACTCGTTAGTTGTGCTAAGGGGAAAAAGTGATGCAAAATGGGTACGCCCGTTCGTATCCCTCAGCCAAAGAGAAGTATTGGCAAGTGTTACAAATAGGAACGTTGTTCACAGGCTCGCTTGGGTTATGTTGTGCCAGGGGAAGTTCAGGTTAGATATTAGGAAATATTTCTTTCCTGAAAGTGTTTTCAGGTATTGGAATGGGCTGCCCAGGGAGGTGGTTGAGTCACCATCCCTGGAGGGATTCAAGAGAGAAGTTGACTTGGTGCTCAAGGATATGGCTTAGTGTTGGGTGGGGTGGGGTGTTGTTTATGGTTGTTGGGCTTTTTTGGTTGGTTTGTTTTGGTTTTTTTTCCCCCATTGGTTGGACTAGATGATCTTAAAAGGTCCCTTCCAACCTAGGTGATTCTGTGAGTCTGTGATTCTGTTCACAGCACTAGCAGCCTGAGGAAATTAAAAATCTGTATTTGTTCATTCGTACCTGAAGCCATGGTCCCGAGGGCAGTCCCAAATATCACTGGGGGTTACTTTGGCGTGGCCAGTAGATGGTACAGGTTGAGTTCACCCGCAGCAGTTGCCCCATTAGGGTAGCACAGAGGTTGGGTTGAACTGCACACAGCTGGGCATTGGCTTGGGACAGAAACCCATAATAATATCTTCTTTCTATGTTTTTGATCCATGGGGCTTAGGATGAGATTGTCCTGTCTGAGCAGCGCTTCTCTCTCCATTATTACATTAGGAAACGACCCTAGTCTTGCTTTTTTATTCTGCACATCGGTTTAGCAAGAATTTTACATGGGGTATTTATAGTTTTCCGTGGTTCTTATGGAGACACCAAGTTTCAAGCTTTTTAAATAGAGCATGGAAACGTTTGACTGGAAACCATCTGCTTCTCGGTGGCAGTGACCAGCCGTGGGATAGGAAAAAAGAGAGTGGTCGGGGAAGGAAAAAGAGGAGGAAGTGAGAGGATGTGCTTGCTTACTTGGTACTGATAAAAGCATAATTCCAGGGTTGGAGCAGATGATCCTAGACCAGAGCTAATTCCACTCCCAGTTTTTGCTCACCATTTACTTGATGAATTTTTGGAGATGGGTCCTGGTGACAGAGTGTAGTCAGGCCACAACATCCAGCCGTCCCTTCTTCCATTTTTGCCCATCCTTCCTTAAAAGAAAAGGCTGAAGGGGTTTGGATACAGGGCTCCATTTGACCCAAATATCCCAAAGCCCTGGTGATGGGCTTTGGAGCTCATCGCCATTCCCACATCCGAATTTGGATATGCAGAAGCACAGAGATGGGGGGAAAAAAAAGCCCAGTGGCTTGGCTGGCGATGCTCGGCTCTCAGCGAGGGGGATGTGTATCGACCGTGATGCTATAAATACAGCGGTGCTATAAATCCACTTGAGAGGCTACTGACTTTTATAGGGAGCTGATAAAAGAAACGGGGAGAAGACTAATGGAGGGGTTTTCATCAGGTTAAGGGTGTGGGGGGGTGCTGGTTCCGTCTGTGAACCCGGCAGTCGCTTAGCAACGTAATGATCAAGTGCGAGCCGGCGAGATCAACTGCATAATGTCAGCGTGATTAACGCAGAATAGACCCCGTGGCTGCCAAGGAGGAAAAACACAGCCCCCAGTGAAAACAGCATCCTTCCACCCTACGGAGGAGGAGTAACGAACGGCAACCCCTGCTGCTCCTCCACCACCACCCACCACGCCAAAGCGATGCGTAGCTTTGCCAAAGGGAGAAACCATTTCCATTTCGAACGCCGCTTCTGTTTCTCTGGAGCAGGTGGGGCATCAGTCCTGGGAGTGGGAAACCCTGGTTATAAAGGTGGGAGTTACGGGGGATGCTTAACCATCCAGGATCGAGTCCTCTAGGAAAAAAAATAACCCATATTGTGTTGGCATAGCAAGGGTAAAAATTGAAACTGCCTGTGGCCAGGGGGTTTGCCCATCTCAGAGTATTTTTTTTATGACTAGCTGGAAAAGTTCCTATTTTTTCACAAACAGGTAAGGCAGAACTGAAGTTGGTAGCTCAGTAGGGAGTCCTGCATAGGGACTGGTCCTGTGTTTGGTTTAAGCCTGTCTGAATTTCTCAGGTGATGACATACCTGTTGTCTGTGTGGGATAATTCTCAAGCCTTGATTTTCCCGTTTACCGCTCTCCCATTAGACTCATCTCATTCCATTAACCGTTTGTCGGCTGATTTCACAGGATTGCTTGCTTTGTCGGTAATTTTTGCAGTGTTTCAGCCATTCCATTTTGTCATTTTTATTTGCTCTCATGACTGCTGTTGTCAGAAGAGGGTCGTGCTGAAGTGCCATGAAGTAAGTGACGACCATAAAGCATAGACTATTCTGTGTTGTACATTCTGCTGCTTTTTAATGCTCACTCCTTGTTACTGCATTTCAGTGCTTTGGGTGTTGACTTTGTTACCAAGTGCAATGTGGATTAGCTTGCCCTAATCCAGAAATGGTAGCCATTCAAAAAACAGAAACAGGACCTTGTCTCAAGCTGAAATAAAATCCCCTTTCATCAGAGAAGTATTCAGCAAATGTTTTTATAGCACGAGCACGTAAGACCAGATTCCTGAACGTAGCACCTAAATAAGGGGCGTGACTTTTGTTTCAAATAGGCCCAAATTCAGCTGGATTTTTGGAGAGTGTTTTGGGGTGGGTGGAGGGGTTGGGAGGGATGAGTAGCGCAGTTCTACAATACCTGTGTGAGGTACACAGTAAAGACGACCTAGCCCTCGAGGTACTCCAGATCTGCAGGATTTCATCCTTGGAAGCTGTGGGATTTTCCCCCTTTCTCCTTCCAGCTTCCCCTTGACCTTTTTCCCTGCAGCTCTCCAAGGAGAGAGGGCTGAGGCTGAGCTCTGGTCCTCCTCCCCTCCTCAGCACCGTGCCCTGGCTGCTGCTGCCCTGACATTTGTGCCATTCGCATGGAAACTGCTGGGTTTGAGCAGACTCCCACCGGCTTTAACGATTACTCTTCCCTCCAGCTGAACAGCATCGCTTGCAACAGACAGTAACCATTCCGTGCTTCTCACTAAAATAAGCTCTGTAGCCTGCCAGCCATCACATCTGCCCTTGTTCTTCATCTTCCCCCAAACCAGACAATCACTGGCCTGTTTTCCTGCCATACAATTTTCCTCTGACCATCCAAAAATTAAAGTAAAAATATTATAAGAGACAAAGGCAAAGGTTTGGGGTTGCGTGTTCTCAAAAAAAAAAAAAAAAATCCATAAAAAGTGAATTTCTGGCAGTAGCTCCCTGTGGGGACTCATTTCACTCATTGGTTCTCTTGGTTGTTAAGGTTTTTTTGTCTCTGACACGATAGAAGAGCTTTGTCAGGAAGAGCCAGTCTTTAAGTTGTGGGATAAATCAGCTCCTGGGAGAGAATAATGGGGATTTTACAATGGGAGGCTCCCAGGAGCTGGTGCAGCGTGCCATCTTTCACCAATTTGCTTCTAATACAAAATAAACTTGGATCCCGCAAATCTAATTTAAAATCTAAAAGAATTTCTTGCCTTCAAGCTGTGTTGATGGCTTTTATGCTTGGAGGCCGCATCAGTGTGACACAGGAATTATATATTGTGATTTTAATATGAGGCAACAGAATGGGCATTGCAATCACTGCAGTCTTCCAGCAGCAAATGTTTATAAATTACTACCATATGCGGATTCTAATAGAGCAAATTTTATTAAAAATAATTATCAGACTTTTCACCTTTTTAAAATGAAATTTGGGTTTAGGCAAGTTTAATATGGATTTAATATGTTTAACATAACGGATGATCAAATAAGGCATAAGAAATTGCTCTTATTAAAAATCTGGAAAACCCGCAACACAACCAACACATGCGTCCTCGCCAGCTGGGATGCGCTTGCTCCTTATTGACCAGGATATCCATCACCCATACAATGCAAGGCAGCTGATGGTTTCAAGGCTGCACTACTGTGTCCAGCTCTGGAGTCCTCAACAGAGAAAGGACGTGGGCCACCAAGACGATCAGAGGATTGGAGGACCTCTGCTGAGGACAGGCTGAGAGAGCTGGGGCTGGTCAGCCTGGAGAAGAGAAGGCTCCAGGGAGACCTTAGAGCAGCCTTCCAGGATCTGAAGGGAGCTCCAGGAGAGCTGGAGAGGGACTCTTGGTCAGGGAGTGGAGTGACAGGACAAGGGGTAATGGTTTTAAATTGAAATAGGGGAGATTTAGATTAGATTTTAGGAAGAACATCTTTGCTGTGAGGGTGGTGAGGCACTGGAAGAGGTTGCCCAGAGAAGCTGTGGCTGCCCCATCCATGGAGGGGTTGAAGGCCAGGCTGGATGGGGCTTGGAGCAACCTGGTGTGGTGGGAGGTGTCCCTGCCCATGGGCAGGGGGTTGAAACTCAGTGATCTTTAAGGTCCCTTCCAACCATTCTATGATCTGCACCTCAGATAGTATTCTAGATGTCATAAATGATAATTTAGGATGCACAGGAGTTACACATTGGTTTTTTCCCTTGGGTTACACTTACAGTAGAACAATCTCTGCAACATGCTGGAGCTGGTAGGGCAGGGGAAAGGAGGGAGAAAGAAAGGGGAAGAAATTAATTTTGGCATGAAACACTTTGACCTGAAAGCACCTGTGGGCTTCAGCAGACTGGCGTGACCTTCGCGAGGGCTGCAGAGCTGAGAGCGGAGCCAGCTGAAGCTCGGCCGCTGGGAACCGAGCACAAACCCAGTCTTGCAGGTCGCCGAATAATTTTTACAGGCAGCGGTGACCTCCAGCTGCTGTGGTTAAACCCTGTCCTAAGTGGAGGCCACTGGTGCAGGACTGGGGACAGGGGCTGTCACACACCCGGCTGTGTTCCCAAGCATCTAGGAGAACTGATAACTTTCTTGGAGAAAGCACGCAGGATTAAATCTGTTAGGGCTGGCAAAGTGCTCTGAGCTTTCTCATAAAAGACTTAATATTTATCAAAGCTTGAGTACCGATGCGGCTTTAGAACGGGCTGGTACCGAAACCTCATCCATCAGCTAAAATAAACAATTTTGTTAACATTGTTCCGGAGATGTATTTTAACAACCAGTAATCCTGAACCTATGGCTTGAAGAAAGGAAGGTGCCCACACGTCTTTTGATACTGCCTGCAGCCACGTGCAGTCCCCACGGTGATCCAGGCTGATGGAGAGCAAAGCACAAACGTCGCCCCGATTGCTCTGGTGACTCAGTGCGACTGCCCGTGGCTCCGAGAAGGTTAGGTAACACTAGGCTAAGGAAGACTTAAAACGAGAGCACGCAGTTTACTCTTGGGGCTTTTGTTTCAGTGGCTTAATGGGCTTCCTTTAAAGTAAGAGTGATTTCCTGAGCAAGGATGCTCTGAAAGGAGCAATGGAGAGAAGAAGCAGCAGAAGTGAGATACAAAGCAGGAGGTGTACCCTGAGCCCGGAGTGCTCAAGGCACCTAACAGACACGATCTTCCAGCATCTCACATAATAGAAGATGAATTTTCATCCTCCGTTTAATATCCCCACGATGGGTGTGAATACACAACCACCATTTCTCAGCTTCACAGGACAGGGAAGTTAAGGAGAAAGGGTAATTGCAGGGAAAGAGACAGGGAGAAATTTCCACATTTATACAAAGCTCAGCCTGCTCTTCTCACAATCACGAGGGCTGCATTATCCCAACCTTTTACAAAGCGGGTTTTTTTGTTGATTTAAAATGATATCATGCCTTATTGAAGCGTGTGAGACACCTAATGTTAAGTTAAAATAGGCAGAAATAGCTTGCTCCCCTTGGTTACTAGAATTTAATCGTTTCTTGCCGCAGACTTTTTATTTGCAAGAACGCTTAGCTCCAGTCCTGGAAGACAATGTGAACCATTACATTCCAAACAAATCACGGGAAACACTCAAAACCTTGCCAAGTGTTTCCTTTCTTTGTTAAATTACAGAGATGCAAGTGCTGCAAGTATTGTTCCTACTGCGTGTTAAGTGAAGGGCTGCTCTTTCAAGGCTCAGAAAGAGCCCCCATTGAAATATATGGAACAATTTGTGGGGAGTCAGTGGGATTGCTCATGTGAATAACATGTACCGTCTCCAAAAAAAAGTTATTCTTAGCGCTTTTCCAATAGCAGGGTCTTGAAGCTCTGTTTCAGTGAGACTCGCTGGGATACGGGCGTGCTCTGAATCTGCCGTAGCCGGGCTGGAGGATACCTGATGGCTGGTACTCCATGGGGCAGAGGGGAGCAGGTTAGGGGAGATGATGAGGAAAGGTCGGTACCATAATTTTTTTACTTAAAATTTTAACCACTCTTCTAGTCAGGATGTGGGTGACCACAGTCAAGTCACTCCCCTTCCCCGGCTGCTCACAATTGCATTGCTCTGGGGAACAGAGCCGGTGGGACGGGGTGACGTGCATGGTACAGCCTCCTTCCCAGCAGCCACGTACCTGAGGGGGCTACAGAAAGGCTGGGGAGGGACTCTTTATCTACTCTGTGCTCCTGAGACCCCACCTGGAGTC
>VZRU01015237.1:142382-175246 GCA_013398155.1 Pedionomus torquatus
GCAGAGCAGAGGGGGAGAATCACCTCTTGCGACCCGCTGGTCACGCTTCTTTTGATGCAGCCCAGGATGGGGTTGGCTTTCTGGACTGCAGGACTTTAAAGACCAGTGCAATCGAAACAGGGGAAATTTGCTTGTTAAAAATGCACTGAGAGGGAAAAATCTCGCCATGAATTGATGGGACTGAGCTGTTGGAGGTGACGGAAAGGAAAACTTGTGTCTTCATCAGGACAGGCACAATCCATAGCCCTGAAACCAGGCAAGGTGGTTTCAAGGAGCAATAAGGCCCTGTTGATGTGAGTGGGCTGGAGGGTGTTCGCAGGAGGGTACGGTGGGGATAGGTGTGGGAACCAGCTGCCAGCGAGATGCCGTGAGTGGGGGCTTTACAGCGGGCTCTGAAATGACTTGCTCTATTTAACCAAGCAAATAGAAGGCTGAAATGAGATGTCTGCTTTTCCCACTCACTTGAGTGGGTGAACAGCCAGGAGAGAGATTTTAACTAAAAGGAATGTCAGTGCTAGGAGAACACGTTACCGAGTGGCAATGAATAAAATCGGACTGGAAGAAAGTCCTAATGGGGAGAAGAGCAGGGCTGCGGTGTCATCTCCTACACGGAATAGCATGGGAGCTCATGACCCTGGGGGCTGGAAGTTCGTAAGTTCAGGAGAAGTCCCATTGTATTTCTCATGGCATTATGGTATCTTCTGTGCAAACTGTTCTATCAAAGCCACAGCCTGGGCTGGGAAGAACAGGGTGGTGGGGGCCCAGCTTACCCAGGGAGGAAGCCCCCTTAGCTGGGATGATGGGTGGAGGCTCTAAATCTATGTTTACTTGCTGGACTGGGGAGGTTGACCATCCTAAGTCCAGGCTGGATGGGGCTTTGAGCAACCTGGCCTGGTGGGAGGTGTCCCTGCCCAGGGCAGAGGGTAGGAACTGGATGATCTTTAAGGTCCTTTCCAACCCAAACCATTCTTTGGTTCTGACCTCCTCCCCCAGGGAAGGGAAGGGGAACCCTGGGAGGCTGTGTCTGCACCCAAGCATCAGGGGACATCAGCAGAGTTGCCCCCCATGGCACCATGATGCACAGGGACTTCTTTCTCCATCGCCTTAAAGCAGCTGAGCAAGGCAGTCTCTCTTAGAAGATGTACTTCATGTTAGGTGAAAGTTACTGAAATTCCAAGTGATGGACATCACCAAGCACCTGGTGAGGCCTCCTGCACCAGGAGCCCGACCCACCACAAGTTCATTTACCAGCAGTCTTGCTAACGAGAACATAAATTAGGACAAACAAAGGCACCTGAGCACCATTCAGAGGCATTTCAACCTCCCCCACATTGATTGACTGTTTCTTGCCTGTTCATGTGGTTTAGCCATGGGCCCTATAAAAGAGAAGGACCATGAGGTGGGGTGGTTCTTATCTCTCCATCAGGAAGGGCCAAGGTCAGAGCTCTCAGGCTGGAAGTCTCATCATTTTCTTGCTGTGGTTCAAGGTAAGGATTTTTAATTTCAGCCTATTTTGCTTGAATGCTTTTGCTTGTTTGTTTTCTTCTCTGTCTCCAAGTTGTCTGGGGCTGGGTCATATCATCCTCCTTCACCTTAGAACAGAAGTTTTTATTTAGCTTGTATGCAATGACAGCAGAAAACTTTAAAACCTAAAAGTTCAACTTTTAGCAGAACATGTGGATTTTCTTCTTTTTTTTTTTTTTCCCACCATGAAATAACAGAAGGAAACTTTCTATCGGGAGGATGCCCCATCAGATGGGGAAAATCCTGCCTCGTTAAGCACAACAACAAATCTCGTGAAGAATGCCTTTCAGAGATTTGAAAGGCAAAACCAATGTTCAGAAACAAACAGGATGCGAGGTGTGGTTGGGGGGGACTCACTGTCCCCTAAAGGGCAGCAGAGCGAGCTGTTTACTAAGTCCATCACTGCTGCTACCCAGTTGGCATCCTGTATTTGTGAGTGCGTGGTGCTCTAATCCTGACTTCGATTAGGATTTGTCTTTTTTTTTTCCTGGCTGCCTAAACTAGTAGATAAGGCTCTAGCTTATATTTTTGCCATCTTCAGTTTGGTAAGGGTGGGTGTTTGTAACCTAACTATCAAAATCAGAGACAGATCTTCGAACAACCGTATCTATGCAGCAGAGCTAATAAAGGGCAGGATTTAATCAACCATTTCTAATGCTCAGAGCCCTTGAGCATAAACAGCGTTTTCTTTGTAATATGGATACTTGCAACTTCAGTGCAAGAACACTTGAATCTGGCTCTCTTTGTAGTTTTCAGCTGGAAAAGCCAAAGGTTCACCTTTGTCACAACTGACAGCTAAGGTTCACCAAAGGAAAAGGTTAGTCAAGTACAAATTAGCAGTAATGAAACTTTAAAAGCTGTAGACTCAGGTAGAATGAGCTCACGGGAGGATTTGGCTCCAGACTGCGATGCAAATAACACCCAATATTTAGCAGAGAAATGTCATTATAAACTTGGAATGCTACCAGGCTGTATTTGAGTTCTTATGTTGCTACATTAAGAAGGATTTTGATTGCCTTAATTCTCATCGGTGCTTTGTTGACCACGTTAAGGTTCCTTGTGCTGTTGTGCAAACATGAGGGAGCCAGAGACCTAGGAGGCTTAGTTAATTAGGATTTTATTTTTTTCCTAGCTGGTGTAAATAGATGAATTCAGGGTAAGATGAGACACGCAGTAGCTTATATTTTACCAGAAATGGTAAAATTTGACCCTGGGAAGGATAATTGAAGTTGAGTGTAAAGCTACTAGCTGGCCTGAGTGCAGGTTGGTCTCCAGGGTTGTCTGACTAATAGCAACATTAATAGTAATGTTAGAAGCAGTATGAATGTAAATGAGCACATAATTATCTAGTACCACGTAGGTTAAATGAACCTATGTTGCTGAGGAAAATAGGGGTGAGCTAGGGCACAGACGGGCACACTTCAGGAGAAGATGACCAATGGGCCTGAGAAACATCACCCGAGGACAGAACTGCTCCCTCCTGCTCTTCCTCAGCACAGCAGCAAGGGAACATCATAGAATGGTTAGAGTTGGAAAGGACCTTGAAGATCATCCAGTTCCAACCCCCCTGCCCTGGGCAGGGACACCTCCCACCACACCAGGTTGCTCCAAGCCCCATCCAGCCTGGCCTTGAACCCCTCCAGGGATGGGGCAGCCACAGCTTCTCTGGGCAACCTGTTCCAGTGCCTCACCACCCTCACAGCAAAGAATTTTTTCCTAATATCCAATCTAAATCTCCCCTCTTCCAGTTTAAAACCATTCCCCCTTGTCCTATCGCTACACTTCCTGACAGATTCCCTCTCCTGCTCTCCTGTAGGCTCCCTTCAAACTTGAAGTTCGACTTGATTAGTGTTTGACTTGAACACTAATCAGTTACTCCAGAGGCTATAAAGTTACTCTGGATTCCTTCTAGGCCACTGTCATTCCCTGAGCTTAAGATTTGGAGGATTAAAGTGCCAAAGAATGTAAGTTCTAACATTCTTCCCCACAGAGGAATGATGTGGGCACAGGGTGGATGCTGGCTTTGCACGTATTCCTGCCTCAGTGCCTCCAGTGTGAGCTCCTACATTTGACTTCTTCCTGGCTTGGTTTCCAATCATGGAGGCCATTCACACAAAATAGTTCTTTATCCAGTTAAAAAGTTCTAATAATTCTTCAACGACAGCTTTACTAGGTTCAACACAGTAAGGAAAATTGCTATTAACAAAAACTATAAGGCTTTTTACCTGATGTTTTCACTAGTCTGAGCAAAGGTAGTATTATTTAGCTTCTTTGGCGTCATTGCTGAAGCAGGCAAGAAAGCAAATTGCATAATTTCTCTAGAGCTTTTTGTAGACATGGGCTTGCAAACTCTTCAAAAGAAAGTTGTGGCTGCCCCATCCCTGGAGGGGTTGAAGGCCAGGCTGGATGGGGCTTGGGCGAGACACCTTCCACCAGACCAGGTTGCTCCAAGGCAGGGGGATGGAAATGGATGATCTTGAAGGCCCCTTCCAACTCTAACCATTCTATGAAAATCAAGTTAAATGAGATTCTTAGTGATGCCTCAGCTCCTGAATTGGTGCAACCCTGAAGTTTACCCTTCACTTAGGACTCCTCCTCTTGCAGTGGAGCTCCCCATCTCCAGAATTCATTAACCTTGTTTAGCCTTGAGCTGTCAGCATCTCTGACAACTTGCATTTTTGCAACACGCTGCCCTGCCTCAGGCATCCAGAACCCAAATTTGGGAATTAAACTCTGATTTTGTGGCAAGCTCTCCTAGACCACCGTGTACCTCTGTAAGGGTCCCTTGCTACATGCAAGGCGTTTGAAGCTGCGTTGCCCCTTTTCTGTCTGAGCTTCTCAGATTCTGGGACAAATACGTCAAGGAAAGCTATTTTGCTCAATTCTAATTCCCTTTCTGGAAGCCATCCAAGGCAGCACTCTCTACACTTAAGAGCTGCATGGCTGAGATCAATTCTTATTTCTTTTCCTCCTTCCATGGACTAATACACCAATTTCCCTTTCCCAACAACTTCGCTGTAGAGCAGCGTCGGTAAATCACGGTAGAAAGCAGCGTGTTCAGCGTTGAGGAGAACTTGAGGAAGCTGCTTCAAATTTAGCAAATAATTAAGTGCCACCTCATTAGCATCCTTCCGATGCAGGCAATAATATGCCTGTGCTATCGCAGCCTGTATCTTGAAGGCTCTGCATCTGGTATGATGTAGGAAGCCTGCAGTGAGGTGAATACTAACTACAGGAGGCAGCAGCAGGTCTTGAACCTCATGCTACAAGGAGTCGACTCGCTGGTTGTACATTAAATCTCTGTGGGCTGCGCTCTGAAAGCTCCAATTACAGGCTGAAGTTGCTCAGAAAACCATAGGTGCCTTCAGCCTGCACTTGCAAAAGCTCTCATCTAAAAGTGGGTGCTTCAGATAAATATCCCTGGTAACTGGTGTTTGCTCTACTTGATTGAAAAGGGACTTAAAAATGAGAATATGCTGAGATGATTGTGACTATCAGCCTTCCATGCTCAGAAAAATACCACCTCACGCACCACAGGCAATGTGAAACGTTGCTGCTCTGCATATGGTGGGCCAAACCACCTCTTCAGAGCAACTTACCTGTGCTTCACTTTGTAATTTCCCCTGCCTCCTGCTCCCCTTCCTTGGTTAAAATTCAAAACCCAGTTAGGTCGATTCTTGCTATTGAAATTCTAGTCAAAATTAACAAGTTGGTAATGGCCCATTGCACATAAAAACCTACCAAAATACTCCACAGCTTCAAGGCTTTATATAAAATAAATTGGATGCAGGCGCATTCTTCACCATCCTCTAAAGCCTGCCATCTGTGCAGGCTAAAAATACAGCAGTAGCTTAAGGAGTGGTTTGATAAAATGCATCCGAGAAATGCAATGGTAAAGCTCTGCCAGGCTCTTGAGATGACTTTGAGATGCTCACCCTGTGCTGCTTCATCGCTCTCCTCCTTCAGCTGGTCTCTGCCCGATCTGCTCGGGGGGTCGTGTAACACTGGCATTATAGGAGAGATGCTGGTTGGTGCCAGTGTTGGCCAAGAGCTCCTCTTCCAGGAGAGCAAAGTTGGTGCCAAACTGGCAGGAAAGGCTGAGCTAATCCAGGCAATTTATTCAGTGAGTAAAAAGAAGGCAATTAGCTACCTACGATTAGCAGGAGAAGATCCTCTGGCAGAAAGTGGGACTAATGTACGCGTGTCGGGAAATGGCATCGCTTTGTAAAATGTGAAGCTTTCCTTCTGCTATGTCAGGAAATAGCATCGGTTTGCAAGATGTGAAACTTTCCCTCCGCTGTCGGCAGCCACTGGAACCCTGCAGTTGGGAATCTGAGGCAGTGGCAGTTTCTGTGGCACCTTCGTGGCCACACGGGATGGTCAAGGATGGTCTCAAATCCCCAAGATCTCCCCCACAGCCGCTTTTCAAACTATGTCTTGTCCTTATTGTTGCTAGCAATTATTACAGAAATAGGCAAACGGAGTATTTATATAGAAAAACACTTTGAGCATTCTCACTACATGCTTGATCATAATTAACTTAGAAGAACGACACTCAGAAGTGTAAAGTCCTCGGTTGATTAGACGGCGAGTAAAATTACTGCCACTGCTGCCTTCCGTCAGCTGCAGCCTTGGCGCGTGGGAGCTACAGCGAGGTGGGCACCAAGCACAACAGGATGGGCTCAAGGAGCTGGGAAGGCTCACCCAAAGCCGACCAGTGAACTGGCAAAACATCTGTCCATTAAGAAAAATT
Source organism: Pedionomus torquatus (assembly GCA_013398155.1). Lineage (NCBI taxonomy): Eukaryota > Metazoa > Chordata > Aves > Charadriiformes > Pedionomidae > Pedionomus > Pedionomus torquatus. The sequence continues at coordinate 148,660 of VZRU01015237.1, forward strand.
AACAGGCTGCTCGCACCGTGCCCCATGAGGAGGGCTGAGCCAGCCCTTCTGATGGATAAATGCTGCCCCAAACTTAACCTGTGTTTCCCAGCTGCAATCTTAAAACTTCCCATCCCTGGAAGTATTTAAGGCCAGGCTTGACAGGGCTTTGAGCAGCCTGGTCTGGTGGGAGGTGTCCCTGCCCATGGCAGGGGGGTTGGAACACGATGATCTTCAAGGTCCTTTCCAACTCTAACCATTCTATGATTCTATGGCTTGACCACATCTACCCTCAGACTAGCGACGGTACGCTCATAACGCTGCTACCTGAATATACCTGATGAGATGGATTTAATCTAACACAGAACACCTTGCCAGGCTGTGATGGTGAGGTTAGTAGCTTAAATTACAGATGAAACCCTCTCCATTAGGTCAGGCAATCCATTAATAAGCTCTGAAGATTGAATACCCATAATATTGCCAAAAGAATCGCCTAACTTGTTCTCCCAGTAACTCTGTTCCTCCTGATCTCACTCCCTGACACAGGAGATGGACTCAGGACCCCAGTATTTTCCCTGTGATGCTGTTTATGAAGATGACCCACAGCGAGTTCCCAAACAGTGCCATTCCTCCTTTCCCTTGGAGCTTTTTTCTCTCTGCCAGAAACTCATCTCTTGCCCAGCAGGGAATTGCAGCAACCTCCCCGGGGACCCAGTTGCCTTTTGGTGGCAGCAGCAGCCCCAGTCCCCAGACTTTGCAGCCTTCACCCCAAACCCATCAAATAGCCTCAGTGCAGCATCCATCCTTCGCATGGCACCGTCCTACCTGCTCATGCTCCCCCTCAATGCTCACACCAGCCCCTCAAATCTGCCTTCAGCAGCACAAAGCTTTAATAAACCCCCCAACCCTGTGCCTCTTCTCAGGAAGAGAGCCTACCTGAACATGGGCGTTGTCTTCTCAAGTTGTGGTTTTTTAAGCAATCTACTAAAGTGATGGCTCTCATGCACTATTTTAGGACTTGTGGCAGTGAGCTCTGAAGCTTTGGCTTTCCTGTTAATACAGCAGCATTGAAGAATAATTAGAAAAATCAGGATTTTTCTTTCTTGGCATTTCCAGCAGCATGTTGTCAAGTATCAGGTTCTCAGAAAATCTGGGGGTTAGAAACTGTAAATTATGGGCTCAATTAGAGGGCGAAGCTGGACACTGATCTTCATGGGAGCAAAGCTTTGGGGAGCACCTGACCTAAGGAACACAAGGGCGGAACAGCTTTAAAGTGATGTTAAAGGTTTATTTGACTGTAACCAATGGTCATGTTTTCAAAAGCCCTCAGTGTCCTGCAGCCACCAGCATCTTGTTCCAAAAAGCTAGGAGCAACTCTTCTCACCAAAACCACAGCTCGTGGTAGGTACTTTTAACAGAAGTAACAGACATTTAAAACAAAAAACCAAACAGATCCTGATGCTAAGATGTTCCAAAAAACCCCAAACCAGTATCTCTCCCTTAAGTTCACCCAAGGTCTAATTCGAATCTAAATATAGGAAATAAAGAGAGTGAGTTTCTGGGGAAGGGAAGGATGTAGAAGGTGGCAGCAACCTGAATGTAGAGACCCTTCCCAGAGCATCGTGCAGGAGCTTCTCCATAGGAAGGATGATCCATTGGATACAAGCTCGAGATGAGGTGAGCACTTCCTGAAAGCAATTTAAAAAAATACAGAAATATTCCATGCAAATGGTTCAAAAAGTTTATTGAATATTTAACTTACAAAAAAATCATATTCCCTATGAGGTGTTCTATGCAAAATTGGATAAAATAAACTGCATATAAAACCCAACCCTAGTAATGCAAATACAACACTGAAATGAGACCATGGAAAGGAAAAAAAAAAATAATCATGACACATGTATGACATTCATTAAAGATTGTCCCAACCATCCAAGAATTGGTTCAACATGATGCCTTCTTCCTAGATACGTTATATAATTTACCGGTTTATACAGGTCTTCTATATTCTGTTGGTCCAAATTTACAGTTCCTAGCCATTCTTTGCATTCTTTCTTAGCTGCTACACAACTTCTGCCATTCCTGCTTTGATCAGAAGGTGGAAACAGACAGTACATACATTGAACACGTGCACTAGTAGATGCAACTTGCTATCTTTGGTAGGGACCCTAAATCTGCAGGGAAGTCAGCTTTTTCTAGAAAGACAAGAATTTCAGGATTAGTTTTGGCAAAGAAAACAGGTTTAATTTTCATTGTTTAGCAGAACGTTACTGGCAGTTTCTGTTGAACGTATGAAAACCCAGCAGAGTTGTCTCTTGTATGGTTTAAAAACTGAGATCATTTAGATGGGTTTTAAAGGTAATCACTTGTATCAATGTTCCTTGACTCAAATACGGTTACATAAGAGGTGATTACTGCACAGCAGGGCATTCCTTGCACCAACAAAGCGTGGATCACACTCAGAACACGAGGGCAATCCCATCCCTCTGCTTTTCTCCCCTTTAAAGCAATAAGACTATTCCTGCAGGAATAGATGCACAGATTTGGATGCCAGTTTCCCCTTGGGCAAGTAGGAATCTCGCAGGGTGACTCAACACTTCTATAATAACTTTGCCAAGTCTTCCTGGGAAAGAGGAGGGTGAAACAAACCCAAAAGTAAAAAAAAAAATTTAGGACAATCAGTGCCAGTTTGCAGCCCTCCTCTGGCATAACAAGAGGAGGAAGAAAAAGGGGGAAAAAATATCAATGCAAGAGTCAAGGAACTTCAAAAGAAGGAAAAAGTAACCAGACTGTTTCCTTTATAACATTAATATTCCATAAATATTGGACAGTATTTGATTAACTGCCATTAGCTGCAACTTTTAAGCATTCTCTTTGCTTTTTTACACACTAAGGAAAAAAAAAAGAAGAAAAAAAAAAAAGAAAACATTATGTACTTCCCCAGTCCTCCCCACTCCTGTGTAGTGGAAATGCAAACAACCTGCATAGCCATGATTTTCTTAGCTGAACACATTTAGTGGAAGACTAACTAGACTTAAACACTAAGTAAACCCGCTCACTTATGAGTAAAACATGCAATATTACGACAGACAGCTAATTGTCCTCAAAAAAGCTTTTTACGACAATTTGCTAATTTGGCAGAGGAGAAATGTTTCCAAATGCATGAAAATAATTGTAAGAGCCTTAGTGAAGAACAGAGTAGTTACAATATATTAGCGATTTCTGTGGCATAAACATTTTAAAAAGCATCAGCAAAGTATTAAATATAAAAGCAATATGTATATACCCCTCCATCCTCAGAAAAGCATCATGATTTGTAGTGTATTAAGTCAGATTTATTGACTGGGGAATTAAGGCATAACCAGTAGACAATAGTCTTTATTGTCTCAGCTCCACATAATTTGCAGGGAAGAGCCCGTATCGGCCTTTGCAGACACCCCTCCACCAGCCGTCGTCGATCATCTCGATGTTTGTGATGATGTCGTCTGGGTCAAAGGAAATCTCGTCATCACCCGCTGGAAAGAGAGCGGAGGGGGGTCAGTGCTGACACGGCAGCAGCCTGGGCTCCAACCTCACCTTCCAGCTCCCTGCCACCCAGAAGTAACACTGACCCCATTCCCTGCCTCTCGCCTTGATCCACAAAATCCATAAAAGATGGATTTGGTGTGTTTCTACCTCGGAGCAACAATTGGTATCTAACCCACCCAGAACCACTTTGCTTTCTTGATCAATCCTCAGCACAAACCAGTCAAGATTTTAAATAACTACAAATGCCAAGAGTTTAACAAGAGCATTAACACTTGGTTAAAAAAAGAGTTTCAAAACTTTCACCACTTCCAGAAACAGTGGCTTGTAGTTTTCAGAAGTGTCTGATTGCTATTGCTAAATCACTAAATTCCTAATTTTGTATCTTCGCTTCACAGGTTACTACAAGAGACTACACAATGAAAGGGAAAGGAAAAATCCAGACTTAGGTGCGCAGAACAGAGTTTTCAAAAACAAGGTTAATAACAAGAGCTTTGCTCACCAGCTTGATAATCATAAAGGGCTATGGCTGTAATTCCAAGTTCATTTTCATATTCGTCATAGGTATTTTCTTCTAAAGAGAGAGAGACAGAAATAAAATTGAAAGCATGAAGCACACTACCTTTCACCCCAAGTTCTTTTCTGTGCTGCTCCTCCTGTAATTCTACTGCTAACCCACAGAGGAAGCAGGGAACAAACTATACACATGTTCAGCAGCGCTGATGTACCTTCTGAGAAGGATTTTCTCCCTAAATCACGCACAATTAAAGCCTGAAGTGTTCACACTAGGCATTTAATACAGTATAAAATAAAACTGATCAGCCTTACAACACTTTTGTAAACTGTGGCAGAATGAGCAGTATCTCAGAGACTATTTAATATTTTAAGGCTGCACATTGGGAGGGAAGGAAGGGGACAGTTTAAAATTTAAAAAATGGAGACTGAAAAGAACTTCAGCTTCCTTAGTTTCACAGGTCCTTGCTCCACTCCCTCCCAGGCACAAGACACAGCACATCAATTCTGAAGTCCAAGAACTGCTGACAGAATCTTTTGCTGGACAGGCCAGCACCAGCTCAACAGGCATTTAATCTCCATCTCTGTGCTTCCTTCTCCAGCTGAGCTGCATTGTGAAAAGGCTTACCCCTCCATCTCTTTTTGAATTGATGCTCTAGAGAGCACTGTAATTATTCCAACGTCATCTCACAGAAGTTAAGTAATATCAACCTTGCTCTAGCCATATCTTCATTTCCTAATTAAAGTTTCTTGGTGGAGAATGTAAAAAGTCTCATCAGACTAAGACTTTTGAAAACTAGGACAGAACTATCAGCAGGACTATTCATTAAGTCACGGCCCAAGGAAATAATCTTTATTTTAGAGGGCTTCATATCAGAAACAAACACGCTACCTGCTTGGTAATGGTCTCCTGTCCCTGCCACTTCATAGACAGTCTCTGGTTCATATTCTGCCTCTCGCTGACTCACTGCTTCTTGGTAGTTCGACTCTGCAGCTTTGTAACTGGACTCTGGCTCGTGTGCAGCTGAATACATCCCGCTGGCGCTCTTGTAGGCAGACTCTGCTTCGTAGGAAACAGCATCCTGTGAAAAAAAACAGGGTTTTGCAAAGAGGTTCCTACACTTAGGATCAAAAACCAGGTACCAAAAGTGATCATAACAAACCTCATAGACGGGGCTCGAGGGTGCCTTCTGCTCAGCTGACTGTGTGGCAGGAGATGGTGGTGGAGTTTGTTTCTTGGCTTTAGCTTGTTCCTTAATTGAAAAGAAAGAAAAACTTCAGTGTGGTTTAATCAGTGATGTCATGACACTGAAGAAGAAAAAACCCTCAAAAAAGAAAAAAGATCATCACTTAAACACTTAGAATCATTGAATGGTTAGAGTTGGAAGGGACCTCAAAGATCATGGGCAGGGACACCTCCCACTAGAGCAGGTTGCTCCAAGCCCCATCCAGCCTGGCCTTGAACATTTCCATGAATTGGGTCACCAACTTCTGAAATAAACTGCTGCAAGCAGGGAGCAGAAGCGGTTGGACCATTATGCCTGCCTGATGGTTTAGACTGGCTAAAGTCTTTTACTGTACAGCAAAGCCTCAGAAATATAGCAAAGCAGAAGAAAAAAAAAGCTAAGAAACAAAAACCCCCATGGTACGTATGCATACATGTGTTTAAAAACAGGGTACACAATGTTCTTTGGCACATTTCCATAGGAGCTGCAGGGTTTCTGTGTTCAATATATTCATTCTGTTCATTAGCTGCCTGGGCCTCATGTCCCACTTTAGCTTAAGTTTAGTTAACCTGAAGGAAGCCTGCAATGTTCTAATTATATAAATGATGTATTTTCTGTGATGAGAATTGATCAAGCAAGCTCTTGCAGGTCTGCATAACACCTGTCAAAGGCAAAAGACTGAATAGCTCAGACAAAACTAAGTCCTATATACTGACAATGAGAGATTCAAATGTTCAGAAGAGTTATATGTGGCAGAAGTAAAAGTAGTATTGTTACTGTATTCAGTGACACACAGAACACGGATCTGAATCAAGTGTTCTGGCACTCAAGCACCTCACGCTGTGCCACCTGTGAAACTGTGGGCAAATCTACAATCGTCGTTAAAAAGCCATTCATTAGAAAGGCAGGATGCTGCAGTGCAAGAAATGCTACATTGCTTGCTCACTTAACAAAACCCCCAAACTAAAAAAACAACAGACTCTAAGCTGCCTGTTTCATTTTGCCTCTCTTTACCCTAGGGAAAAAGAAAACTGCAGATCTAGGGCCAAACTGTCTTCTTTACTGTAAAGAAGAAGAGAGAATGTACGTTATGGCAGACTGTGCACTCCAGTTCTTTAGGTCCATGAAACCCTAAGTCCCCAAAGGATGCCCAGGAGGAACTGTAGTCCAGACACAAAGTGATAGGACTCTGTCACAAGAAAGGTTCTTTCTTTCCTATGTTTGTCAGAGCTCAAAAAAAAAAAAGAAAAACATACATCTAACAAAGGAAACAAAGTGTGTCTTGAGAACAGAGCCAGCTTTGAAGACAATTCAAAGCTTAGTGCTGTGCTTTCTCGGAAAAAGAAATTTGTATCTATTTTGCTGTGAACAGCCTCCCTCACTTTTAACTCCTGTGCTACACATAAAAAAGCACCAGCAAAGTGTTTATTAGAAGACAAATTTAAGTTTGGGGCCAAATTAAGTTATACCAATTCATTAACACTGTCAAACAGGGCAACAATTTGAATAATTTATTCCAGGAAATGGGTCTCTGCAATCCAGACCACAGTTTGGGATAGTCCCAGCAGAAATGCCATCAAAGATATAAATTGCAGGGTCCCCCCCTCAGGCTGGGTTTCCTCCACACCTAAAGGTTCCATGTGAAAGAGCATATCTAAATCATGAGGCACCCACTGAGCTCCCTGAGCACCGTTTGACTGTGTGACATATGTGAAAAGCAAAACAGAAAAAGGATTATCAGTAAACAGGGTTCTTGAAGGAATGCAGCCCATATGTACATTCCCATTGTGGGAGTACGTATGCCCACGTACGTACTTCAAGTGAGAGAACTTTCTGTCTGTGCAAGGAAGTTCGCTTAAAGAAAGAAAGTTGACTTCAGTCAAAGCCCATTCCCACCCTTTATAGCATCGGTGGATGGCCTGGGTTTCATCCCTTGCTTCTGTGCACAGCTCACAAGCAAAGGGCAGTGCAGCCAGAGTCATTTCAACTTCCCCTTAACCTCATCCTTCCTCCCTCAGTGTCTGCAGAATCACACAATTAACCACGGAGATGTTCGGTCTGGAAGAACATTAATCATCTGGTTACGGTGAAATTTAAATACCGGCTTTGGAAAAAAAAAAACCTTCAGCTGTGTCCAGGCAACAGAATCTTTGATGAAGCATAAGAAAAATCAAGCATAACGGCTTGAATTTAACCCACACGTACAGCAAAAATAACACTGAAGAAAGAAAGTCACTTGTGAGAAAGGGGAAAGAAAAGAAAAAAGGACATAACAGTTCAATGACTCAAGAGACTCATGAAAACCTGTGCTACTACACTTAAAGTCTTCTGGAGAACTGTTTCCCCAGCAGGAGGAAACCTCAATGAAAAGCTGAAAGGGTAACAAACAGGAGGACCTACACAGCTACCAGCTGAATGGCCACACCAGAAGGAGGTGACACATGCCAATAGCATTTTGCTGTGACTCTGAGTCAGCAAGTGCATTTCACTTTTCTCATCTGAAGAGCTTGCAGAACAACGCTTCAGGTTGGATGCATTTCAGCGTTACTCCTCTGAGGGACTTTCCTCACAGCAAACATTCAAGGTTTCTCTGTGTGGATCAGTGCCGGAGGCTGGTGCCAATGGTAGGAATGACGTGACGACCAGACTGACACCCTGGAGCAGGTTTCCTGACCTTATCAAATAAAAAAAGACTGAAATCTCAATTTCAGCTCTTTATCTCTTCCTCTCCCAGCTTTAAGAGGGTGGCACATGCTGTGTTAAAGGTGCAACATGTTCTTCTCAAGGACAGTCAAGAAACCCAAATAGTAGTTGGGGGAAAGTATTAAAAGTCCACAAAGTATACAGGGATGAAGGACAGTTTAGAAGAAATCACTGATACACAGAGATGAACTCCCATTTGTCTCGTGATAAATGTATGCAATGAACTCACACTGGACGTCTTGAAGCCATAAGGCAAAAGAGGTGATAAGCTGAAAGAATAAAGCAAAGAAAAAAAAAAAAAGTGGAAATCACTTGAGATGGAGAAACTTGATTTATCCTGTGAAACTAGAATTTCCCAAGTTTCAGACAAAACTCCAAAAGGAAGTTTGCCTTTCCAGAAATCAAACTATACACAAGATACACAGGCCGTAGCAAAACTACAGAGTTATTTCAGATGCAGCACTGGCCTGTGAATAGCAGGGTTGAAAAGCCAACCAAAGAACCGGGCAGGAGAACTGATTCGGGTGAACTAGATGTGTTATTTGTTAGGTTCTGTTTTCCATTTTTGTGTGACTACACAGGTGCTTTGCTGGCATAAGAAAGAAGGTGGCTCAAGAGTGCTGCCATTAGCAGCCACGCTGGTTTAGGCCAGCCGAGTTAATGAGAAGTAACATGCAGTTTCACTGCAATGTGTTTGTCTCAGTTTAGGAAGATCAGAGCTAGGTCACCATAAGCCTACCACACGTGTAGTTTTTCAAACTTGTAAAATAAATTCTTTACACCAAGTCTAAATTTGGATGGAATGGGATAAACACTGCACCCTGACATCCTGTAGCAGCATCCCCCTATAAGGGGAAGTATCTACCACATCTGAGAAACCAGCTGTTGGGTCTGCCCCATTTCTCGTTAAGCAAAGGACGGAAAAGATCTGACAAACCATCTGACAGTCTGTCCTGGATTCCAGATGTCTCAGAGGATGCTGAGACTAGTTCATATGCAACAGGATTTATCAGTGGGGTCTGCAGCTGGCAGCACACGCTGGCTCTAACAATGAAAGATACTGCTGGTAGAAAATAAACATAAAAGAGGAGAAAGAGATAAGAGAAAAAAGAAGTAAGAAAAAAGAGATAAGAGATAAAAGAAAGATGGAAATAGGAAAACTCCCTCGCAGCCTGGCAGCAAGAGCAGTGATGAGGGTCCCACACAAGCAGTCTCCTCCGGGAGGGTCTCTTCAGCATAGCAAGTGGCAATGATGAAGATAAGGAGGTGCACAGAAAAAATGGTTAAGTACTATGTACTCTTCATCAGGACCAATCTCCCTACTGGTTATTTCTGCTTGAGAAACTATTAGCACTAGTTGGAACATGCTATTTCAGTACCATCATTGCACACTGGTTGGCTGTTAAGTCTCAGTGCACACATATGGCTAAGTAGCATTTATTTGGAATTTATTTGGCATTTATTTGGAAGACTCTTTCTGTGTTCTACGCTGAGTCTCCTCTAGTATAAACTAATCTCTCTAAAACAAGAAGTGAAGGAGAAAGGGGAAAGAGGGACTATTTTCATGTTGGCATCAATCGCTTCCCACTCCCTGCCACAGTCACTGTGAGGGCATGAAATCAGAATAACTGCACAGGACCGCAACAGAAAGGACCACAGAAGCTCTGGACAAACACAGCAGGAAAGGTTATGCAGCTGCAGACAGCAGGCCCTGGGGATTGCTGACAGTAAGGCACCTCAGGCACTGTGTACCAAAGCGAACAATCAAGACAGGACAGACAAGTTGCAATTAACGCACTAGTTGTCTATCTCAGCAGAAGAGTTTCACCAAATATGCACATTCTACAAAGCAGATAAGATGTAGTTTCTGACTAAACATTTCCTGGAATTATTTTGCTTATGAATAAGACAGAAATCACTAAGCTTTTAGCCATGCCAATGCTACACTAATTTTCCTAATTCTTAAACTAAGACTCAATTAACATTTGGAAAATTATTTCCCTCATGGGTGTGTGCTATACCAATGTACTACCTCCATCTTCCCCAATACTGATTCCAAAAAAATCTGCATCACCAACTATCACCATGGTATTAAACTTCATGAGTAATCACTCATACAAGCCCTTTTGGGCACAACATGTCTCTCCTCTTACGAGCTCCTCCATGCTCAAGGGAGTCTGGTATCACCAAAAGGCAGAAGTACAGTAGGAAGAAGTCAGGCTGCAAAGATTAGTGCTCAAGACTAGCATAGATATTTTGGGATAGGCTAAATAAAAAAGCCCCCCAGTATTAAGTGCTACTCTATCACTCACTCTATCCGATGTCTGATACGTATATATGGTGCGTGCTGATAGATGGCTGGATTCACAAACAGGTAGAGAAACCCCACATACAAACACAGGCAAACACACAAAGAGCTTTAAAGCCTGGCTGGAAAGAAGGAATCTATCTTTTCTTAAAAGATTCTCTTTTCTACCAACACTGCAATGAAACAGGACTAGACACGCTGCTCAAATGGGATTTGAATCTTACTGACCTCCAGTTTCCTCCGAGCCTCCTCCTGTTCTTGTTTCTCCCGGGCCATCCTTTGTGCTCTCTCAGCTTCAGCCTTCCTTCGGTCTTCCTGCTCTTTTTCCTTTGCTAGGTTTTCAAAGTTAGCTCGGATGCTTTTTGCTTTATTAGCAACTGTAACGTGAAAAAAAACAACATTAAAGTAAAATATTGTTTAAGGTTCTGCGTAAAAGTAGCATGGAATGAGTTTTTGATACAAATTTCTGCTAGGATTGAACATGCATCTGATTTTCTGCTCTCTGAGCTCACAGCCCATTCAGGAAAGTCTTTCTATTCCTCTTTCTCCCTCTCCTCTTCCAAGCCCAAACCTCTTGTGTACTACATTTCTGTCATCTAAAAACCTCTGTGACACTTCTCCCTCCTCTCCTTCATGGTACAGTCTCCACTGCTCTGCTCCCTACTCGGTCTATTCTCCCTTCTGATACATTTTGTTTTCCCTTCCTCAACTCTGACGACTCTCAAGGAAAAGAAAAAAGAACCAACATAGGAAAACAACCTCTAAAGGGAGAAGGGAGAGAGTAGCTGAGGTTTAGCTAGAGACCTGCAAATACAGCAGTTCCCTCCAGATGATTCTTACTCAGCGCTACTACATCAGACTAATACCCTAGACCTTTGAACATTATCACCTCCAAAGAATGGATTTTGGCCCAAGGCCTTACCAGCTTCTACTGGCTTGGTCTTCTGGTAAGCAGATGTTGGTTTCTCAATATCTTCAAAAGTTGCTGCATTCTATCAATAGAGAGAAGAAGAGTACATTTAAAAAACAGAAATTCATGAAGACATCCAGACAGCTTTTATCTGTGACATTTTGTTGTGATATTACCCCTATAACTTTTTTTTTTTTCCAGAACACCAAAACAAAATCAGGAAGAATCAAAATGTGACAAGTGAAATCATTCTTTCTGTTAAGTCAAACTATTCAACACTTAATCTTCATGTACAGTTTTAAACATAATAAAATCCTATTAATTAAAAAATGTGGTTTGTGAACAGATTACTCATCAAAACTAAAAATGAGGCACAGTCCAAAACATTTATTTTGTAGTTGTTGCTGTTCTAATCCACATTATGCAGGATTTCCACCAAGATAAAAGTACCTAGTTCCCTAAATAAAGCAGATACTGTTAAAACAGAGGGAGTTTTTTGAGAACAGTATCAAAAACTAGGATTTTTTGTCTTGAGTCCTGAAGCCACAAGTAAAAAAAAAATCCTACAGACTTCTAAACTCCTCTACCTTCTCACTTTTGAGTGTCCTACATAAAGCTGAGATTAAATTTATTCAGTAGATAAATCTCAGTGAAGACTTTTTCATCTTCTTTTCTATTTAAAAATTGAGAAGTAAAAAGGAGATATCAGCTGCTCTATCCTTCACTGGCATAGAGCACTAAACCAAATTCTTCTAAAGAGAAGGTTTCTCATAATAAAACTGGGCAAAGTTGGTAGATATCGGACACTTATTTTAAGCAGTTCACTAAAAGGATATCCTCAAGATTTAAGGCACTGCCCAGTTGCTAAAGCATGACTGAAATTGTGGAATTAATGGATTTTCTCATTCTTTTGTATGCATTTTGATATTCTTTCCTTTCCATGCTTCAGTTTTCCCTCTTTAAATATATATTAAATAATTAATATGCACATATGTACACACATAGATGTGTGTACTAACTGGCATCATCTCTGTGTGTCTAAACTTGATTTTGAAAGAATTAGGAAAGGAAAGGACTCCACTGTTAGACTGGAGAAGTATCCAGAAATAAAGAGCTGTACAGATCTAACCAGCCTATTTTGTAATCCTGCAGACTGTTTAAGTCCTGGCTCTTGTAAGCAACTTACCTTATCCATCCGATCTTTCTGTACACCATACTTCCCACCAAATCCTTTCGAATAATCTAAAAGCAGGATAAAGAGGTCAGAGTAGGGAGTCTGTTGTCCCTCCCATCTTTCTGCCAAATGCAAAGAGCCATCTCAAATGCAAAGAGCCATTTCAGCTGCATGCAGAGATACAGTGACAGCCGCCAAAGAAAATGCAACTTGTGTTTTCGATGCAGAAAGGATACATAACTGCAAGAGCCTTCAGGTACACCAGCAGATGACAGATTGTGGGCCACATGCATTCTTTGAGTAAACATTAAGCTGAGGACTGATAAGGTATCAAGCAAGGAATAAGGGATGAGCCTTTCTAATGCATCACTTCTGTAACACAGCCTTTCATAGCACCAATTCTTAGCCCTCTGCAGTAATGGTAGAACCTAAGCCATTTTGCTTTGCTCAAAGGAGCGATAATCCACTCTTCGGTGACCACAGAGGTGTTTTATTCTCTTTAACTTGGTAAATTCTATGAATGGCAGGAAAATACAACAAATTTCTCATTCCAGTGAATTTAGTTGTGACGCTCAACTGACGATCATTAAAGTCATTGGTAATAACTCCTGTTCTACATATGGAAAGGGGCGATTCCACCAGACAACATGAGCCTGCAACAACTCACCACCACAGAAACGGGGTGCCCACGCTATTCCGTAGCACCCCTCAGCGGCACACTCTTACTCTCACCTCATGCTGACTCCAGCGCTTGTTATTCCAAAATCAGTTTAAACTCACTAGTGGTATTAACGAGAAAAACAACAAATAAACCCTATCAAGAGTAGCTTTCTGCTCTTCTAGCGAGCTGTACTCAGAGAAATGTCTGACAAGGACCAGAGCCAGCGCAATACAGGCAGCAAGAGTGTGTGGCTGGAAAAACACCTCTTTCTGGTGACAGTGAGCTGTAGGAATATCCCCTTAGACTCTGGAGATGGACAGGCTTTCCTATATCCCTGGAATATAATTATAATTACTCTTTCTCCTTACAGCCCCAAAATCACTTGGGTCCCCTGTAGTCCTAAACCAAGTTTTTGTACTTGGGCGCTGCTAAGGCACATCTGACGCTCTAAAAGTCTGAATTTGAGTCACTGTAGCAAAGAAAAATATTGACTATCAGAATGAACGACCTCATTTTCTTCAGCTTTGTATGTATTTTCAGCCAGAATAAATATACTACACTTACATTTTCCTGATCCAGACTTCTCACTTTAAGATAACGGAAAACCAGGAATTCATGGTTTGTACCCCAACTATTTCACAATGAATAAAGAGAGCATTATAACAGTATTTGCTCACCCAAGAACCACAAACATTCCCTATTTCTTGTTGTAAAGACTACAATAATTTTAAAATGATCTTGCCATGACCCATTTGTTGTTAAAGGTTACATGCATGGTCCTTATCGGAATATTTTCCCACCAATTTATCTAGGCAAAATTTCATATTTAGATTCTAAAACTGGTAAGCACGACATCATTAACATCATACTAATAACACTAGACATACTAATGTCATAATTATCACAGTGTCTGTATCGCTATTAACTAAATGCATAATGTTGTAGAGCTGTTAACTAAACATCGGGCATCTGTTTCCTGAATACAGGCTTGCTTTATGCAACATTTTAAGAATAAAATGGAAGAACATTGCTAGATCATGTAGGAATAGAAGCGCAGGAAAGTGTCCGCACATTACTAGCGTCCATCTACTCAGACAACTACTGAAGACTGTGTGAGAAGTGGCTGCACTGTTAAGAAAGTAACAAGTGAAAACGGTGCCTTGTTGAGATTCATGCTTGGCTAGTTTCTCCTTGTAATCAAACCCCACAGCAGATGGGTCCTGCCTTTCTGTCTGTACACCAAATTTCCCTCCGAAACCACTCTTATAGTCTGAAAAAGCCACATGTAATAAATTAAAATGAAGGGAGGAAAATAAAGAAGTTTAGTCAGAGACAATATAATTTCTGCAGTATATCCAATAATTTTGGATGGTGGAAAAAGAAAAAAAAAAATTTAAAATCTCAATACATTTTGGTACGAGTAAATTCAAAAGAAGTTTCCACTTGAGATTAAGAGGCAGTCAACATGATTTATCAGACATAAGAACACCATTCTGAAGTCACAGAAAAAAAAAAAGCACTTCTAAACATTTGTCAAACATACTGCATAATGCACTTGCATTTGATCAACGGTATGAACACGACCACACACGCGGTATATCCACCAAAACAAAACAATACACAAAAGGAGACAAGAGAATCAAATGAGCTTCCTTCATCAGTGTGGTTAACGTTTGTACACCACAGATCTGATTTTTAAAGAGGTGTTAAGATAGGGTCCGTGGAGACTATCCTTTGGATATTGCTATGCAGCACTGTTTAAAGGCAGAAGCAATATTCCTGCTGCCACACAGCTTAAGGAAAAAAAAACTCAGCGAAGTGTTACAGCCATCACCTACTACGGCCTTGGAACAGCCATTTTAATAGATGATATTAAAAAGGGTAGAAAAAAAAAAGGGCTGCAGGTAACCATCTCACAACAAATCTGCTGGTGCATCTAAGAGCACAATAATCTGAGGATCGCTTTTGATCAATTTTAAAATATATATATATATATAATTAATTTAATTTCTTGAAGTTAAGAGCTGGGAAGCAACCGTTCTTTTGCAACTTTTTTTCTGGGTACCAGTATTTCATAGGAATATATACCTCACAGGCAATAAGAAAAGACAGTATTAGATACCAAGATTTCCCTCGCACAAAAATAGGGGAATAGGTAAGGGAAACAGAAAAGGGAGGTTATCTGCAGAAGGCATAAAGGAATTGCTAATTTGTGGTTTGCACAACTCAATCGAAAAAGGAAAAAAAAATAATCCAGGCTGCATGCAGACCCATGAAGGTTCTGCAACGAGACCTTATCACTAATCTGAATTTGCAGCGACCCAAATGTGTTAAACCTGCTTTGCAGACACCAGTACAACCAGTACACAGCAACCGTTCAAACACAGAAAAAGGAGACTCATGTCAGCTACTGTAAGGTGGTGGCCAGACACCAGGGGAGGAGGGTTCACACAGGGCAAAGTCAAAATGAGGGAAGTCAGACAGAATGGCAGAGAATTGCGAACGGATATACCTTTCTGGGATTCATGCAGCTGCACTTTCTCCTGGTGATCCCAGCCAAGCGCACATTTGTCTTGTCTGTCTGTCTGCACTCCGAACTTGCCTCCAAACCCCTTTACATAATCTGTATGCATGAAGTTTCAGAAAACATTACTGCAGTTTAGGTCTGTAAGCAGTATTTCATAAAAAAAACCCAGTAGCATGTGATGGGAAAGCTGCCCTGTCATTAACAATACGCTCTTTCACTCTCTTTCCCCCTGCTACACTATCTCGACAGAGGGAAGGACACCCATTCAGTAACTCTAGGGCCACGATCCAAGGAAGCATCACAAATCCAGTGAAGATTACAGCATACAGACTCAATAACATTCTAAGATTTGAAGAATCTGATGCACTTTCCACTTAAAGCCATGTAATGCACACAAACATGTGTGTCACATAGATATATAAATACTGAAGGATCTGATGGTGCCTCTGAATCCTATAGATCTGTGGAACACACATTTATTTCAACAATATCCATATGGAAATCAGATTGTGAAACTCAGGGACAAATCTTTCCTTTTCATTTAAGGGAAACAAAAGTCTGCACACACGAAGGACAAACACACATTTACCACGAAAAAAGAAAGCCCAAATGAACTATTTTTTTTTCCCAGGTTTAAAAGGCTGATTGATTTGAACTAGTATTTTTAAACAAGATAATAAAAACCTTTCTGTGATTCATGTTTTTCCGTTTTGCCTTGATATTCAAAGCCAACAGCACTTTTGTCCACTTTGTCCTTGTCAACACCATATTTACCACCAAAGCCCTTGGAATAATCTAGAGATAAGAGTGAAGAGTTTTCTTTGTGAGTGTTCAGTAACAAAATATTACCTTGAAAAATTGTGATAGTCAGACCTGCTAACATTACATTACATGTGAAAAGAAGCACTGACATCCCCAGTTAATCTTGATTCCTGAAATCATAAATCCTTCAGAATACATTTTCTCAGAAGGGAAAGGAAAATAGCATCATACGTAATATGATGTAGTTGGATCATCACTTAAAACCAGTAATGATTCAGTAGCAGCAGTTGAATCATCACTTAAAACCAGTCAGAACCTATGCTTAAGGTGGTTTTTTTTCAGGAGTTTTCAGCAACATAACTTTTATCCAGTGCTAATTTTCAGCAGGTTAGGAGTGTAACAGATGTAAAAAAAAATAAATGAGTATTTTACAACAGCGCCTATCATGAATGCCTACCGCATCGGAGTACAAAACCACCAACATGTGTGTCTACTCACCCTTCTGCGACTCGTGTTTCTCAGTTTTACCCTGGTAATCAAAACCCACTGCGCTCTTGTCCACTCTGTCAGCCTGTACTCCATATTTTCCACCAAAACCACTTGAGTAGTCTGCATTCAGGGTAAAGCACAATAAAAATTAAGAGGCTTTTCACAAAAACATCACACCCTAGCAATTGAGCAGAAAAAAAAAAAAAAAAAGTTATTTCAGAACTGACGTATTAGTCATTGGCACATAAAATCAAGTTTAATTTTAAACACAGAAAATAAGATGGGCAACATTCCTATAGTTTACGATGGTTCCTTTTAAATCTCACTCCCTGTTTCCAATAGGGTGCAACACAGCAAAGAACAATTCCCAATCTCTAAAATGTCCTTGAACCTCCCTTCTAAAAGAAAAGTAAGATTCACAATGACAAGCTATTTCCTTGTCTTATCACCTCACCAACTCATGAAATCGCTTTGAAATGAATTTTTGCATCTGCTCTTCCACCCAACCCCCTCAGCATTCGATTCACTGTTTTGATCTATTATTTATTTTTAAAAAGTGTGTTGATAGAGGTGAACACCTCACCGCTTTACCTTTTTGGGAGGCATGCTTCTCCGTCTTCCCCTGATATTCAAACCCAACAGCTGACTGGAAGAGAAATAAAAATGCATGTACACCAAAGGGTTAGATGGAAGCAGAAAAAGAGCGTGCCCTTCAATGGACAAATGGCACAGAAAGTTTCTGTGTCTTTCCATACTGCTCTGATCTTCTTGATTTGGTACATAAATACCTATTTAACTTACAGGTCACGTTCATTCACATGATAATCTAGTACATGTACTCGCAGCAAGGGGTTTTGTCACCCTTTGCCAAAGCAAATTGTTTTCGCAACATACTGTAGTCTTGCCAGGTTCAGCAATTCAGTACAACAGGAATTCAGCATTTCCACGTCGAGGTTGTTAAACAGTCTTGGAACTGGATGCCAATTATCCTACCCAGTAGCTCGTGCTGTGGTACAGGACAAAGCATCCCCAAATCCCTCCTCCTTCTGTAGCATTCACACCAATTTTATCTTCACCTAGGAACACAGCCTGGCTAAAAGGCGTAGTTGAAGATGTCTTTTCAATTTTCTTTTCAACTCATTTCAATTTCCCCTAAGGGCTGTTTTCTGCTTTGTTTCAAACAGAAATTCATCTCCCCAACATTCAGCATTAGCTTCCTGCTAAATTTCAAATCCAGCAGGAAGAGCTGGCCGCACCAGCATTTCAAGATATTGGTATTTTTCAGCTGAAAGTACAAAATGATAAAACGAATCACTGCGAGTAGCTGCTGTACAACATGAAATCACTTACCTGGTCAACTCTATCGGTTTGTACTCCAAACTTGCCACCAAACCCTTTCACCGAATCCACTTGGGAGCAATGCTCAGAAAGCTTGGGTTGATATTCATGTCCAACAGCTGACTGAAAAACAATTGGAAAGTTCAGAAACAGCCAGCAGTTCTATACAGTTCTATATGTAAGAGAAAACACTGTGACCAAGTAACACGAGGATAAGTTTGGTTACGAACACACATCATTGTGACTTTTCCTGTCGAAAATAACTTCTCTGGAAATTGCAACTCCTTACGAGACTGTCACCACACCACCAATACAGTTGAGAAAAGGGAAGCGCCAAGAAAGAACCTGACAGCAACGATTGTACTTTATTGTACTGGTTTACACTGGTTTTCACTTCAGAACCACAGGAATGAAAACAAGAATGATACAGATGGAATCTTGATGGTGTTTGTGCAGAATTTCAAATAGGATTAGCTCCAGATAAAATATATAAATTGGATTTAGGCACATAGCTACAGTTCTCTTTTACCTGATATTAGATTGCAACCACATACAACTACAGCTAGGTTGTCCATTGACATTCTTTTAGGGAGGCACCCTGGTCTGCTGCATAAATCAAAATTAGGCATTTTCTCTTTATATTCTCTCAACATTTGCAGAATAGCACTGCAAAAAGCAGTGCATCCACATCAAGACAGAGCTCTTGGTGCTAAAGGCATCCATCCTGGCCCCACAGTGTCCCACTCGAGCCTGTCCCTGGAACTGGAGCCGAACACAGCAAGCCAAGGTGCAGTTAC
This sequence comes from Pedionomus torquatus, assembly GCA_013398155.1. Lineage (NCBI taxonomy): Eukaryota > Metazoa > Chordata > Aves > Charadriiformes > Pedionomidae > Pedionomus > Pedionomus torquatus. Next base: position 167,572 of record VZRU01015237.1, read on the forward strand.
ATCGCACTGTGACTGGCTTCAGGTAAGACACTGGGGTATGTTATTTCACACCCTAAAGTATATGCAGATAGTGTTTGCTGCTGTTACATTAATTTAGTGCTAGGATACCCTTCCAGATCCCGGAACTGATGCTAGAGCCTGGCACCTTGTGGGGTGCTATATATCAGAGCCCAAAAGTGTTTTTTTCTCGTCCAGTGTCAAAGCTGAACTTGAGAGGCTGCATCCTGTGACAATCACCTCTCCTGACCTAACACCACCACTGGCCCCATGCAGCACCACCGCCAGCAGCACTGCAGGTCACAGCACGGTTCACAGGCTGTGGGGTGTCTGTGGCTGCAGCAGAGCCCCCTCCACGCAGCTGACCCAAGCTCTGACGTTTAAGGAATGAGAAACTGCTTATCTCCTACCAGTATCAAACAGCTGGGTCAAGGTGAATTAATTAAAAGACACAAGGTGTCCAGAAACCATAAGTAACTTGGGTCTTTACAGTATTTGCCTTTGTCCTCTAAACATTCCCAGCACTTAGGAATTGCCAGGTAACAGGATAAAGATGTCAATAAGACAACTGCTTGCTCCTTTCTCTCCTTGAATTATTTGTTCTTTTTGCAGGTGTTTTGTAGTAGAGCAACAGCGGCTCCCACACCCCTTTCTTCTTCCCATTACCCATTACATTTATGGAAGAAACAAAGCTCCGAAAACCTTAGGCGATCTCTCTCTCGTTACACCAACTGGTGTAGGCACGTTGTTGTCTTTATGTGGTACCAGAGCTTTCTACACATCACCAAATGTCAAGCACTACAACATACCCCTTTTCTAAAAAGACTTAAGAGAAAGATTTTTGGATTTTGTTTTTATTTCAGAGTAAATAATTCCTCAGCACGATACTCTGCTACGTTTTAAATCTCTTACATAGGTCTGGCACACAGAACGATGTAACTGTTCATTTAAAGTCAGCATCGAGGTTTTGTCCAAAACGCAGCAAAAAACCTGCACCATCGACAGTGCCACAGTAACACTCATTTACTTCAAGCAAGTCAAGCCTTAATTACAAGCACACCTGCACAGAGCCACAGTTTCCTGCAAAGGAGAGATCTCAATGATAAGGTTTTAAAACCACAGTTATAAGGAAGAAAGCTTTATGTAAAAAGTAAACTCTGAATGTCTCTTGCCACCATCATGTTTTTTCTGATGATTAATTCCAGCCTACAGGAAAGAGCATTCACTTTTGTTTATTTCTTTTCTCCCCGTGTACACAGGTAAGGGATAAATTGCTGACACTGGAGAGCTACGTAGCTGCAGAAGTGACCTACTGATCGGATCTGCTCAGCAATTCCTTTCCCAGATTCAAAGGTCAGATTAGCCTATTTCAAAGGCCCATCAAGAATTAACAGCAATTCACAGGAATTCAGAAAAAATTTAAGGCTCTCAAAATGCTAGAAACCCAGGAAGTAAATAAAGACAATCAACTCATCCAGGAAATAGTTTGTTATTTTAACAGAGCACGCGAAAGAAGCCAGCAGTTGATATGCCAGCCTAATTGTCAAATGGCATAAGAATTTCCACTGCTTTTGTTAATGCAGCCTAACTTAAACCGTCATCAACTTCCTCTGTAAAACACTACCGTCTGACTGATGCATGATGATTTTTTAGATACCTGGACTACTTGTCACCATTCACAGCTTACTGCTGTCCAGGAGAGCTGCCCTCTAATTTAAAAGCAGCAGCACACCCTTTTCTTCATTCTTTGGTAACCTCTCTAGGCACCTCTATAGAAGAGGTGGCACAACATCGAAATGAAAAAATATATGGGATTTATTCACACATTAAGTCCTTACTTAACTTAGAAATACATTTTCAGTACCTGAACCTTGACTCCAGGGGGAATCATAGAATCATCCAGGCCAGAAGGGACCTCCAAAGGCCATCTAGTCCAACCTCCCCGCAATCACAGGGACACAACTAGACCAGGTTGCCCAGGGCCTCGTCAAGCCTCACCTTGAATATCTCCAGGGAAGGGGCCTCAACCACCTCCTTGGGCAACCTGTTCCAGTGTTCCACCAAAGAAATTGTTCCTAATATCCAACCTAAATCTGCTCTTCTCCAACTTAAGTCCATTGCCCCTCGTCCTATCCCAGCAGGCCTTTGTGAACAGCCCCTCCCCAGCCTCCCTGTAGGCACCCTTTAGGTACTGAAAGGCTGTTCTAAGGCCTCCCTGGAGCCTCCTCTTCTCCAGGCTGAACAACCCCAGCTCCTTCAGCCTGTCCTCATAGCACAGGTGCTCCAAGTAGGTGAATCCAAGCAGGACATAAGCAACCAGACTTGCTCTAAAGCATCAAAAACATCTGGGGCCATTGCACAGCCCAGAACTTCTCCTCATTATTCACAGATTCCTAATTTGTCACCTGAAATACTTGCTCCTGATGCTTCGAGTGCTTTCATTCAGTTATTTCCGTAGGAGTACCTTGATTTTTTAAGGAAAGAGACCATGACGATCTGCCAGATTTGGGTAACAGTGGTGTCGTGCTATTCTTGTTAGTGCACTGTTAGTGCACTTCTTCCCTCAAAACAAGCCACTGCTGTGTAGGGCTTCTGCCATGATCTGAGCTTCTACATACCCAAAAGTAGTAGTTCCAACTTGGCACCCTCAACAAGCTTAACTCAAATGTATAGTTGTGTTGGCCACAGGCAAGGCAAGGTAAGGATCATGTTATCATTGCAGTGAAGGGTTCACACTTACTTTATCCATGCGATCTTGTTCAACGCCGAATTTCCCTCCGTAGCCATGGGAAGCTTTTGGTCCCGTTTCAAGTTCCTTCTCTTTGAGGTTCTGGTGTTCTTGGAATACGTTCTCTCTCAGCTGATGAATACTTTAAAGACAGATAATTAAGTAGCGTGTTTTACTACAAAAGTTTCAGAAGATAACTTCAAAAAGATGCAAAATAAAAAGTATGCTAAAAATATCATCTTCATTAAGAGTTTGACAACCTGTATTTTTTCAAGCCCCTCCTATTTTTTTCAGTGAACAAAGTCCTTCATCTAGATTCTGAGAAAAAGAATTTATTCCCCTGCAAAACATTGTCTGAAAAGAAAATAAAATTAAATAACCCAGATTAAAATACTATTTTGTCTTTTGAACAATCAATTTTGCAGAATTTATATGTGTCTGAAACATCTTTTCTTCTCTCATCCTAATTTAAGTACTTTCCAATGCTTTTTATTTAGATGGCAACTTTTCAGAATAGGGATCATCTCTTATCACAGTCCCTATGGTAACGGGACTCTAATTCTAACTGAGCATTTTGGACACAACTGTAATACACAATAAGGACGTGAGGAGATTTCACCTCCATTTCCTCAAGCATTCCCTTGCAATGTGCAGGAACTGAACTTGTGGTAGTTTGAACTACATACAAGAAGGACAGAGCTGACAATCTGTACCTTAAAACACTTTCCCACCTGAGTTTAAAGCTTCCTCAGGCGTAATTCAGCCAGTAGGCGTCCCCACTGCTCTCCAAATAGGGCAGAATAAAACTGAGCCCTGAAGTAAGCCATATAGTTCCATCTCCCCGTTTGCAACACTGATGACATTTATTCTTAGCTTTATTCCATGAGGGTTGATGCCCCAGAAACACACAAGCAAAACCAAAACAAACATCACAATCACAACTTTCCTAAAACTACTTTAAAGTGATGTTTTAGACTCTTTTCATAACAAGGGCAAGATTCAGAAGACAGATCGTCTGTCTCAGCCCTTCATGATGCATTTATTTGCTATTCCTTCAGAGGGCTCGATTTGTTACTATACCAGAACTTTTATGGGTTTGGTAGCAGTTTTCTAAACAAAGCCTAAGAATTAAGGGACCAAACGTATCTTTAAAGTACCAAACTGGAGCTGCTCAGATCAGCCAACAGAGATTTATCCTCTGGCACTATTGGCTCTTACACCAAAACAGAACAAAGAAACCTTCCAGACACAAAGAGGCAGGAAAAGTAACATTTCCAGTTATAAAGGAAAATGTAAGAGTGCCTAGCACTGTAGTTCTGATCTTAATTTCAGGTCTGAAAATGCTGACATATTTGAAAGACCAGCAATCTGGCAAATAATGAACCTTCTATGAGACTCTTGTTTTAATTATGAAGATACAACTAACTGTAACATGATTAAGTCGCCTGGGATTGTGACTATTAATAAATTTAGAAGAGAGCTGCTTTACTTGATGTGCTCTTGATGGCCGGATCCTTTCACAGTTTTAGCTCCCCAGCGCTGTTCCTTCTCACTCACATCATTCTGTAAAGGACACACAAAAAGAGTCAAAACCCTGAAGATACGATCAGTTACCTGTACTTTACAGTTCATAACAAAATCTTTGGCAGTCAGGCAAGGTCAGAAGAGTTAGAAAAGCGGTTATTACCACCTTTGGTTCTCCTTTGCTGGGAAGAGCCCTGTGCTTTGAATGGAGCACGCACACAGCCCCAAGAAGCTGATGCTTCTGGACACAAAACCCTTCCCAACAGACTTCCCAGCAGTACCCAGCCAAGACAAGGTAGTCTGACAGTTAATCACTCCCAGGCACAGAACCCTCATCCTCCATCCCTCCCAACTGATGGGAGGGATATGCTCTCATCAGTTTACATTGATGAGGCACAGCCCCCACTCCAAAAAATTACTTTTTATAATGTTATGGAACACACTTTTGCTGAATCAACAGAATTCAAAAGCCATACCACAAAATCAGGATCTGTCTCCCAGTCATCAGCTCCATCATCCTGACGGACAGAAATGGTGTAGCCTACAGTAGCCTTCCACATCTGCAACACCATCAGAAGAAGTACCATCACACTCCAGTTAACTCACGTTATATGATCTATAAGCTGATGGCGACCCAATCCAGAATTGCCAATAAAATATCTTATTTAACCACATAAACAGGAGCTGTATTTGCAGTGAAAGCAGATTCGATCACTGGCTCTCAGACTGCCTTCTCAACCTGGTTTGAAAACCTTTTTAGTTTCCCTACAAAAAAGGTTAGAAGCAACTGCTGATGTGATTTCAAAGAGAACGAAGAAGTCTTTCCTTGCACAAATTAGCATGTGCCTTTTTTTTCAGCTGCTGCACTGGAAGACTTCTCTTTAAACAGGTCTCCAAAACGACATCTACTTCCAAAGACTGTCGCTTATTCTAGAACCCATGCATATATTTAACGCATAGGAATACTTTTTTTTCTTTCCCCAGCCATTACTAATGATGAGCATGATATTGCTTATTAAGCAGTATAACCTACGCATTTCCTCTGTTGTGTAAGGAGTTTCAGCCTTATGAAAGAAATCCAAACAACTGTAAGAATTTGCATGCAATCCAGACATTAGCCCACCTGCTTCTGGGGTAATGCTTTATGAAATAAGTACACAAACTCAAGTGTCGCGGCTGACTTTCAGGAGAACCAGAGGCCGCGTGCTGGAGTACTGACAGCAGGAAGCAAAACTCGTAACAAAAGTGAGCAACACCATCTAGAAACAACATTCAACACTTTCAAGCAGCTGCTGATTTTGGGCACCTCATTTTCTGGAAACCTTATCCCCTGTGGAGTATCAGGTTGGACATTTTTAATTAACAGTGGAACGTGACTAGCGAGCAGAACGCCTGACCTGCCTGGTGCTACTGGCTGTATTTTATACCCTTTATTCTAGCTAAATAAAAAAAAAAATAATTCTGAAAAGCAACAACAACAACAACAACAAAAGCTCTCTGTTCTTCCAGCTTTTTAAGTTACACAAATCTGAGGAAGGATTTCTTTTCTTTGTTATTCCACTAGAGTTCAGCTCTCTAACGTACCATCGTTCACTCTGCTTACCTTTATGTTTCTAATTAGGAATAGATTATTAGGATGATTATCACGGACTATTTAATTCACGCAAGCATAATCCAGTAGGCAAAAAAGTCCTTTTCAAATGACTAATAAATCAAAGGTAATGCACACAGAGGGGAAAAAACCACCGCTTGCTCTGCAGCCTGACAGAAAGAGCTGACGAGCCAGTTTTATAAGCGTTTCAGAAATTTCAGGACTGGTGACAAGAACAAGAGCAACTGAAAAACTGATTGTCAAACCCCAAAGTAGCAAATGACAGAGTGGCTTGGAAGGAGGGAGTAAGAGCAGAGTAGATGACACCCTTACAAAGTGTCATCTTACCTTTCGCTTTCTGCTTTTTCAGGTCTCCCATCCCCAAATTCCTACAGCAATTAAGGAACTTGCATTTATTAAGTTACTTAATAACTGGAAAGCTTATGAGACCGCATACTGTTGGAAAGCAGAACCAAAACAGCTCAGCAAGGAAACTCAACGTGGGGTCCAAGGTCTAACTTCGTAATCAAACACAAACCTGTGGTCACTCCTAAGAGGGATGGCTTATATCCCAGCCTCTGTGCTCCCCAAAATCCCAACCAGGCAAGTGATTCCGAAAGGGAACTCAGGTGACAAGAGCTAAAGCTGTATGCACGCGGTTGCTCTACGTATTTTGTGCAAAACAACTTTTTTCCCCCTTTCAAGTACTCGGTTCAAGCATTCACTTGATTGTTTTGTTTAGCTTTGGGCGTTCAGCTGTGCTTGGGCTTTTAAAAGAATTACAGCTAGATCTCAACTCTAGATTTCTTTGCTTCCTCCTTGAACTCTCACGAACAGTAAAGCAGGATTTCACACGCACACCCTTACAAAATCCAGAATCCATCACGTTTCTTCCTAAATTATGCACATAAAACGCCAATGTTTTTCCACATCTGAAGCCTGCATTCTGTAAAGGGAGTGACAAAAGGGACCAAAGCAGCCTAGGAAGGAGGGATCTCAGACAAGCGCTCCGATTCCTGGTGGGGAGCTACAGGAATAAGCCTTGTTTCCGCAGCGGCTTGTTCTAAAGTAGACGCGGAGAAATGTGATCTATTTATGAGTCACTGACTCACATGGTCAAATTTCTGAAGGAAAAAGAAAACACTATGGTTCAAACACAAACCAAAGCTATAAATATATATATACGCTTTGAATTTACCCGGCCAGCTCTGCTCTTCGCTGCTGTTATGATTAATCAGCGATCACAGCATCCTACCCGGCACCTTTAGCAGCGCCCTCGGGAACTCCCCTCTTCCCCAGGGCCTAGGACCAGCTCCTGGAAGGAACAAAGGGGGACGCCAAGGCTTTAAACCCAGACACAGCGCTGCAGGGGAAGGGGACCAAGGGGCAGCTCTAGGGCTACCCCAAGGCTCTCTGAAGGTACTGGGGACTCCTCCTGGCCCGGCTACCTACTGGGGATGTGCTGGCCGCCCTGGCAGCTTGCCGTGTCCCAGGCAGCACTGGAGGAAAAAGGATTCTGTAAGGAGACTCCTCTCTTCTGAGTCTGGTGACCAAGAACCTCATGTCTCCTTCACAGGCCACGGCCAGCCCGTTTCCCCCTCATCCCCACCACTGCCTTCTCCAGGCACCCCTGAGAGTCCTGCTTTTCCTTCTTTTTAAGTTACCTTTGAGCTACGGGCGGCTTTATAGAGTCTGAAAAGAAAAATAAGGGGAGAAAGACAGTCACCTAAGCCTGGCTGGGCCTAGCCCCCAACAGAGACCCGGCTGCCCGGCGGGGAGAAGCCCTTCAAGCGCCCCGCCCGGGCCTGCGCCGAGAGGCCGCTCCCCTCCAGGCC
>VZRU01015237.1:184650-207843 GCA_013398155.1 Pedionomus torquatus
CCCCCCTGCCCTGGGCAGGGACACCTCCCACCACACCAGGTTGCTCCAAGCCCCATCCAGCCTGGCCTTGAACCCCTCCAGGGATGGGGCAGCCACAGCTTCTCTGGGCAACCTGTTCCAGTGCCTTACCACCCTCACAGCAAAGAAGTTCTTAAGATCTAATCTAAACCTCCCCTCTTCCAATTTAAAACTGTTACCCCTTGTTCTACCACTCCACTCCCTGAGAAAGAGTCCCTCTCCAGCTCTCCTGAAGCTCTCTTCAGATCCTGGAGATCTGAAGGTCTCCTCAGAGCCTTTTTTTCTCCAGGCTGAACAGCCCCAGCTCTCTCAGCCTGTCTTCATAGGAAGATTAGATATTAACCATTCAAGCTACAGAAAACAAACCTGCAATTAATCTTAATGCTTTCACATTTGAAGTCATGTTACCTAACTACACAAAACCTGCTATATTCAGAAACTCTTGAGAGAAAGAATTTCAAGTTCAGATTTCCATCCCTATTTTGTCAATTGCTTAAAGCGGTTCATGTAAATTCTTTCACTGAACAGTTCGGATAAAGTTCACAGGCTCAAGTAACTTACTTCATCAAGTCTTCTGTCAGTGCCCATAGCTAGAAGGTTATTAAATTCCCTCTCCAGAACAGCACGAGCCTAAATTTTATAGTAAGACAAAAGGGGAAATTAATTTTTAATTTTTTAAAAATTATTTAAATTTTATGAATTCTTAAAACATGATGTAACCCAAGTTGTTTGATACCTTCTTATCAGATTAACAAACCATATTTAATTTCTCATATACTATGATTTAAGTTGTAACTTAAAGACGCAAGACTTAACAGCTCCCTCTTCCCTTAGCGATGAAAGTTCATGATTTCTGCCTCAAACTTAATTATTTCCAAATAAAACCTAGCAAGCCACAAAAATTGTGTTTTACGTTAGTGATGGGTTATACGGAAAATAAACAGTATTTTTTGTTCAAATAAATTCTATCAAACAGAATTGTTTAATGATTAGAAAGCACTAGGAAAAGCCTAGTTCTATGCTTTTATCCTACAGGATAAAACAATTAAGGACAACTTTCCATTTCTAAATGTTTCTTGAGCTGGGAATAGAAAGATGTGAACCCACCTAAGGCAAAAAACCCAAGCTTATTGCTTACCTGTGTGTTTTGAGTGGGTATTTGTAACAAGAGAGCTAATGCATTGTAATCAAATGATTCATCTAAGGCCACAAGTGCACCGTGAACTCCGCTCTCTATAAGGTTATTTGCGTATTCTTTAAGACCGATGGACACTACCCAATGGATCATTCTTTCATTGCTCCAGACAAGGACATCTACGGAGGAAAAAAAAAAAGAGTTGGCAGATTTATAACAATACAACTTTTCTGAACAAGAACCCCACATCCCTCTCTTGATCTGGATTCTCGTGTCGGGATTGATTTTCATGTAGACACAATTCATGATGATGTTAATTAGTAGCCCTCAAGAAGCTGTGTTATTTAATGCTTGGATTGTGATCTACTCTGCCCCTGCCTTCTTGGTGTGCATGACGTGCTCTGAATTGGCAACAAAGCTCTGTGCTTAGACGCCAACACTTGCTGTTGGAGCCTTTCCATACAGTAGTTTTCCCTGCACCCAGGAGAAATAGTCCTTGCACCGTCTCCTCTCTCTGCCTACAGTCACACCAGAAGTTCACCTGGACACCGCAGTTCAGAAGTGCAGATAGGGAAGACAGGATCTTTGATTCTTCACAGCCACTTAAGGGCTTGGAACTCACCCAAGACAGAGTAAGTATTTTGGGAGAAAAACCTTACTACTTAGAAAAAACATAAAAATGCTACAACAGCTTCTCATGGACTTTCTACTGAATTTGAAGAGAAAGCTTTATTTACTGTTGTTTAAAGCTTTATTATCATAGAATAGTTAGAACTGGAAGGGACCTTAAAGATCATCTAGTTCCAACCCCCCTGCCATGAACAGGGACACCTCCCACCAGACAAGTTTGTTCAAAGTCCCATCCAGCCTGGCCTTCAACATTTCCAGGGATGGGGCCTCAATTACTTATTATTAAATTATTTTAATATTATTGTTTACTTTTTTATTAATGTTATTTAACAATTTGTTATTTAATGATTACGTATTAATTTTATAATCTTATCTACCTTTTAATTTCTGCAGACGTGTACTCTCATTTTTCCACAATCAGAAGTGTGAAGTGGAAAGTAAACGCCTTCTTGCAAGGTTCAAACGCATTTCACATTGTAACAGTTCAATGATCTATACATTATCACCTCAGAACTTTTTCAAGGAAAAACATTATAAAGCAGCATTTACATGTTTAGCAGCATTTACATGTTTAGCCCAAGCCTCAAACCAACAACTATGTTCTCACCAGTAGGTTTCTTTACATTATTCAGGAATCTCTCTTCCAATTGAGCTGTTATAATGATCCGCAGCATTCTTCCCAGGCAATTCCCAGGAGGAATTAACAAGTTATACCCTTCAAGGAGCAATTCCCAATAGTCAACAGATGCAGCTGTACCATTTTGGAGGCTAAAAAAGGCTTACAAGCCACAACATGGGCTTGTTTCAACTTTTGGGAATGTTCTCAGGCACAATTAGTAGAATAACCACCAGAGGGTATCAATGCTTTAAAAGGAAAGGAGAAGAGCAGGCACAGAGCATTCCAAGAAAATTGTATAAGGCAACCCTAAAATTTTAGTTTAAGTGGCAGAAAGAACTTCTGATGTGAGGTAGGGGACAAAACTTCCATGAGAAGTCTTGGCAAATGTTGTGAATTCCCACCCTGTTTTTGTTTCCTCCTCCTCCTGTCTTAATAATCAACATGAATCTGGAAGATATAAACACCTACATCACCTGGATGTTTTTTCATAAAATGCTGGGTAATAAATACCACCAGCCAGAAGCAACAACAAAATCACATAGATGCAAAGTTATTATGTTGTAACAGGGGCTGTGTGGGGGGGAAGGGAACAAAAAAAACCCTAAATTTTTTCAAGACCTTCATCCTCCTAAAACTTTTTGTTTTCTTTCAAACTTCAGAGCAGTAAGAGCATCAGAAGTATCTGCATCTGCAGCACATCTCTGCACAACTGAATGTTTTAATGATGTATCTCACGGTTCACTGTTCAGGGCCTGCATCCAAATACACCTCCTGTATTTAACACATTTTATAAATAATTCCTCCCTCTAATGCCATATTTTTTTTCTTTATTAAATTTTTGATGCAGAACAGTGAAAACACATTAGAATCAGATCGAGATCAAGACAGTGCACTGACCTTTAATTTCATTCTGGCTTTCTTCTCTTTTTCTTTCAAGTTCTTTTCGATCGTAATTCAGTCTTCGTAGGCACATAATTCCACACTGAAAACTGTTTCTGTTTAGAAAAAGAAAAAAAAATTAGGGAAAAAAAAAATCACGTAGAGATAACAAAAACCATTTACTGTAGGTTAGGTCTCCAAATTCAAACTCTTTACCTGTGGAAGCTGTCGACCATTTTAAGTTGTCCACGCAGATCTTTTTTAGTTAAATGATCCAGCATTCGAGCATCAACGAGACATTCCATGAAATAGCTGCGATACTGAGGGAGCCCCAGACTCGGGAGCCATTCATTGCCAATCCACTCATGGTTCATATCACCATATGCTAACGTCTGTTTGTAAAAGATTATGGAATAAGCTAATTAAAATGAGAAATTAAAGAGAAAGAGCTTTTTGAGACAATGTATTTCAAAGTAAAACAATGCCTTTATTCTTTAGCCTGTAAAGCTAAGCAAATCGAAATACTGAATGTTACATGTGTGTTTTCTGAAGAAGATATCCCTCATGAAAAGCAAGTTTAAATATTCAGATCAGCAAGTAAAAATGCCTTAATTTGTTTCATTTTGAAAAGTAGGAAAAAAATATGCAGAAGCTAGTAAAAATAAATAAAAAAAAAAGACTATGCAGTCTTGATAACAAAATGAAATTCCATGGCTCTTGCCAAGACATTGAAAATACTCTCTTGAAAATTGAGGGGGGGCGTTTGTCTTATTTTTCACATGACCATATAAATTCAAGGTATCAAAAAAACCCCACTACCACTGCAGGATTTTTTTTTCACTTCACTCAAATGTTTTCAGAAACTGATAAAAACCCACCACTGAATAACAAGTACTTCTAAATGCTGGTCCTTATCTTTAAAAATAGAAAAGGAAAAAAGGCCAGCAGTGAGAGTTCCTTATCTCACTGCATTTTTGACCTACAAATCACCAGGCGTTTTTAGGAGAAAACCTCTAAAAAGTTTGTAACTATGTATCTAATCATTCCTCCAGCAAAAAAACCCCAGCAGCTTCTTTTTTCAAAGGTCTAGAGAAATAATTCATTTTTACTGTGCAATTAAAAGTCAAAAGCTTTGTTTTCCCTCTAGAGGAAACATCTCCTAGAAAGGAGTGAGGCCCCATAAGGGCATTTCTTTGAGCCATCGCTAGGTAGTAGAGTGAAGGAACACCTTGCTCCTGAAACAGGGAGGGCAAGCTATGATTGTGATCACTGACAATTTGCAAATGAGCATCCCAGTTGGAGTTAATGGGACTTAAACAGGTTTAAGCTGGAGGGCAGCCAAGCGAGAGGAGACTAGACCATCCAAAGATATGGGTCACAGGCAAATCCTGAGTTTTGTTTATATCCCCTGTATAAAATACTCAACTATATCAATGCCTGAAAATACAATTAGGATTTGTCACCACTTTAAGGGAAAACAATTAATCAAGGAGGATTACAGAATTAGTGCACAGAAATCTACTTAACTGTCTAGGCTCCTGTAGCACACCTGTGACGGTGCTGGGCTGAACAGGGACTTTCTGCACAAAGCAGATATTTCTCTTGGAGTTCTGGCTTCCCTGAGAGCCAGCCCCCACCAAAACATTCCACGCTTTATGTCGTGAAATTATTTTAAAATTTTATCTAGTGTCATCAACACATAGAATACAACAATGCTTAGAAAGAAAGACTAACTACATTTTGGTGATTCATTAAGCTAGAGGATAAATATTTTGGAAATTTAATGATAACAAAGACTTCTGAATATTCTTTCCTCTAACAGCCCTATTATTAAAAATCCTCATGCATAGCTGTTTTGGTGATGTACTACATAATGTATTACACATTTTCGATGACGAACTGCCAAACCTTGGCAATTCTAGAAAACGGTAAGATATTTACATCACCCAAATATAAAAATGTATCTTCCAAGTATTCATTATACAGAGGTAAACCTCTAGTTTCCCCCTCTCCCAATCCCCAAGCCACACCAAATCACTAAAACAAACCGCTATATAGGAAAAGTGCTCTACTTATTGCGACAATTTACGTATAGTCTATAATATGACATAAAGAGTCCAACCTGAGCCCAGCTTCCCTCCTCATCTTCCTGTTACGTGGTTAGAAAAGCAAAAGAACACATATGTATTAGTATTTAAGTTTAGTAAGGAGATCAAAGTTAAAGATGCACTGCAAGCCTCTAAGTGTACTGCATAATCAAAAAATCTAGATAAAGCAAACATCATGCAATTTACAAAAACGATACATAAGGCACTCATTTTTGTATGGGAGGTTGCAAAACCCATGGACAGATTAAGTTTTCTGGAGAGAAGAAATTTCCACACAAATAATTCAATTTGTCTACCAGATAATCAAATCAGAGCTCCATTTTACAGATTAGAAAGAGGTTTGTTTACAGTCTTATCAGTGTTGATTTTTCTCCCCCCTTCAGAGAAAAAAAAAGCCTATCAAGATGCAGGATACAAGGTTAATAATTAGGAGAAGCAATGATCCAGAATTTTAATGTGTTAATTTGAAAAAAAAAATAAAGAAAAGAAAAGAAAAGAGAAAAAGACCAAAAGGCACTTGATTCAAATGTTCAAAAGGTGTGAAAAGCACTCTAAGAACAGAAGTGGCAACACCATAAACTAACCGTTTGTTGTGTGGCTGTAAGATTTTCCATTTCTTCATGTGTTACCCAGACATTTCCCGTGGTCTAATATGACCCCACAATCCCATCCAGTGAAAGGAAAGCAGTAACAAAGAGGAGAGGTTGCAGAACACATAAGCAATCGGTACACGTAAGGAGCAGGCATGGGCAAAAGCAATGGTTTCTAGAGTTTTAAGTACAGGTATATCGATGGAAAGTAATGGCATGGAATAAAAGCCTATTCCCATGGATCACTTTCCTTCACAGACATTAACAAAACTGAACGCGATAAATAGCTTACACTGATGTAATTAATGGGCAAACACTTGACTTTGCTCTAATCTGAAAAATGCATTTGTAGTGTGTAATCCCAGGAATCACATTAGATTGCAGGGCAGACAGATCCAGAAGGGAATTCACACCAACTTAAAGAGTCTAAAATTTACTGCAGTATATAGAGACAGGTGGATTCCTAGTTTACGTAGTCTGAATTGTTATTTAGAGTTAATAAAGCTCATAAATCAGTTAGAGCCTCCAATCATTGTACAGATTTCTGTATATACATCTATACTTCATCTGTATTATAAATTCTACTGAGGTCAAAAGATGAGGCAAGTAACATGTTCTCTAAATATTTTGGACTATATACTTACACTGATACAAACTTTGTTTCCTCGAGAAAGAAAATGTAGTTATTCCTTCATTTAATTTTCATTAAAGGAATAAACATCCTATACCTAAATGATGTGTTCCTCTACGATAAAATGTTTCCAGAAATTCTTATCTGAAGTTCAAATGTTTTCAGTTACGTGCTTGCAGCAGAATTTTTGGAAATTCTAAGGGTTCTATAAGAGGTGTTTAATGCTGAATCACTTTCCTTACCGTCCTTGAGGTGGGAGGGGCAGACGGACTTGTCAGTGACATGATTTCCTGAATGGCCAACCTCAGCTTCAGCCTGTGCAGAGGATTGCTAATTCCAATTTCACGCTGTATTTCGGTATCGGACAAGGCTGACATGATAGCACCACTTTTCACATTAGCTCGGCAAGCAGCCACGTACCAGGCTGGCATCCCAACCCACAGCTGAAAGACACCAAAAAAGAGACATTAGCAGGATATGGAAAGCATTCCTGGCCTCCAAAATCTTCAGTTCTTTAGAGGGATGTATATTGAGGTGTGGGGGGTTATTTCTTTATTTTGGAGGGACCACCTACCTCCAGCCACACCACCACAGTTGGTCCATCCCACTGCGCAAAAGGCAAACCTTGTCTTCTGGCCTCCTCAAGCAACTCATGCCTACAATTGCAGAAATAGTAATTCATAACAAAGAGAAAACGGTTACAATTAGTTGTTACGATTTAAACACTGCATTCAATTTTCTCTTTTCTTTCCTATAGTTAGCTTTCTTCCTTTCTCAGCCTGATATGATACAGCACATCCACAAGGACTACGCGGAAGCTGAATGAGATAGATAATTTCACAGTGGGAAATTTTGGAAATTTGTGCTTGAAACTCTCACTGACATTCTAACCAACGCTGCCAACACAAAGTGGAAACGTCAGGCTTCTTTGTCAGCCACGTTCTCAATTGCTGCAATTTTCTGTTCACCAAATTAGGCTGAAGCAAAGAAGTCATTTTCCCTCAACGTGCAGATTTGAGACCTGCAGAAACGTCCGAGTACACCAGATAGCCCTGCCATCAAAATGGTACGTCCATCAGGCTGTCGAGTCTGCGAACTGGGGCAGTAACCCTTTAATGGGTGAATTTTAGCCTGCACCGGTGTTCCTGTCAGAATTTTCAAGCCCAGCTTCAGACAACCATTGTATCCAGAGCACCACGCTTTGGCAATTCAGTTCTGAAAGGCTGGGTACTGAACCTCAGCTTTCATCTCCTACGATGACACCATTTCCTTTGTTATTCTGAAACAGAAGAGACTGAACTTTAATATCGACCATTCAGCTTACAGAAACAATGGAAGCTCACAAGAGCTCTATAAATAGCTGCCAGAAACGTTGGATAAACCAAGAGACTAAAGACTAGTGCTGCAGGTTTGAGCAAGCCATCTTGCTTGGATACATTTGTCTGAAAAGAAAAAAACAACGTATAATCTGAAAAAAGCCGCCTTCAAAGCTAGTCATGTATGTTTAAGTCTCCACTCTACTCAGAATTTTAGAAAAAACAGCCTCACCTAATTGGTCTGTTTGTACTGTTTTATGCTTTTTATTCATGCCTGCAAGTGTAGAATTAAGATAAGCAGCAATACTACAGATTTTGAGAGCCTACGGTATGTATGGATCATTTTGTCACAACTTAAAACAAATAAAGTCTCCTGCCTTCAGAAAGGAACCATTGCATAGATCTAAGATGATAAATATCTAAAAGTCACAGATATTCAAAAACTACCACACAAGACGTCTTGAAAAGGGCTTACTGACAGACCAGTACCTTTCTCTGCTACCTCTGCAGAACAGGCATGCAGTATTCAGCACACTAGGGTTATATTAGCAGATAATAAAATATCAAAAGTAAAAGTAATAAATACAGTAGCAACTGAGAAAGCAACACTATTGCTGCACCCACATGCCAGTAAATTCCTCTTGCTCTACAAGAACCTCCTAAAACTTGATCCTAATTAGAAGCGCTGCCTAGGGATGAAAAAACGTGAAGGAAGGAACTCCCAGATAATTAGTTACAACTAACTATTAGTTCCAATGTACCCATTTCAAGCCCCAACAGTTAAGGCAGAAGCAGTGTCCAGCAGTTAGCAGCTCGCTAGATTTCACTAACAAAGAGGTAAAGACCATAAGAGCTGATACATATTACTACACTTAAAAAAAACCAACCATATATTTCTAAACTAGGAATAAAGGATCAACTATTATCCTGCCACAGCAGAACACATTAATCCCACAAAAACCTAACCATGAACACGTTCCGTTTTGCTTCACTTTGTTGTTTAAAGATTAAGAAAAAAAAAAGAAAAATAAATAAATGCAGTAGTAAAAATGATTGCTTGGTAAGAACAGAATAAAATGCTCAATACTGTATTTGCCAAAAAGGAACACAATGGTTTTTCCAAGTAGTTTCACTTCCAAATTTCTCTTTGTCTTCTTTTTTGGTGTTGTGGTAAGATGAGGATGCAGCGAGGGAGGTTCACCAGTGATGCAAGAGCATGGATGTGCCCAAAGCAGCCTCAGGTTTGACTGGGATGACCCCATGAGAGCACACAGCTGCTTGGGGTATCATATGGACTTCAAAGAATTGCTGTATAATTTCTGGTAGCTTTATAAGTCCCCCTGGGTACTCCAGGTTAACCACAAAACAGCAAATGATTTGGAATAAGCAGTACAGGGCACGTATCAAAAGCGTAAGAAGAGGTTATGATCCAAACATTCAACCCACAGTGGAAATGCAGGGCAGAAAATAATTGTGTGGCTGGAAGAGAGGGCTGTGTGATGGAGGCAAACACGTGGAAACAGAAACAAAGCCACCAGAAGTGTTTATGAGATAACTTCATGCAGAAGTTACTCAACGAGAAAACACATCAATGAGGTAGAAAATGAATAGCGGAATTTGTTCGTATGCAAGAGATAGAAACTTGCTTGCATGGGAAATCATTACCCTGTAAGCTGAAGACAGAGCACAGGCACAAAACATCTCATGGGAAGAACTGAAAGGCAGTTGCTGTTTTATCTGCAAATGATCATCCATGGATTTTATTTTTTTCCTATAGCAAGGAACTTCACTTTTCCAACAACTCCCTTCCAACCTCACCACGAAACTCGCTGCATTCCAGCGGTACATGATCGGATTATGTAAAGATCACAACTGCCAGCCCCGTTTAGTTTCCCAGACCAGTCAATTATACCCTTTAAGAAGCGAATGCAAAAATCCAGCCTCTTATCTTTCTGAAGGAAAAAAAAAAAAATTAAAAATTGCAGCAGTGTTGGCAGCGTTAACAGACGGTATAAAGCACCGTCGAGGACAAAAGAATGTCAAAGGAGTAGCTGGCTACAGAATAACTCGTAGGTGCCAAACCCAATGGATAGATGTCTAAGGACTTAAAAACAATTGGCTGAATATCACTGGGAACGGTAGGCCAAAATGTGCTGCTGCAGGAGGGGAACACTTGTTGTTAGTCCCAGTCAAAAGGCATCTAACCCCAGCTGTGGAGAACAAAGAAATTGTGGTCATACGGGATGAGAAACCATGTCAAAACTGCAGGTGCCTGATGTACTAGTGAATACATAAGGCCCTTTAGAGACCATTTAAACTATTCGTATTTAGAATGGCTCTTGGCAAGCATACGCTGACCCAAAAAGAAAATAAAGCAGCCCGGAGCGGCATCACTTTGTCACTGGATTAGGATAGCATGTGAATGGATAAATCCAGAACTTGCAGCCAAAGGGGAATGCTGTATTCCAGATTGTTTGGGTGGAACTGAAGACAACAGATTTGGAAGAAGTTAAGAGCAGAGAAAATGTTGCAGGGAAGGTGGTGAAGAGAGTGATGCTGATGGAAATGGAGTTGCAAGGTGTGAAAACAGGCAACAGTACCAAAACATGAGAAGAAAAAAAAAACTGATTTCAGGCAGAGCATCAATGGAAAGTTAATACCTGAAATCAATATAAAAACAGACATGTAATAAACTTTTTGTGTTTAACTTTTTTAAGGAGAGTTACCTTAAATTTAGGGTTGGCTTCCTTTTTGATTTATTCAGTATTGAGTTTGTGTCGTACACAGAAAAGCACAAATACAGCTGTGGCAAAGAGCATAGCTCACAAAGATGAACAAAAGGAACAAAACACTAAAACCAACTTCAATTTAGTCAACAAGGAGCAGCACTTCTACAGAAATACATCTACCTTGGAAACAAAATGCCACAAGTATCTACTATGGCTAAACAACTCCAAACCCAAATTACAGAAGTAATTCCATTTAAGTAGGGTTTAATAGTTGCACTATAAAAACTCACACCATGCAGATTAAGACACGACACAGAACTAGACAACACTGGATTTATTTTAGCAACACAAGTTCTTCTGAATCCAGTATCTCCTCTCATAATTAGACTTTTTGAAGAAACACTAGGGCTTCTAATATATTGCTAAAAAAGTTCAAATGAGATTTATCAGAATTTCACAACAAACCTAATAAAATAAATAGGAACTTACCCTGATTTTGCACTACCACATGAAATGGTAAACAAAAAGAAAATAAAACAATGAAGGAAAAATATAAATCTAGGATTAAACCAAACTCAGAAACATACAAAACTAGACAAATAATGTATACTGCCAATTAATTCCGTGACTATAAATAGGTTTTTGTTAGTAAAGACACTGAACACTGCCCTCGGCCTGTTTGTGTGCATGCATGCAGAAATCAGACAGATAAGCAAGCAAATAGGGATTAGAGATAACTATAAATAGAAATAGCCATCATTGTTCCAAGCATTCAGGTAACTGGAGCTTTTTTTGTCAAACACAGGATTTTTATAAGTGAACAGTCAGCCTCGAGTATTTCTTTTAACTTCCCACCCTCTTCCAATATCAAAGTGAAAAGCAATTCAGAGCAGCTTTACCCCATTTTCTTTATGATAAAGAGCACCTGGAGAAGGCAGCAAGGGATCTTTGACACTGTGATAATACTGCTTCCTATGTTCCGAATACCTATCAGGATTCTGAAACAGCTGGATTAAAGTATCTTGCTAGAATAATTAAAATAGTACGATTTGCTGCTTCTGGAAATTCACAGCACCCTGTTCCCTGCTTTCAGCAGTAAGAGTAATAAAACTAAATATTCTGCTACCTAACTTCATCACAGGCTTGTTTCATAGCCGCTTTCACTGAAATATCTGAGTCACAGGCACCTTCCTGTGAATAAGCACATACTCATATTTAATTGCCAGGCAAGGTGATTTCAAACCAAGTTTTTATTTGTCTAATATGGACACTTGCCTTTTAAGCAATCACAACACAGCCATGAGGCATATTTTAAGCAATACCAGGAAATATCTGAAAGGCAGAATGTTTACAAAGATAAGTCACTTTTTATCTGCAACTGCATTTCTTGCATTTATTAAAGCAAGACGGTATCGATTGCTTTACTCTAGAAGGGAATTTGGTGTTGGTGTTGAGAAAGACCTGTATTGTTCAAAGGATAGGCCGAGCACTATTTCGATCTGACCAGCTTAAAATTATTTATTCAACCAAGATGTGGTATGACTTTAAAGATCTGTAGAAAAGGGAAAATACCAGATCATAATAACGTACAATTGCCTTTAGTGTAACAGTCTGAAGAAAAACAGCTGAGCGCTCTGTTAGACAAACAAAACTACATTCCATTCTGACTTTTTAAACCAATACACTGCTGGTTTTCATTAGCAGTCACTAGGCATTATTCTTATTTGTTAATAAAACTTAGGTACTGCAAGAAATCTCTCTCAAAGAGAAAATTAGCATACTTTCTTTTCAACATTCACTAATCTGTCTTCAGAAAGCAACTAAAAAAGCAAAACACAAGGCGACCAAGATCAGATTTCTGACGCAGAGTAAAGACAGCTGAACAGAACAGAAGCAACAAAAGCACAAGGTATATGGCTCAGCTTTGGGTGGAAAAATGCAAAGAATGCCTGATCCTACTTCTATAAATTTTAGTGTTTCCTGTATTACCATATAAGCATCAAGTCAGGATTTCTACTAGTAGCTGTAGCTATTTTTCACCTTCAACTAAAGCCTTTGCTTTGTCTCTCCCAAGTCTTAGTACAAAATAGCAATGTAATATTCAAAAGGCAAACATTAACCTAAAAATTTTCTTGGACAGACACTGAAAAAGTGCCTTATAAAAAAGGAAATAGTCACAATTTATTTAAAAAAAAAAAGAAGAGGAAATCAGGGGAATACAGTGCAAGGAGAAAAGATTTTAGCTGTTGAAATGTACAAGAGAAAATAGCAAGACAAATTCAAGAAGAGAAGAAAAAATTCATGAACACAGCAGCACCATGCTAAGCAAAAATACCTGAAAACAAAGAAAGATGCAAAAAAAGAAAGCAGTACATTTTTAAACAAAACAATACCTTAATAACAAAGGATTAAAAATAGTCAATAACTTACTTCTTCTGCATTTTCCTGTTTTTTTCTGCCTGACCTCCAAGCTTGCTGAGACCTAATGCATCCTGAGAGGAACCGTCTCCTTCTGCCATGCCAACTGCAAAACACCAAAACAAAACTCAATCTATTTATTATCTTCCTGGTCGTGGCCGGTTGGTAACTCCAAAAATCACTACTGCTTTCCTGAATAGAAGTATTTAATTTTTTGCAACATTACTGATCAGAACTGCATGAAGCCAAACGTCCAAGCTTATCTATCCCTCTATCGTTTTCTAGTTGAATTAATACCCATTAAAATGATGGATAACAATAGGAAAATCAGATTGGCGCGGACTCAACCAGATGCTGTCTAAAACCAGCTGGAATCTCATCGAGAATGTTTCAACCAACTGTAAATACTGGTTGGTGTCAACATCAAAGGTGCTGCTTTTTGCAAAGAGCTACGAGAAAGAGAGGCAATCGTAACATCTACTAACCCAGTTGGGTTTGTTTCAAGGGAGTTCCCTTGGGTCCAAAATGAAGACACAGCTGTTGGTGTCAATACTAACAAAAGTCTCTTTCACTTCTGAGCTACAGTTGACATTTTTGTGTCACAAAACAAGCCATAACAGGTCAGTACGAGGTTCAATAACTGGGCTACGTGAAACTAGACAGCATCCTACACTCATAAGAAGACCTACAAGAAGATTCAGTGACACTAATTCCCAAAAGAATGCTGTACATCATTATAATAATCAGTCCTAAATATGTACAAACAGATACAAACTGATACATACATCCTAAAATTCAGGCTTTCAACTCTCTTCTCTTATTGTGAAAAAAAAATAAAAGTAAAACTAAACAAAACCAAACCCAAACCAACCTTGTCCTAACGATTCCTTGTTTGTTTGCCCAGGTCGTCCCTTTTCTTTCTTGCCAAACAAGCGGCCAATAGAGGATTTGATCCCCTTCTTTTTGGGGGCTTTATGAAGTGAATCTTGGCTACTATTACTGCTACTAGGGTTACTTGTTTGCCCATCTTGCGAGCCTGTTGAGCTTTACAAAAAAAAAAAAAGGTCATAAAGAAGCACGTGTACAATAAATTCACTGGCATAACACAGCAAAAGAAAAGTGCAGGTTTCTGTGCAAGTTAAAAGCTCAGCAACTCACTAATGATGTCTAATTTCACCTTTTAATGAGCCATGAAAAGAAACGTATCTCTAAAATACATGTTATTAAATAGAAAAATCACTGGGAACGACTAAATCATACAAGAAAGGGAGGGATATAATCTTTATATGCCATAGCACAGAACTACAAGTCATTCTATTTTTAAGAAATAAGAATTAAAGCATTTGAAGTGCAACTCAGAGAGACCAAAGTTGACAACACAAGTTCCTGACAAACTGGGGCAAATAAAGGAAGTAGAATCCATCACAGATACCCAGGCACTTTGAAAAGAACAGCTAAAGTGATGGTAATTTTGCAACTTATTTCTGAATTTATAACTAAATTCCAGTACTGGAATTGCGCATCTTGCATTCGCAAAGCAAACTTAATGCAGACCTTGAGTTACAGAAGAATTCTTCACACAAAACCATTTCTCATCATTAACAAAAAGCAGTGTTCTTACTGTTTATGTAACATAATCACCCATTTATGTGTTTGTGCTCTTTACTTTAGAGAAGCACTTCAATGTCTGGACTAAATTCCTGTATTTGCAGTTTTACAGTTTTATTCTGATAATCTGAAATACGAAGTTACCGGTAGGTCTGGCTTATTCACAGCTACTTACTTTCTTATGTCCCTGATATCTTCATGGCTCACTGTATGCAAAGCTCCTTTCTGGACTCTGTCCAAACGCAAAGATCTGGGTGAAGATGGTGGTGAAGTCTCACATTTTATCGTGGCTTTATCATCTCGTACCTCGTCTCTAGAAGCTGGAGACTAAAGGAAAATGAATGAAAAATTGAGGGGTTAGTTGGAAAGGCCAAAATATGAAAGCTGTAACAACACTACAGAATATCTTGAAAGAAAAAATCAATTATTTCACTATTGAATAATTCTTCTTGCCCTTACCACCCTGGAAAGAGTGGTCAGGCACTGGAATAGGCTGCCCAGGGAAGTGGTGGAGTCACTATCCCTGAACATGTTTAAGAGTCATTTAGATGTGGTGTTGGGGGATATGGTGTAGGGGAGAACTTTGTAGAGTGGGGTTGATGGTTGGACTTGATGATCCCAAAGGTCTTCTCCAACCTGAATGATTCTACGATTCTACCATTCTCCACTTGCCTATCTTTTTACTTCTTCCTAGAATTTCTGTTATTTTCAATGACAAACTACTAAATTTCAGCCTTTGCTGGTGAAATGAGCAAGTAGCACTCATCTTTTAGTTTTTAGCTCTATGAATGACTAAAGTAAAGTAATGTCTTCAGCACCATGAAACTAATATACCTGACTTCAGTTTAAGCAAGTGCAAAGACAGGGAACCAAAGAGTCCTGCAAAACAGCATCTTGGTTCTCACTGTTATGCGTTTAGACAATCGTTAGCAAGAATATCACTTCTATGAAGTCAGTTTCTACACACCTGTGACTGACTGTGGCTTATCTCAAAGTCTGAGCAACAGAAATTAAGAGTTTTGTGTGTGGACTAACAGATCTTTAAAATTACACACTGTTTCGTGAAGATTGCAAAAGAGTGGTTACAAACAGAAAGCAACACAAGAGTCCCCCATGCCAGCAAAAAAAAAAAAAAAGCCAGACAAATANAAGACAATAAACCACTTTACATTTAATATCAAAGACCATATAACCTTGCTTTATTATAAGGTTACCCTGTAAATGCTTTCATTTGTGTTCCTGTTATCCAGTAATGAGTTTGGAGACAGGGAAGGAGATGAGGGGGCACAGCAATAAATAAAGATTTTTACCTTTCTACGGTGTTTCCTTAAATCACTAGGCTGATAGATGCATGCGAAGAAAAGAAATTTGGAAAAGCCGTATTTATTGTAAACTGTAGCACAGACTGTAACAACTACTACAGACAAAACATCAGGGAGAATATAAATAACAATTACAGCAATGGCACAGAGAAGGATACATAGTATGAAGTACTCTTCAAATCACAGATTACTTAAATGTATCCCTGAAGAAGGGAGAAGGAACAAAAAATAATAATAATCAAGGCTTAGAACTGGTTATCTACAGAAGTACTGTAGATACTTCAATGTATTGGTACCACAGGCAAATCAGCACATAAAACGTGCATTCTCTTCAGCAAGAAAAACAGCAAAGCACATGGGAGCGTAAGGTGTTGCCTTTAAAAAGTGAGAGGATTTCCTGGTGTACGTCAAGGACTCGCCTTGAACTCTACAACCTCTGTGACAGTCATAGCAGCTTCATCCATTCTCCGCACTAGTCCCTCCTCACACCTTAACCACTCCTGCAGCTGTTTCCTAAACAGCATAGAAACCACCCGTACTTTTAATAACTGTGAAAGACAGAGAGAGTTGTTTTCTATACATTAACAGCGTTCTGTACTTTTTACTAAGTTTAAAGTACTGGAATGTTTGTCCAAGAGTCTACCACCGGTTTTCTTTTCTCCTCTCTATCTCCCCCTTTCTAGGTGCTCCCCACCTCCACCACTTCACCGAGCAAGGCAGCAACCCTCAGTCACACAAATAAGTCAAATTATTCAAACCGATGCTGACAGAAGCTTAATCAAGATGATTTCTTTAGTAACTATCATTGTATCTGGGGACAAATTATTTCCAAAGCGTTAGAAGGAATATTTAAAGATCATCTAGTCCCTCCTCAAGCTCTCAGACAAAGCACAGCAGACTCCTTTCAACCTTCCTGGATCCTTCACCTATTAAATCTGATAGTCCATAAAAATGAAAACGTTTACCATATGGACTAAGAACTGTTCACACAAACTTTTCAAGAGAGCTGTAGGTTTCACAATTTATTGTGCTGATGCTTTTTAGTCAATTTTAATCACAAGGGTTTTCCAGCTAACGCCACTGCAGTTAACATTAAGCTAATGTTGCTATTGTGCCCATAAAATAATTCAACTTTCTATCACAACGTTGGAAAAAAAATCCCAGGAGAATTTATTCAGTCTGATATTTCAGAAGCCGTTCCTAAAGTTTCTAAAATTCTAGAAGCAAAACTTCTTGCTCTCATTCTTTTGCAAACCAGTTGCCAGGTATTAAAACGTCAAGAAAAGGTAACTGCAAACAACGGATCAAGTACCTTTTGAGTCACAATTCTCATGATCTGAAGTGAGCTTAACTATTTTACTTTTGTTCAGTTACACTAAATTTTAACATTAAACATCCTTACCTAGTATTTATGAAAATGCTACTGAAATTGGTATTGTTTTTCTGTAAGAAACGTACTTAGCTTAACTACTTATTACTGTGAAAAATTCGAATATAAAGCACTCCACATTTTGAAATGTATTAGATTCTGTAAAAGAAGCGTGCTTGACCCTGGATATAGGACTACAACTAGTACAATGATTTTTTAATTATTTTTTTAATGTAAGAAAGACAAAATGGATCCTTTTTTTATGAAAACAAAACAAAAAAATAATAGGCTTTTCAATATATGTACACATTAATTTTAAAATGCCAGCAGAAGTAATTAGCTGGAATGCAGGAGGTTTTAAAAACAATTAAAAGAGACCCAAACACGTCAGGTCAGTCATTTACAATCCGACTGCTCTTACAGCAACGGACACATTCCTTGGCCACTGATGGGTATAGCATTGCCATCAATACAGCTGCAGTAATCCAAGACAATAAAGTCTTTTAAATATGGTGTTGCATGTACTAGGAAGTATCGTTTCCAAATGCATGTGCAAATCTGGAGACAAAGAAACATATCTAGAGCTAGGAGAGAAGGAGCTTTTCCTGCAGAGCACTTGCAAATAAATACCGGTGTCCAAGATGCACCTTAGTGACAGCTGTTCCAAATAAAAGAAACTCTTAGGCTTGCTTAACATTTATGTAAAAACAAGAAAGTGGAAAGATTGCTATCTTGTTTTTACAAGTAGGCTTACATGCATAAAGCAGCTCCTAGAAGGATTAATTTTTCTAAGCAGTGATAGGAATGTTAGGAGAATGGACCCATCTTTCGCTACTCATTGAACTGCTAAGCCTATTATTTCATCAGCTACAAGGTCTAACAGATACTTCTTTTACCTGCCAGTCTCAACAGGCTAAAACAAGGTATTAGCACTCAAAATAGCTGGGATACCTCCATAAGCTTCAAGATTCAAGATACGCAAATCACTTTTTAGTGGAATAGCAGACTGCTAAAAATAAAGTTTAAAGCAGAGGGAGAAACTGGTTGCTGTACCAGGGGTGGAAAAGAAAACATTATTTGTTCTAGGAAGAGGAGTCAGAAGAAGGACCATAACAACAGACAGAATACTTAGGCATGAGATGTTGACCAATTAATAGACTTGAGCTGTGAACGTTTTTCCTAATCATTATGACTGTATCTTACACTTTTTATAGAAGTTGAAAGGAAGCAGTAGAAAAACCTAGAGAAAGGAAAAATACAGCTGAGTAAGAAGGAGAGGAAGGGGGAAAAAAAACAAACAACCCATTTCCTAGAGAAAAAGAACACTCTTCCAAAAAAGTTGAAGTAAATGGATATTTACCAGTGTCATGATACCGAGTCTGTCCACTTCCCGAGCTGGACTATGTGGAATCCGCCGTGGGGTGGAGCGACCACTGCCAGGTGGGGAAGAACCAGCAAGAGAACCACTGGCATAAGGAGGAGGAATGGAGCTCATGGACCTGAATCGACCATGGGCATCCAAAGTCCCACTACCCACTCTGCTTTCAATCTCCTCTGCACGCTGTTCTGTGTTTTCCTTTTCTTCTTGTATAAGCCTAAAAGAAAAAGTTTCAAAGGAATATGACATTGGGACCTACAGAAGAGATGGGGAGGAACTCTTTATGAGGGTGTGGAACAACAGGATGAGGAGAAATGGTTTTAAACTTAAAGAGGGGAGATTTAGTTTAGCTACTATAAAAAAAAAAATCTTCACTGTGAGGGGGGTGAGGCACTGGAACAGGTTGCCCAGAGAAATTGCGGCTGCCCCATCCCTGGAGGGGTTCAAGGCCAGGCTGGATGGGGCTCAAGCAAGCTGATCTGGTGGGAGGTGTCCCTGCCCATGGCAAGGGCTTGGAACTCAATGGTCTTTACGGTCCCTTCCAACCCAAACCAGTCTGTGATTCTACAATTTAAACAAGTAGCATATAAACAGAATGTCCAACTTGGGCATTAGGAGGCAGCAAAATAGCCACACTGAAAAATCTTCTAATCCACTCTGAAAAACCACCATGAAGGGGGTTCTGTCAAAAGTAGTAATATCCATAAATGGAACTGAAGTTAGAAAACACAGAAAATAGTTTTAAGTACAGTAGTTACTTCTGTCATCTCCCCCCACCAGGAAACTGAATAGGCAAACCACCACTTTGAGTAGCCACAGAAAAAGGATTTCTAGGGTCACAGAAATTCACTTTTGCCAAAACCTTAACAGCAGATAAACCATACCTAATCTCTTTATTGATTGCATCCAACTGTTCTTGAAGCATCATGGCCAAAGTCTGAGCGTCAGCCTGACCACTCGGTGACAGCAGATCAACTGAACTGAATATAGTCTCCCTGTCATCCTCAACATCTGACACATCAACGTCACTTTCAAATGCTTGTGCCACATTTGCCAACACACTCGCCTGCTGAGCTCGCTCCCACTCCTGCTCGTTCAGAGTCTGAACCTAAGAGAATTAATTAAAATAAAAATAAATCTAAAAATTCAAACTCAAATGGGAAAAACATGACATTTCTACTGTTTTTCAAGATGCTTAAAGTATGTTTTTTAAAGCCCACTTACATGCTGAATGCATCCATCAAGACAGCAGTTTAGAGAAATGTAAAATAAAAAAAAAGCTATCAGGTAGAAAACTTCGCGTGTTTTACAGTGTATTTAAAAATGGATGACTATCAAATAAATTAAAGCATCACATATTTTGGCTGCATACAGTCCAAATTACAATAGAATTTTGCTATCATATCTAATGAGAATCTTGGAACCAGCTTTATGTAATGAGAACTTGTGTGTTCTGAAAGGGACTTAAAACTGCTTGCAGAAGAGCAACATGTTATATTAGCGCATAGGACTCTTATAGTATACTATATTTTACAGGCTTATCACACTTAATACAAATGGGACTTCTAAATAATACTTTGCAATTATTCATTAACAATTAAAAACCTAGTACCTGCATGTTAGTTAGTAAAACAGGAGATGTACATTTAGCAGTTTACTGCTATGTTCCCCTATTCTAAAACCTCCTTGCAATAGATTAGCCTCATCTAATTTATTTTTTTTATTGCCGAAGTCCCATTTTTATTTTGAATTGCAGAGTTCTATTACCTTTGAAGGTTCATCTCTGAGAGCTGCCAAGCGTCCCTTCTGGGGACGCCTCAACACTGATGAGGTGCCATAGGAATCTGTGTGACTGTCAGCTACAGAGGAGGATGTCACAGGGTATCTGAAATCTGGTCGGCTGGAGCACAAAAAACCATTTTATCCATGGGAAGGGAGAGGGAAGAAGAAAACAAACCAAAAAACCCACCCAAACTCTTCCTATTTTCCCACCAGTGCTGATTTGCTTTAAGCAGTATAAAAATTGCTTTATATGCTCTATAAAGAGCACACAACTATAAAGTTCTATAGCTACAACTAAAGTATTTTCAGTTACATTAGACAAAATTAAGTTTAGCAAAGCGACTTTAAAGAAATTAGATATCACTAGGCTGCAGTTAAGTGCCAGTACCTATGATGAAGTGTTGTGGCTCTGAGTCTCACTTGGTCATTTTCTGCCCTTAATGCTTCAACATTTAAGACAAGTTGATCCTATAAAAATAAAGATAAAATACATAACAATATGCTTTAAAAAAAAATAAAAATCAATGAGTATCAAATACTGACTTACAAATTTTAGGTTTTTGACCTCATTTCTATGAAACCCAGAAATAAAAGACTTAAAATGTGAAATGTATTTTGGTACATACAATACAACACCGTCACAAAAGAGTATCCAAGAATAATTCTGTTGCCTCTCTACTCTGTGACTCTAGGTAATGGCAATATGTATTTTAAAAACATCTACTAAATGAAATTCACATATTACTAACATTACTATAGTTAGGTCATAATATTTAATAAGAGAAAAGAAGATTTTTTTCAAGTCTTGGTCACAAAAGGTTCCAAACGCATTCACTTTTAGCTTGGA
The DNA here is from genome assembly GCA_013398155.1 of Pedionomus torquatus. Taxonomy (NCBI): domain Eukaryota; kingdom Metazoa; phylum Chordata; class Aves; order Charadriiformes; family Pedionomidae; genus Pedionomus; species Pedionomus torquatus. The sequence goes on from VZRU01015237.1 coordinate 206,030, forward strand.
CATTTTTACATGCTCTAGAAGCTCAGAATTTAACAACAGAAATCCAATGAATGAGAAAACACCAAAAAGACTAATAAAAAGTGGCTGATGATGAACATCTGTGCCTTGTGTGAGCCTCTACAATTTGGCCTCTTTATTTACTAGAATGATTTGGGGAGATGCAGCACACCTGGGGTTTAATAAGCAGTAACAAGAATTATTTCAGAAAAGGCAATGTGACCATAAATATTGATTGCCACTGCTTAAGGATGCAAAGAAATGAAAGGGAACCACTAATATTCGAAAAGGGAACTTGTCAGTTCCAGAACAAGCAAAACACCAGGCAGCTGCTATTGCACAGGAGCAGCCAAGTTTCATAATTCCTCCCAATTCTGAAAATTTTTGAAAACTTCTGAAGTTTGTCAGTTGAACAAGCACTTCGTGACACTGCATACCTTAAAAAAAGAACAAACAAAAAACCACAAAACAAACAAACAAACAACACTTGTGAGAAAACACCCAGCTTTAAAAGGTAGTCCTCTTTTCTTTTTTCCGCTCAAGGTCACACATACATTGTGAACAGCATGAAAAACATATAGAGCTTTTTATAAGACTTCTATGCAATCTTCAAACTCTGGCAAATTGTCAACGTATCCAGCCACTATACATACCCAGAACTGTGCGAAGTCTTTGAGTAAAAAAATATGCATTACCTATAAAAACACCATAAAACTGAGTCCCACAAAACCATAAAATGAGTAGTAATGGCCCCCTACTTTTAAAGAGACCAGGTCATATTAAGTTTTATGAGGGAATTCAAATCTGGCCCTGCTATGTAGCAACACAGTAATTATTTCCCAATATAAGATTTTTTAAAACGCGTTATACCTTTTCATGCTGAAGTTCCTCTATTTGCTTTTTGGAATTTTCAATTTCTCGAAGAAGTGAATTCTATAATGAAATGTATCACAAATTAATACCCTTACAAAACCTCTTTACTCTTAAACAGTAACCAAGATGAGTATAAATAAATATCAGTCAACACTATACAGTTGCATGTTAAGTTACAGATACTTTACTGCTTACATCATTTCACTTTGATTATAGTTGAAGGTTTTTTCCTTTCAGGTGTATGCGCCTCTAAATAATGGATTGAGTAATAGTATAAGTTCCATAAAACTTTAATACCGATACCAGCCTTTTAATGTTCTGTTTGACAAAGCTAGTTAAAAAAGGAATAATTAGGGAGCTAAAAGAATTCAAAGCAATTCACTGAGTGGTTACCAAGGCATTACTTCTTGTTGTCATTAGGTTTTCATTTTATTTTCACGCGCCTGACCTACAAAATTACAATGAAGTATTTTCCTGGATGTACTGTACCTCCGGAACCTCAACACCCACTGGCTGATGGGCCTTCATTAACATCAGAGCTGCCCTCTTTACGGTTATACCATGATAACAACTCCAGTAAATATATGTACTTATGACAATCACAATCTCTTTACTCAAAGCAGTTTCCAAATTCAGATTAAGAAATCAATTGAGAATTAAGAAACATTTGAGCTACAACAAAGAAGTTCAAGAATTGTATTTGACTGCAATATGTGACACCAAGGAAAAAAAATTAAATAAAAAAATGTGAGGTTCCTCCTCTTAATAGGAAGCTTATAAACCTGTCACTTTCTTTTCCTTTTCCACCATTGCCCAAAAGTTCTGCTGAACACATTTCCTTGAGGTATGCGATATCATTATTTGAATCTGTAATACATTTGAATCTGTAATTATTTGAATGTGTAATAAAGTTTCATATGTGAACAAATAAATCACTCGGGGGG
>VZRU01015237.1:212812-238292 GCA_013398155.1 Pedionomus torquatus
GAAAAAAAAAAATAATGATGAAAGAATGGTCTCACATCGGCTTACAAACTCAGTTAGCTTTTTTATTTTTTCTTAACAGCAAGTACTTAAACAGACTGGTCTTTATTATATTACCCCACTGATCTGCTGCTTACCTTTTCAATGGCACAAACACAGCAAATCTTTACTTCCTGGGGATGTTCAGAGAGCACTTGCATTTAAGTAAGCTCCCTTTCTACTTAATAAGGATAGAGTACAAAGCAATACATAGGACTCTGAGGATTGGGGATTGATCAGTAAGAGGAATCACATCCCTGGAAGTAAAGTAATTCCTTGAGCACATTGAAAATAAACCACTTGAAAATAAAAAACAAACTTAATGAATTTTTGACAATTCAGGCACCTTTTCAAGAATGTGTTAAATTTCACAGTACTAAACCTATCATTTAATATATTTGCAACCATATAGTCATTCACAGATTAATTCTGAAGACACGTTTTCCTTAGTGACTGGTATTTTAAACAAAAAGACATTGAAAGCAACAACCTTCAAAAGCACAGGGGCCTAACTGAGCACCAATGACACTGAAATTTATTAAGTAACTGCATTTTTCATGACCCAAATTTTGACAGTTTACTCCTCACCTCTCGTACATCTCTCTGTAACTTCGTGTTCATTTCTTCAGATTTTATTAAGTCTTTTCTAGCTGTGTCAAGATCTTCTTCCAGCTCTGTTACTCTGCTAGACAAAGCAGTAAGACGCTCTTTCATCTGCGTCTGCTCTTTGTTTTGCTTATCTATGATGTCTTGGAGTTCAATCACTTTAGCAAGGTTTTCATCGTGGCATAAAGAACCATCAGAGGACCGCTATTAAACAGTGGGGAAAAAAAAAAAAGTATTTGCATATTACACAGAAATTTGAAAAACAAACTGCTACTTACCTGTAAACACCACACCCCCAAAATAATTTTATTACTGGATCCAGTCATAGAATTGCCAAGGCTGGAAGGGATCTTTAAGATCATCTAGTCCAACCATCAATCTAACTCTGATAAAAAACCCAAACAACCCATCACTAAACAATGTCACTGAGAACTATGTCAACCCAGTCTTTTGAATACCTCCAGGGATGGTGCCTCAAACCCCTTCCCTGAGAATCCCATTCCATGGCTTATTAACCCTTGCAGTGTAAAAAATTTTCCTGATATCCAATCTGAACCTCCCCTGACGTAACTTGAGGCCATTTCTTCTTGTCTTATCGCCTGTGACTTGGGAGAAGAAACAAACACACACCCCAGCTACACCCTCCTTTCAGGGAGTCACGGTGCCCTCTCAGCCTCCTTTTCTCCAGGCTGAACACCCCAGACCCCTTAAGACCCCTTACTCCCCAGACCCAGGACAGACTACAAAAACTGAAATGATAATAACTGAGACTTCTTAAAGCATCACTCAAAATCTTTCATTATAGGTTAAAATTCAAATATTACCATTAACAATTAAAAATCAGACATCAGCCTTATAAAAAGCAAATAGCTGTACCTTCCCATTCGTAGTTGGGGTATTTTCTTGCTCATGATTTATATCCAGCATCCCATCTGGAAGTGTTTTCTTCTGATTATTTTGCTCTTTCAGAATCATTAACTAAAAGAAAAGAAAAGTTTACATACATCTGTTTCAAGTCAATTCCTTTCTCACTAATAATATAAGGAACAGCTGCAAAAGCAAAGGAGCAAAACAATTATGGATTCTACTGCAAGGTATGTATTAACAAAATAAGGCACAGGCACTCAAAAATGTATGCCACTGCAAACCAAAATTTCTTATTTTAAAGCCACAGGAACTCTTTTTGTTGTTTCGGGGTTTTTTTTGTTGGTTTGCAGGTGAGGGCTTACGGATTTTTTCCCCTTTCCTGCTCTTTCAAAGTGACTTAGTTAAAAATTATATCCCATTTGGCAAAGAAAAAAAAATAATAAAAAAACGAAAAGTGAAAGTGAATCTTAAATAACTGAATAAATTACTGTGTTTAACTATTGACCAAAACATCCACAATATACACAGGAAGACGACTTCTTTTAAAAAAAAAAAAGACGACACCTACCTCTTTATGTGTAGTACCTAGTTCTTCTTCCAATAAGCTACATCTTTCAAGTGCTACTCGTAACCTCTCCCTTACCTGAAAGAGACAATTTCAAATTTGAAATCAATTTCACTCATTGTCACGCTGCCATCCCCTTTCAGATAGTACATGACACAATTTCAGCTACACTTTAGAGACCTGCTCAATCTTAAGTACTAATTACAACAGGTGCTACAAAAAAACAACCTAGAATTTGCCTCCCCTGTGGTAAGGCACAGAGCACGTACTCTTTTGCTTGTTCACAACAAGGAAGAAGAGACAGAATTCCATGTAAACTAATTTGCCAGACTTTACACACACGGGTCACAGAAGTTAAGCAAACGATGAGCTGGCAGCAAAATTCACAGTAAACTTTACCGCTTGCATATCCTTTTGCCAACACTGGGCACAACTAAGGGCAGGTTCCTTTAATTCAGCTTTATTTAGTATCACAGTGTAAGCAGATTCCTCTCCTCCTATTCTCTCTATTTCTTTTATTACATAAAAAAAAAATCCTGATTTCATACAGGTAAGCAAATGTATGCATTGCTGCAACAAATACATTGGCCCTAGAATACACTTAGCTTACATTAGCACAATTAATGAAGTAGATAGTAATTTAGGAGGGCAGTTAACTAATGCAGTTCTAGCCAAGTCACTAGCTTAATACATAGAAAAGTTCTGAGGACCTGACTGCTATACCTTCAGTACCAACAACTGCATGGCCCACACAAAAGGAAGTGGGCACAGGATGAGAAGATATTCACTACCGTATTTCCTTACCTTTTCATCAAGGGCTTTATGGTGTTCAAATAAAGATTTTAGTGCTTTGAGAACTTCTACTTCACTAGAAACTCCTGCTGGAGACTGAGCTTGTCTCTTCACAACAGTCATTCTGAGAGATCGCTCGTGCCTGGAGACAAGACACTCCAAATGTTCCAGTAACAGCTAAAACAAGAAAAAGGAAAAATGTTTATTCCTGTTCTGCAAAGCTGCAGAAAAATTTGCCTCTTAACGCACTGAGTTTTGAGTTCTAAACTTCAAATCTGAGACCAAGTGTCTATTGCATTAAGTGTAAGGATCTGGTTTTAATATTTCACCCGTTACAAGTGCTATCAGAGGGAATGCATTTCCTCATTACCTCTCTCATTCAACCTAGTTTTTAAATGAGGTTTCTACAGGTTTTTTCAGTTCTGCCACCAACCTGAGGAGCAGCAAACTCATCAGAAGGATATCCATGGGAAATGCTCTAAATGGGAGAGCAACTCTTCTGCTGGCAGCAGCAGCGTGAGCTGCTGGAACAGATCCCTACAGTTTGGCTTTATTCCGCTGATCTCGGGTGTTGTGTGATTACAAAACTTTAACGAGCAGTGAGCTGAGTGACAGCCAGCAGTGTCGTCCTACAAGCTTTTCCTGATTCTGCACAGCAGTACTTGGAGCTGCGTAGAAGCTTCCAAACTTTTTTCATCCACATACATTCACACTTGCTGAGCAATTCATGTGCAAGTATCAGGGGAAAAAAAAAAAAAAAACCAAAACACTTTTAGGTTTTCAAATTCAACATTCAATGTTTTTCTTCATGTAGTTGGATGCTTTAACAATGGTCATTCTTGCAGAACACAAGGAACTAACCCTTGTATTATTTCTTTCCGCTTTCAGTTCAGCGATTTCTTCTTCCCTTTCAAGCAGCTGCTCCCTGCATACGTTCAGCTCTTTTGTAAGCGCTGCAAATTCCTGAAAGAAACCAGACAGAAATAAAAACACATCAAATATCGGGATACAGCGAGAGTAGATTCATACGAACACTTGACATGATTTCTTGACGCATTCATTTCAGATGTCTCAAGCCAATACGCAGTTGTATTACCCGTGCTAAGCAGCCTTAAAAGCAAACACTTAAAACCATTACACCGTCAAACGTAAAGAATAAAAGAAAGATGAAAGAATGCCCAGGTTACTCCCTCATAGTAATACAGCCTCCTTGGAGCTTCACCACTGGAGGACTCAGGCCTTTATGGATTTTTATCTACTTAAGCTACACACAAAGATGTAACTTCTATCTACTTTCAAATCTCACATAACTGAACTGAAACAGCCCTTTCCCTACGGTCCTGCTAGAATTCTCGGGGGATTACAATCAGAATTTTAGAGAAGTCAACCCTTTATGCTCAAGACCCTCAAAAGGCTTCCCCTTCAATAAAGCTTTCACCAAAAAAACAACCCGAACCAAAGTAAAATGGTACATAGAGTGAAGAGTCATCCAAGGAACGGAAATTAAGCTTAATTCACAGCAGTTCCTGCATGTTTATTAGCCAAATTTACCAAATGTATTTCTAAATTTTTGGGTTTCTGTCAGGAAGACAAAATCATAGTGAATATTATAAAGAGCCACAACATTCTAATCTATTTCCACTCTATCAAACAGTGGAATATGTTGGAATTTCAGTGGAATCACTGAAAAATACTCAACATGACAGAAAGTTTACAAGCCTTTAACTTCAGTGACCGTACTTGGGACAGAAAAAAAGATGCACTTATACACATTTATAAGCAAATACTGAGCCTAACCTTACCTACTTATTTACTCTGGCAAAATTTCAGTTGTGATCTGAACCACATCAGAAATTATTATTAACAATAAGCATGAAAGTCCATGCTTTACAAAACGGCTATGTAGCAAACGGGGAAAAAAAAAAACAACTTGTGTCATCAGTGCAAGTTAGGATGCAAAAATAAATACACATCCGTCACTCCAGTGGTTGGTGAACACTTCAGAAACACTTATATAAGAAAACATTGAGAAGTCAATAAATAAGTCTTCTCTATTGTCTAGAATAAGGAAAACATTGTAATAAACACGAGTCACATCTAATAAACAGTGGATTAAGCTGATGATCAAAACAAGATGAACAAGGCAAAAGGCCAACTAAGAACTTCGTACAGTGGAAACACAGTGCCTAAAAACGCTGCTTCTCTAAACCCTTTCTTCCAAACTCTGCAAGATAAACCGTTTAACAGACAGTAGCTCCATAAAAGCTCCAAGATGAAGCTGTTTTGCAGTAAAGTTCGCAGTGACAGAAAACATATCCTTAAAAAGAAAAGGACACGTCAACCAACTACACTAGCACATCTGCAAATTCTAGCATCAGCTAAAATAAGCAGACACAGGCAAAAGACACTGCAAATTCCCAGATTACTTTGGTAAACTTCACTCTAAAACATACATGTGACTGAAAAGGTAAAAAACATTATTGTGCAACATGTACCTACTGTGATCTCCTTTGGATTTATTCACGAATTAGGCTTTTAAAGGTTGCTATGAAAAAGACAGTAATATAACCATCACAGATGCAGAATCCATCTCCATAATCCCTCTTCCTAAATAAAAACACGCTCATTGGAAACAGATCCACTATAGTCCCTCTAGTTAATCAGCAAATGACTGCAAAAAAGGCTTAATTTCTTTTTCTTTTCTAATTGCTAAAAAAAGATTTAATAAAAATAAATTTATTTCTTTAACATACTAATAACTAAGTTCATAGAAATATTTCACTGCCTTAACTGTAACCTTGAAAAAAACCAAACAAACAACACAAGCTCTGTTATTTTCCAGAACAAAACCCTGGAAATACACTTATTAAAACAACCTGGTCTGTAAATACAGCTACTGGAACTTTTAAATAAACAAAACAAACTACAAAAGGCTCCTGAGTGCAAGGTAAACCAAGAAAGGAAAAACCTACTTTAAGCTTCAGAGTAGCTGATGGAAAAATTGACTCTATTCTGAGCATTCCCTGCAGACCATTCCTTTGTGTCTGAACTATTCCTGTACCTTCAACATCCCACCCATGGGAGCTTCCAAGACTTCCAAGGCAATCGATCACACACATCCCTTTTGGTCCAGTACAAGACTTGGGAAACCAAAATACGGTTCCAAAATTGCAGTTCTTCCTTACTTATCTTTATGTATTTGATAACTAAGTACCAGTGAAACTACAAGAAGTACTAACAGAGTCAAAGTCTAATGCAAAATAGCCTTGGGGTTGAAACTAGATATGTTTAAGATCCCCTTTCAACCCAAACCATTCATCACCCTATGCAAGTATTTCCAAGAGAGCTTGATATGAACTTATTTTGCTCAGAAGTTTTTTTTCCTTTTAAAAAAAAGAAATCATTAAAAAAAAAAGCTTCAAACACCAACATCAAAATTCGCAAGCATCAATATTACACAGTTCTCCAAAGGACACCAGACTGACATGGAACATTCTATATCCTCCCAGTCTCCACCTCAAGTCTTGAGACTACGACACACAGAGCAGTAAAGACTACAAGACACTGTTTCATCATCCTTTCTCAATGTAAAGAAAATTAATCACTGTATAGCATTAATATACATCTCAGACATATATAAGCTTCACCTTCTGAAAAACAACTGTAGATATGAAGTCTAGTCACTCTTCAAATGATTGTAGTACACACAGTCCTGTTCCATTGCCTACTTCTGCACGAATATAAATCGTAGCACAAATATATCATAATTATGACATGAACCATCACCCGGTCAGATGACCCCAAAAAGAAACAATGCACACAGGAATTTATATTGCTGCTGCATAAACAGACTGACACGTATTTCTGCCATTGCATAATACCTCCATTGCTGTTTGTTTTGACAAAATATAGTTGCTTTGAGTCCCATAAGCAGCCCAATAAAGAACACTTGAATATCCTTAGTTTCAGTCGACACTGCCAAAAGACATGTCCTTTCTAGTTTTAACCTTGTACGGTAGACAACCTCTTATTTCCTCAAGCAGTTCAAAAAGAGAGAAATTGTGCAACTTTATCATCTCAAAAAAAAGTTTAAGTTGTCTCATAATTTCTTGCTTGGCATCAGATGGATGTACTGAAAGAATTAAAAGCAAAAATGAAAATCTGAGAAACTTTTCTACATCTCCAAAGAGCTATATTACTTATTCTGTAGTTAAGGAGGAGATTGGAACATCAGAATGAAGTTCTGCTGTGGTTCTGGTTGCCATCAAAATAATAAATACTCAGCTCTGAGGACTGATGAGAATGGGACTCAAAATAAGCACTTTAGAGCTCTGACAAGAATCAGTCAGAAAGTGCCGAATATATTAGGTAAATATCCCCTGTTGATTAGAACATACTGACAAACACCCATTCTCAATGCTGAACTAAAATATTTCCTGATGAAAGCAACTTTCTGAACCAAAGGAATCATTCCAAATATGACTCCTGCTGCCAGAAACAAAGACTCTCAACAAAAGCTAAACCAGAGAAAATAAGTTTGTTGTTGTTCAGTGATATATTTTTGGGGTTTTTTTTTGGTCCATAAACTCCACGATTTTCTAAAGCGATAGCGTTTCTTTTACATCAACCTTCAAAACTGACCTTCAACCTTTAGTATTTTACAGGCCACAACATAAACACCCTTCCAAAAGCCAGACCAACTAGTGTCCAGCTGTCAAGCCCATCCATTTTTGATGGCCAAGTTGATGGCCACTTGGTTACTTGCAAGATCTCAGTCCAAGAACATTACAGCTTTAAGGGAAGAGGTTCCCTTCACATTTATTGCAAGTATAATTTATAGGTTCTCCAGATAGCACATCACAAACTAAGAAATGCTTTGTAACAGGAAAGACAGCATTTAATTAAGGTGGAAAAAAAAAAACTCAAGAGAGAGGTGATCCCTGAAAGTCTACTAACACCAGCTGTCAGTTAGGGATGCTCGACAAAGAACTGTAAAAGTTTGCTTAGAATTTGCTCAAGCAAAAGAATTTATTCCACAATAAAACACAGCACCACTCTTAAGCCCATAAGGAATCATGGATTACAGGCAACAACATGACCAGGAAGCAGACTTAAGGGATGAAACTGTGTAAGACCCCAAATATTTTAAATTAAATGACAGAAAATATTAAATTAGTATTAAAGGAGTAGCTTCTGGCAACACAAGGATGAAGATGCAACTGTTACACCTTTAGCAACATCTCTGTCAGAAGTATGCGAGTACAATTTAGCCATTTAATCTCCAAGTAGTATTTCACTTTACTGATAACCTTCTGTTCTGTAGCCTGCATATCAAACAACCCACTCAAAAAATAATCTGAGAAGCTGAAGAGAGGATGAGAAGAACAACTGGTGAAAGTGCCTCATCATCAGGGATGAGACACCAGTGGAATCTGAGTTAAGTTTCCATCCCTACATATAAACCACAATTATTCCAAACAATGCATGCACCAAAAGGCCAAATAAACAGTCTTAAACAAAACAATCAAAGAAAAGATAAATATCTAAGCTTAACAGGGTATTTCAAAGCCACTTCATTTCAAACCTATGGCTTCTACGCAGCACACAGCAACTGATAACCCCAGTATATTTGGAAGTTCATAGCAAGCAAATTTTTGCACCTATTATGTCACACCCCTTCTGTTTTGTTTTTTAAGCTAACAGTCAGATTTATGAAATAGTTCAAGGATATTCAGAATTAAAACTGAAAAGAATTGACATGTTTTAATCATTAAATCCAGCCTTCCAAGAAAATATAGCTAGATACACTTTAACAACAACCGATCCAGAAGAAACAAATTTTGCCTGTTCCACACAATAAATCAGATTGCTTTCAAGCTGCCCATATCTCTGGTATGTGCTAATGAGAAAGAGAAAAATAAGCTTTATTGTGGGTTAATAAAAATATTTTACTTTTCACCTACTGAAATTAACTTCCAGTAAGTATCAAGAAGCCTAGATTTTCTAACCTGGAACCATGAAACTTATTTTAAGCATTAAGATAAGCAGTTCTACGATGTAAGTTCATCTTTTGTTCTCAAAAACCCCAATAACTTAAAAGGGAGTGTAAGAAAATACCTAAAGTAATATTAAAATACAGTTATGTCAATCTCTTGCATTTCAGAGCACTGAAAGGTTTCTCATGCTCGAAGTAACTGTTTTTCCAACCACAGCTAACCACCCAACATAGTGAGACTACATTAATTATATTATAAGCCACAGTGTATCAACCTCCTTTCCTATTTCTCCTTACCCATAAGGTCGTTTCTAAGTCAAGAAAAAACCCAAAACCCACTACCGAAACACAGGTGCAGACTTCTTTACCATTAAAAAAAATCCTCACGCTCTCAATGGTGGCACTGAGATTTTATAGCACCTTGACTCAATTCTCAGAAGTTCACATTTTCTGTAACTCAAAGAAAAAAAAAAAAAAAGGCCACACCAACCTTTTCCCCCCGGCTCTACAAAAAACTGTAAAATCACATGAGAACACTCAAGTGAATACTGCTGCCAGCTGACAGCCAGTGACTAATATTAAACCCCAGTAACGTTTTAACATTCCAGCCCTATTTTTTAGTACAGTATTCTCTAAGCTTACCTCTGGGACTGACCTATCTAGGCTTTGTCATTAACACTGCTCAATCCTAAACAGGCAATTAAGTTTTAAAGTGTTTACAGTCGCATAATGTTATTGCTCTGGAATGAAACTTGCTGTTTCCAGTCCACTTTGGAGCTCAAAGTAGAATCAACAGCCTGGTGTGCGACAAGCAATGAGCAGAAGAACTCTTCACTCACAGCCAGTAGGTAGCAAACACATGTGCAAGAGCAAAATGGAAAAGCTTATAGCAAGGCCAAGTTTATGTGGTAATAAATAGGTTTCCCTTTACCATCCTGAGCTTAAATTTATGTGCAATGTTCTCTGAGCCTGAACTACAAAGCACTAAATCCAGACTTCATTGCTAGGAGCTGTCAGGAAGCGCTGCAAGTTGAAGTGCAAGAAAACATAAATGAAGAAGGGTAGTATTTGACAGCTTTGCAAGAGGAATGCAGGAGGAACGGGAGAAGGGAGGTAGAAACACATCAGCTCCATGTTCTCCCTCCCCGAATTATCACATTTCTGACAGACATGTCCTATTTGGTGGTGGAGGAGTAAAATTACCAGAACCCAGACATGGCTGGAAGCAGCCTCTCACTCTTTGAAGGATCAGAGGTCTTTCCATCATCACACTTACCAACTGACACTTTATACACCCCACAGACAGTTCAGAAAGCGAGCCTGTAAACTCAAGTACATATAGCAAAGCACAGGTGGAAGACAAGCCAACAGGAGCCACCACCACTCAAATCATTAACTACAGCCTGCTTAAATCACCCAAACTAACAGAATCATTACTGCCCATACTCTTGCATTTAATGTTCTCTAAATCCAGCAAGACAGTGCTGCTCTGTATCCAAGACCAGGGGCAAAGCCTCACGCAAATATGTTCATCATCAGAGAGCCAACAATCACTGATTACATACCGTACTTTGCACTGCAAGGTACACATGCCAATCTCCGAGCACCTCCCAAGCTCCACCATTAATTAGTCCTACATACAACACCATGAATACAATAGTCATATATGCCATGAACGATAGCTTCAAGACTGATTTGCTGGTAACGTGCTGGGAGTCAAAACCGAGCCACAGTTGCATCCTACAACTTCTTTGTAGGGCTGTGAAATCACGGGAAGAGAACAAGAAGTTGTTTAAACGAGTCAGAAAATTTCTTCCAGTTACTCCTCTTTCAGGGTAACAACCTGCAGCCCGCAAAGCATCTTCCTGCAGGGGAACTGGCCTTCATTAAAATCACAGAATGCTTAAGAATCCATAATTTAATGTTAAATTTTTTATCAGTCTTAACAAATCACTGCCAGTACCTGAGATCCCTTTAAAATATGGCAGATCACACAGGGTAAATTTTCCGATAGCCCTGAGTAGACACTACCTATTTTCACCACAGACTTTTCAACGTCAACTTTTAAGCTACTTTTAAGGCTACAGATGGGTATCAAGGACCACATATCAAACCAGTGAACCAAATACACCAAAATACTTATTTTTTTTCCATAAGGCCTCCTCCAAACACTCAACCTGGGGGTCAAACCCTGAAGCTTAACAGCATGCACAGAGGATTAAAAAGAAATGAACAAACTGAATACAGTTTTAAGATACTTTCTTCTCTTTTCTTTGTAAAATACTCCTAAAACGTTGTGCCTACGCAGGCAACATTGTGAATCTTCTGAGTAAGGAAGCCCATTACAACACTGTAAAGTAACAACTGCCTAGCAGCAAGCATAGGAAACACGAGAGCATTCTTCGAACTTCCATGAAATTTAATATTTATTCAGATAGCATTCAGGTAGCAGAGGAATCTTCTCGTGGCCAGAACCTTTTCAGTGTGGTGGTCATGCTCCACATCAGCAGCTCTGGGATGTACATGAATAGATCCTCTGAAAGGGCAGATACGGCATGAAAGTATGAAAAAACCATACCAAGCTTGTTCAACTTGGGAAAATGTACAAGATCAGCTAAAACATGTATCAGGAAAACTTTAGTCATCATTGAAAAACAGGCTTTTCAACTTGGGATGTGCCTGGCTATTTCATGTAGAACTGTCACCATTGAGAATGGCCAATAACAGAATAATCCTTTCCAGTCCCATGGAAAGGTATTCCGAGTACTAATATTCCAGAAGAATAGTTTGCCTTAACACAGGAATAAATTTACAATACTTGGGGGAGGTTTTAGAAAATCAAATGTCTCTCAGTTACACTCTAATTCAGTGAATTCTAAGGGTTTCACAATAAAAATTATTACATTTCCGCACCCCTAGTCTGGTCTATTTCGATGAGTTACTACTACAGTCAGCAAAGCAGCACAACTTCTTAGTTGTAGCTTTAGGCATCTCCATTTTAGGAGTCCATGTCAGTGAAGAAACCTACCCACACCCATACCCACTATGGCAAAAGGAGAATACAGTTGTACTTAATTAAAGAGGAAGAATCTCGCAGTACCAGTTTGACTAGGTATGGGACAAAACCAGTCTCCATCTTTAACATGACACTGTAGAGATTTCACTGAAGTTTTTCCTCTCTACACGAAGTTAGTCAGAATTTCCTGGGATCCCATGCAGGATTTTACAGCATCCAATGTCCCTCAAAAATGCCAAATTGTAAAACTTGGAGATACACTGAGAAAATTTAACAAGTTCAGTATTTTTCCTGGGACGCCCTATAAGGAAGGCTAAGTAGCTACTACAAAAGCTATAGCAAGGTATTTCAAGTTTTAAGCAACGTTAAACTGTCAGTTTCCTTGGGCTAGGAAAAAAAAAAAGACATATTTTTTCTGTATTTCAACTCTAAACATGCTGCCCTCACAAGAAACAGCAACATTTAACATTAAATTCCTATGACTTACGAATTAAAAACAATCAAATCCTAAATGTTAAAAAAAAAAAATTAATCCTCACATGACTAACACTTGACTATTTTGTTAGAAATAGACCCAGGACAAGATCCATCACGTATGATTATTTCAGCGACAAGATACTTGTGCTTGCAGAAACTGTAAGCAGCAGCTGAGGCCCTGCCCTGCCCTATTCTAATCATTCATCTTGGCCTCCAGTTGGCAGGTTTAGTTCTGTGGCCAGTAGTTGTAAAGTGCTTTTTTCACACTACGTTAAAAGGGAGTGCTTGGGAATATCTGAATAAGGCTGGCCAAGCCACCCTCATTAAACAAGCACCAACACGTACTTCCCCCTCAGTGCTCTTCTATTATATATATATTTATTTATTTATTATTTTTTTTGCCAAGTGATGAACACTTCAGTCTTCTAATTTCAAACTTGTTTAAGCAAGTAATACTCAATGAGGACAGATACGTGCCTTCAGCAGGAAATTCAACTTACAGGCTCTTCACATTTCAGTTTTCTACTTCTTTGTACTCTATAACCCCCAGTTTACACAGTAGCCTCATTCACTGGCCTAAGTGAAGCTAAATGTATCCAAATCTGAAATATTCAGAATAAAAACAACCAGACCAATCCATGGAAAAGTTGCTCAATTTTTACAAACCAAGGCAACTTTAAAGCCCATGCAAAAAGTGTATAGTCACAGGTCTTACCACAGCCAAGTCTGGTATTTAAACACAGAAAATCTTAATTCAGCAACACAGATTAAGTGTCAAGGAGTTGTTTTATAGGGAGGGTTTAAGCTTCTTTTAGTGTTCCAAGTCCTGTGTCTGCCACAGAAGATATCCATAATCAGCAGCCGCAAGCTTCATACCTACCCAAACCCAGAAAGTGTTTAACATCACAGAACAAAACCAGGGGTACAAATAACGCTAGGAGGAAGGGAAGGAAAGGAAAAAAAGAAAAAATTGGAGGAAAAAAAATAGGAAGATATGAGGACAGTTATTAACCAGTAACAAATGCTGAAGCAAAAGATGGATTGGTGGGGAACCCAGTCTGAAGAGGAGGAGAAGCTCCTATTCCACACTGGGCTACAAGCAAGGGAAAGATGAGGCGGCTGGGGAAGCCTGCAGCCTCCTGCTCAGCAGAGAGCAGACACATGCTTGGCCCATTTCTCCTCTACTGCCTCCCAGGACTTAATCTTTTACAACCATTGAACAAAATACAGAGGAGCATTATGCAATCTTTAAAGAACCACACTTCCTACAGGGGACCAGAGTTACACCAATATTGGTATCAGCATAAATAAGATTACAGGAGGGGAAAAGGACAGCTTCTCTCCCACATGGACAAGTGTCGAGAGCTAAAATCCTAAAATCCTCATTCCATTTCCACTTTACATGAAGCAAAGCAATTCCAGATTTCTTAAAGCAAAGGCTCAGCTTTTGGAAGATAAAATTGTTGAACCTCACCCTCAAAAGACATCCTGAAAACTCAAGCTGCATGTTCTAAAAGAAATAATTTAGTAGATGCACCTACCTCATGTTCTTCAATGCAAAGCTAAAAGAACCTTATGACCTTCCAAGCCTTTTCTCCATGAACTACAAAAAGCTGATAATACCACGTGAAAAATATATTACTCAGGAATAAAAATAAAATTGGAAAAAAAAAAAAAAGAGAGAGATTTACAGCAGTAGCCTCAGACGCCGCTGAAATTATCTAGCCCAAACTTTCAGTTATTCAACCAAATGTAATCCAGCAAATAGAGAAAGCCTTGAAGAGATATTCTAAAGTGAGAAGTTTGCCTGGCATGTAAAAACACGTAAGAATCCCAACCAGATTCACCCACACATCTAAGACCGCTCTCCATACATGCTCTGCTATTCCAACCTTGGCCTCTCGGGTCATCCTTTACCCCCATAATTGGATTATCCAAAGAACTTCTAGCACTACAGGTAACTCTCTGAACAACAGAATCCCATTTAAATCTTTAAATGGCCTTTGATTTGGGTCAAATCTTTCTTTTACTTCTGATATCCCAAGTTAAAGCACGAAAGGTAGCCCATGTCTTAAATTTTAGTAGGAGTGAGAGGTTCAAGTGTCAGTCAGGACTTTAAATACGATACACAACAGAACCTTAAAGAATATACAATTACACAGAGTTCAAGTTCCCGTTGGTAACAGTAAACCCACAACTCTTGTTCAAGCACAAACTACAGTGAAAAGCACAGCTCATAACAGGATTTCAGTCCACTATTATTCATTCACCAAGCTTAGTGAGGACCCATCAACGCACCACGTTCCAGAGCACCATTCTGGCCAGCAGATACCCCAGTTATGGATAAGAGTGCAAAGAAAAGGAGAGTTTTGACTATAATGTTCTATTCATCATTATTTTTGTGACAGGCTGATGTAAGACATTTGACAATTCACAACTGAAACTCACAAACCCACAATTTAAACCATGCCACTGATGAAGACAAAAGTCATTTTAGATGCATAAAGCAAAACTCCCTTTTCCCTTAGATTTCTTTTTTAAAACAATTTTGATTTAGACAGTGAGAAAACTTCCATAGCAAGCATTCTGTGAAGCACATAAAACAAACAAGCAGTTCCACTTTCAGATATATCTCTCCCTTTTCAGTGGCTTGTTTCATGATTGTGCTTGAAAATTTAGAAATAGTACTAAAGCAGCTTAATAAAATTGGTTACTATTTACTGAGATAATTATGAATCCAGTACCATTTAGATAACAGGAATTTATGATCCTCTTTATTGAGTGAGGCCTCTCCACATTAAAGAACATTTCAGCTTTTACACCAAGGATGTAGGCAGCCAAAAGTTCTTATCAAGCAATTCAAACTAAACAGCATTTCTCACTACAGGAAATTGTCAGTATTAAAAAGACAACTATTAATAAAGCTCACCAACTGCAAGGTAATTTCTTTACATGAACATTCTTAGTTAGATCTTTCAGCTAGACATCAAGCAAGTCTAAACTTTGTATGGGCCAACTGAAAAAAGTCTTCATTTAAACTGCACATCTTAAGGTGGCATTGTTTCATTTGCTGGTTTAACTATGGAAATTATTAAACTACTTATGCTTGTATAATTATATCCTTATACTGTGCGTGGTTCTGTAAATTTGAGATGGGATTAAAAAAATAAGTAAATAAAAAAATCATACTTCTTTCCACAGTAAAAAGTTCATTAACCCATGGTCTACATTCTTTATTCATTTCTACCAGATATTTTACCCTGCAATTCTTTACAAAAGGCAAATAATGCATTTAAAACCAATGTTACCCTACACACAATTTAAATGGAGCAGAACCAAATCCCATTTGTATTTATATAGGAGGTTAGATTTTAAAAAGCAAGCAATGTGCTTCAGAGTATTTCTAGACAATTACATGTGAAAGAATCAGACACCAAACCCTCTCACATACTAGCAACAGGAGGAAGGCTCAAAGCACACTAAAATAGAGGCTAATGTTCCACAGAAGAGGAGGGAGGAGAAAAAAAAAAAAAAGAAACCAAAAGTCAAGGCTGCACATTTTCCTACCACAAGACACAGAAAACACTTGTTTATTTTCCAAGTCAAAGTTCTTTTTTCTCCTCAAAAGAGCTAGAAGGATGTGCCTATCAAATTTTTCAGGGTTTTTTTCCACATGGCCCTTTAAACAACCGATGGTCCTTGTTTCAGATCCGTCCTGACAATATCCGATTATGCCTGGTAGCGTAAAGATCTTTTCACTAAAGAACCCTGGAGCACTTCACAGAAGTTCTAAACAAAACAGTTTCTAAATATTTGTATTTCTGAAAACAGAACCATAAAACAGATGAACTACAGGAAGAGATAGGTGGACTCGGTTTTTTTCACATGTACTCAAAGTCATAGTATATTTCAAATGAAACCAAAATTATACTCCTGTTAAGATTTTCACTACCATCCTCAAAAACTATATCCTGAGGAACGTAGACATGAACACAAAACACGAGAACAAAGTTCAAGGCTTCCACTGTGGAACAGCAGAAGCGACACAGCTTTAGTTCTTAAAAAAATGTTACAACTCTGGGGCCACTGCAGGAACGGGCCCCAGAGCCTTGTCATGTGAACTAGAAGAAAAGGAGCTGATTTTCATTAGAGGTTATATGAAACCCAAGGTAAAGTCTGAAATAGATAAAGGTCTTAGGCAAAAACCAAGTTAACCAACTATCCACAACCATTTACTGACAACCTAAAGGAAAAACAACACAGAGTGAAACTGAGTATTGGCTTTAACAAGTATTGTAATCACAGGACTCCTCCAATTCTGAATATACCAACTGGGAGAGATATCTCCTCAAGCGACCTACAGATGTACTCAGCTCACTACGTAATTATTGGGAGTTTACAAAAAGCAGAAACAGTATTTCCAAACACTCCCCTGAAAAAAAGTCAAGTTGAATAAAAAACTCACTCCACTCAACAGCAAAATAATAATTCTTCTTTCAGGCTGGAGAATGTGAAAATATTTTTCCTGGCAAGAATTGCCACACATTTCCCCATCTGCACTTGGGAGAATCCACAGGCAGGCTTACCAAAAAGAAAAAAAAAACAACCAAAAAACCCCCACACACACAACACTTGGAAAGTTATGAACACCCAGATTACCTGACACACACAATGCAAATTTATCCCTTCTCGATATCTGTAGCTTGAGATCCATGTGCACAAGAGATTATGATAAGTATTTTCTAACATATGTCAACAGATACCAGGCAGCCTTACAGACTTAAAGTGACTTAAGGTGCCTAAATTGTTTAAAGCAGCTTATATGAAGACCTCTCTCATATTCCTCTAAGTCATGAAAACCTGAAAAAAAGGCAATACTAAGTTTGTGCAAGGTATATTAATTGAGTTCTGGAACGCAGAGCTAACTTAAGAAGAGCAAAACACATAATTACTAATTGATAGCTAAATGTTCTCTCCAAAAATTCAAGCTCTCTGACAACATCAACATCTCTGACAGCAATAAGGGATCTACATGTATCAAAACACAAATGAGTACTCTTAATTCTAACATCAAATCCTCAGTGAGTAAAACCAACATCCACCTCTCCCAAATAAATACCAAATAGAAGAAACCAAAGCCACAAACCAGTGGATATTAAAACATTAACATTAATTTGTAAGGAAGGGAAGGGGTGTATACATATGTTAAGTTCATACTTATCTTTCAGGGAAAAAAAAAAAAAATCCAAGAGGCTGCCTTTTTTTTTTTAAATGTCTAGATGGAAATTGTGACTATGTAGCCACACTGAATCTGTAAGTGTTGCTAACAGACATCTTCAAAATAACTTTTAGTTAGACCCTTAGAAAGAATAGAGAAAAATAGAAGCGCTTACAGACCAAGAATTCTCAGAACACCAAAACAAGCATTACTTGCTGTATCAGAGGCCACAGGCAAGTTAGTATAGATGAGTAAATCTGCAAAGTTCACCTGGTTCTAAACACACCATCTATTTTTGAAAAGGCTTGTTTCAATTATAACTCTTTTCTCCCCAACCTCTTTACAAGCCTGCTAGTTAGACTGCAAGTTAGACTACAGCACACCAAACATTAATAAACCTATTATCAGGCATTTGTACACAGTAACACAAGAGTAGGAAAAAATAATCACTAGCTCATCTTTCAGGGCTACATCCACTATTAAAAACAAACAAGAAGCATTTCTGCCTAGTCACCAGAGCATCACTCCCATCAATACGCTAAGGAAAATAGAAGCAATTATTTTAGCCGTCGTCATATCTTTTTATTAAAGGGATGGATAAGACAACGTAACAACACTGAAGTTCACCCTCAAATACAAGAAAACTTTAAACTCATTCTAAATTGAATATAGCTGGAAGGTCTATTTATAATCAAGATAAATTAAAAGCACAGAATAAACAGCAAGCTGCTAACAATAGGCAAGCAGATGTCTGCTAGGTAGGGATGGGAAGTTTCAATAAACAAACTCAACCAAATGTATTGAAATGAGACACTAAGTCAGAACAAATGCTAGACACTTAGTCCTCAATATGTGCCACTATACTATTTAAGCATAGCTCCTCCTCATTTTGCCCAATCACAGAGCATACTTTCAGAAAACTTCATATTCTGAAGGTTGGGACAAAAGTTGCCCGTTTCCATGCCTTGCAAAGAAAGGAATGTTAGGGAAGTTGAGGTTTATCAATATAGGCAGGGAAGAATTCTGAACATTTAACTCCTATCTCCATCTGACTTAAGCCAGCGTAAAGACAAATCTATCTGGTAATATACTAACAGTAAGAGCCAAGTAAGATTCAGCAACTGAAACTCAAAACAGACAAGACTGAAATGATGGTTGACAAAACGCAATGGAAAGACCTGTGTTCATCTTTGCTGTCAGAACGGGATGAGAACCAGAAGACAGGTCTGCTCTGACAAGACATATGCACATCTGAAATCCTTCTGGATCTTTATCATTTCTGGACACATGGCACTCTGCTGAAATTAATGTCTTTTATTTACACGCCAGTACCACATCTTGCCAGAGTAAGAAGTATAAGCTCTGTCACCTCAAGGCTGAAGAGTTGTGAATACTGTAAATGGAAATGCACTTAAAATTCTACGGAAATCTCAGCTGCTGCAAAGCTTGGCAAGCCCTTTACTTAATGTACTTTCTGCAACTGTGTTCTTCAGACTATACACAATTCAAACCCTTGTTTCTACATCTATGACATCCTGTATTATTGAAAACTTGTCTGGAGGAAATCCAAGCAACACCATTATTAAAATGGCAACTAGATCCTTAAGTTCATCATCATAAAACAATACAAGGACAAGTCTTCCAACCAAGTGTTAAGGCATTTCTTATGTGCGAGACAAAGATTATTTCTACGATTGTCTAAGGAAAAAATCCATCTATAGGGACATACCTGAATTTAATTGAATACAAATGTAAACAACCACACACCCTGTTTAACTGAAGTATGCAGTAATGATAAAATATTTACTATAGATGGAAAGCAACTAAAACCAGCCTGCCAGGGACTCACTTTAAATTAAGATATGATGGGCAACCTAGTAAAGCTGAAGCCAAACCAAAATATAGGCAGATTTTTCCCCCCCTACATTTAACTTCACATTACAATAAAGTGCTCTTATTTACACACAGACACACACAGCCCCCAACAGAAACTTCTCACCTGCCCCATATATACATTGCTGAACACAGAAATTCTGAACAAGACCATCACAAATACAGAAAGAACTTCTACCTTTTCTTTTACTTACTGTGCATAGAAATGAAAATGAAATACACATTTAAGACCAGAAAAGTAGAAGTGCAAGATTAAGATTGATCTTAATGAGTGTTGCTGTATTACAGAAGCAAAATATTTGTATATCAGCTAATAAAATTCTCAAAAGACATATTAAAATAGTCATCCTAATAAAAGTTGCTGTGAATTAATCAACTGTGCTTTTATTTGTGCTGGGTACCAGAGTCTCTGTACATTAAACTCTAGCCTTCTCCATTGAAAACAACCATCTTCTTGTCATTCAGAGAAATTTCTACATGAAATTCTACCAGCAAAACCCTGACCTGCAGCACCTTCACAGCAGGAACTGGTAGCCACTTGGACCTCAACTACCTTAAGTTCAAAATTTAACTTCTAAATGCAGTAGCATCCTGTTTGTTTCCCAGATTAACTTGGAAATTTCAAGCACACTAACTTTGAATTTTGTAGAACACACTCAAAAAGATACATTAAGGCCATGGAAAATAACAGAGAGAAGTTTTCTTCTCCCACAATTAAATCATATTTAAACACGTTTACATTAGAAATAGCAGTTCTCCTAGTTCTCAAAATACAAATTTGTTTTTCATTTTTCCTGTGATAAATTCTAGGAAGAATAAATTTAAGTTCTTGCACAGCAAGAAGCAATTTGATTTCATCAAGTTCATCTTCCAAGGTCAGAGTACAGATTGACTGGGGTAATGTGTAATAGAAGGTAACTCCCAGAAAACAAAAAGCATTGCCAAGAATCCAGTTATTTTTTCAAGACAATGTTGATGCATTTCATTTCCAGCTGTCCATACAAAAAAAACCCCAAACTTGTTGCTTTTACTCTGTGCAAATGTAACAGATAAAGTACACATATGTAAGATTAGAAAGCTCTTCTCTCTGTGAATTAGACATCCAGGACAAAAGTCTCCTTCCTCTAAATAGATGTTTCAGGTTTATGTGAGTGAGAACTGATGCCTTTAAATTACTAGCTGACCAGCACACTACAAGTACACCACAAAAGTCTACTCTCTGACACTTCAGAGAATACACATCAATGCAGAACAAATCACATACACTTTTCTAATCTAAAATTATTCAAATACACAGGTACCAATTTGCTATTCTGCAGCTCTAAGCACAAACCAGTGTGAGTCTCTTCTGTATACACAGAAACTCTGTGAATGTAAAGAATTAAGTACAGGGATGCCATTAAAAATTTAGTGGTTTCATATTAAAAACAATGATGTATTTTTGGTATAAAAACAGTCAATCTGGCATTCCTTCCTTTATAGAAAGGAATTCCTTTATTCCATCCATCATCAGAACGGTCTGGCTGATTCAGCTAAATATATGAAACAGGAAAAGTGTACAAACAAACAATTCAATACGCCTTAAGATAAAGTACTGCAAGATCAGCTACAAAGGCGTGTTACAAGCTACATGCCACGTCTGAGGGACAAATAATACCTTGGTTACACCGTGATTTAGTAATTCAAGCAATTATATTAGTATTTGTACAACTGGTTAAATTGATCTTCACGTCTCTTGACTAAGCTGAAAATAACTGCTATGGAAAAAAAAAAAACCCGAACACTACAAAATGTACACTATTAAATCCTTTCTTTCCTGGAACAAAAAATATAACACTGTTGTCAGTAAATTTAAAGTTATCCTGCTTTTCCTCCTTGAAATGCACAGCTAAACAAGGGGTCATTTGAGACAGTAGTTCAAAAGAATGCTCAGCTTGAAATAATTAACAAAAGTTTGAATAGTTTCAAATATTACAGTCACCACAAAGTTTTCCCAGTGAACATTTATTAGAATTTAAAAAAAAACAAAACAAAACTTCAAAAATTTACACCTATGAAGTAACTGAATCTTTACCAAAACAAAACCTGCCAAATACAGAAGTTATTTCTGATTGTAGCAAGAATAATAAAATATTTTTGACTTTTGAAAGCGTCATCAATCATCACCTTCAACAATCGTTTGAGCTTAAGCACCACTGAGGACCAAAGCGGCATAGTTTCCACACCACAACAACAGCATTTTTCAACAGCAATCTACAAAATCTACACTGCTGGGTGTTTATATAAAACTGCAGTAAAATCTCTCTCTCAACTGAACCGTGAGACTTGCTTTCCTACAGATTTCACACGAAACCATGCAATTATGACATTCTTGAAAATCGGAGTTGTTGGTGGGGTTTTTTTAATAGCATTAATCTTTTAGAAATGTTTAGAAAGAAATGTTTACATCTAAGTAGCTTGCTAGATTTAGGAGGGAAAGCAGAGAACTGAAAAGGGAAAAGAGGTACAGTATGGTTTAGAGCTTTGGGTGGTTCTACTTATCCACAAATTCAAGTCTAACAGTTTACAGATGATACGATTGGTTAATGGCATCCATTAACGTCGCAGACCTGAAATAGTGGCTAAAGAGAAGCCACAATTATTACAACAAAGACACAAAGAAGGATTTTTGCCTGCAGCATATGATTTAACACAGGGAGCAGCAAAGGTTGAAAACATCCCCTTTCTGATTTCCCTCATACCACTGTAACTAGATTAACATGTACTACTTTTTAGTTTCTGTCCCTGAGTAATTGCCAGTACCAATTACCATACCAAGCATCATACAGCGATTACGTTATAATGAGAGCAGTGGAAATGGAAGGGTTTAAAAACAGCTGTTTTAAAAGGTATAAACAGGAGCCACAATATGTAAGGACAGGTAAACATTTGTAAAAACGGTAAGTATTCTTGGAATAACGTATATAACATTATCATGACACACTTGGGACAACAACTGGCCATGCTAGAAAGTGTTAAGGCCATCAACAGTTCAGTGACACCCCTGCTTTGCCTACAATCAAAGGCTTTTCAAAGCGTTCAAAGTTCAGCCGTAGTCTTTTTAACTACAACAGACAAAAACCGAGTTCTTTAGACACCAGTCATCTTTCCTAAGGACACACTACTGCCCTGCTTAACACATTTAGCACTGTCAGCTGTATACTTGTACACTCCAAAGGCTGTAAACTCCTAAACAAAAAGCAAATCCAAAGTCTCCAGAAGGAAGAGACTCCACACTCAAGACTTCTACACTGGCACAACAACTCAGCATGTATTCAAAAGGTAGCAGTCTTAAACTTTCCAAGTTTTTAAATCACAGTCAGTCTCAGAATGGCCTCCAAGTAATTCTTAAGCACGTGAATGAATCAGGTTGTTAGAAATAACTTTAAAAAAAATGCTAGTAACAGAATAAAGTCCATCAAGTTCTACTAACCGAAGAGATGTAGATAAGACTTCACGCTCGAGCCAAAGAAACGGCAGAAACTGGGAAAGCATACTGGAGGGAAACGGCTGACATTCCCTGCTCACCTTGCTTTGGAAGCTTTCTCAAAGCGAGCACGCACCAACAGACACTTCACAGAAGTACTGAGCTAGATGGATCTTCCCCTAATGTAATCTGACTCCGCAGTGTAGTAAGTATGCAAAAAGCCAAGAGGAACCCAAAAAGAATACAAAAACTGTCAAAAGGTACCTTCCTTTCAAAATGTCCATACCTGAGGAAGTGCAGTATTGAGCTGTCTCTGCAAGGAATCTCTCTCGTGACCAACTTCATGAAGCTTGCCCTGGGTCAACGCTAGCGTCTCCTGAGTTTCTCTTAGTGTTTCCAGAAGGCGATCCCTTTCTTCCAACATGGACACCATTAATTGCTCAAAATGGGAATCAGCATCCGACTGTAACGGGGAACCTGAACCGTGGCCTCCATTTCCCCCAGAGGGAATCTCTGCCTCACTGATGGTTGGCATCACCTCACACATCATCTTGAAACAAAATAAGACAAAACAAAGACCATAAATTTAAAGTGAAATCAAAACAGGATAAGCAAAGGAACTTTGGATACTACCCATAATAAGAACTCAGCTTTCCCAATGATAGCATCAGCAAAGGGTGCCAACACCTTAGTGCTTGCCACTATTTCATTAAGACTGCAGGAGAAAAGGTACACAATCAATTCAATCAAGGCATCACTTCATAATGAGAATCCTGTGACTTCTTGCAAAACCAGATTTTTACAGCTACATTTCAAGCTGTGATCTCATTTTAATGGATTTATATTTTTGTTAAGAGTAAAACTGCTGCAAGATCTTAAAAAAAAATCAAAAGACACAAACCTAAAACCCACACTAAGATAAGGCATGCAGCACACCCCCAAAAATTATACGCTTAAACAAGTCAGTGATTACACTGCATGTTTGGAGAATCATTATCTGCTTCTTCCAATGCTTGAAACAGAAAGATAGCATCTAAAAGAGTACTGTGAGCTTATGCTGGCTGTGTCTACGGTAAAAGTGATGCACGTAAATTAGTGGTAGATCCACACAGTCCAATTCAGGAGATACACACGTAAAGGAAAACAAAAAGCAAAAAATTCATTATGAACTGGTAACAGCTGTCACTGTAGATAACAAAAGTACAGGTAAGCAAAAATAATTCAAGGCAGAGTACGAATACAATTAACAATGCAAATGTAAATACAGTACTACTATTAAATTGGAAGTACTTTTAAGAGACCCTAACAGATCACAAGGGTCTATAAGGCATCATGTTTTTTAAAAAGCATGGAAAAAAAGAACTAATACAATTACTGAACACTCTCAATGAGCCTCTAAGGCATCTGAAGTTCTTCAGAGAGCCTCTCTCATCATAAACCTACAAGAGCCTAATGCAAATCAGAAAAAAATAGTTCTCTTAACCTCTCAGGTACCACAGTTTGTTCTCAGCCTTAAGTTTGACACTCATATCTGAATATTTTAAAGGACAACTAAACTTAATCTGAGCCTTAAAGTGGGACCTCTCAATCCCTTGAAAGATTTGAAACAGTCTGAAATGATTTATAACATTGTCATGCATGATTACCATCAGCCCTCTATTTTCAACACCACTACATTATTTACCTTGCTCAATAAAATAAAAAGGCTTGGAAAACAGGCCCCAGGTTTCCTGTAGTACCAGTTCTTCTTTGTTTTTAGTAGGTTTTTGTTACCCCCAAAAGCCTTTCGGATTGCAAAACATCCATTCAGCTCTAGTCCAATGTCTATTTAAGTGAAATACCCCGTGCACATGAAAACAAGTAAACCCGCTGAGAAAAGAGCGGATCCAGTAAAAAGCAGCAGCAGCTTCAGCTAACTAGCCAAGTCCCCAGAACAGAAGAATGCAAAAATAAACTGTCTCAGCTTCCCATCCCTCTATTACTGGCCCATGGGTCCTCCAACAGCTGGGATGGGGGAATCATGTGCTGAGAAAGAAACAAAACAGCAACAATAACAACAAAAAAAACCGTAGTCCGATGCAGTGGTGCAACAAGCTTCAATAGTTCATCGCTCATAAATTCCACTCAGGTCACAATCACATTATTAAAGAGAGCGTGGACAGCATGGGAAAATGGCACAAGCTTTCTTGTAAAGGATTTGGAAAAGCCTCCCTTCTTTCCTCTTCTGTTAATTCCAACGGGAGGCTCCCCTTCCAGTTTCCTGGGTCTTAGTTCAAACATTTATAATCCCAAGAGCAAGGCGCTGGTGTCGCTTTGGAAGGCGAGGAGAAGGGAGACCTGTTGTTTCTTCTGTGTTAATCCTCCACCCGCCCTCGTCCTGGCCGGGTCCCACCGACGATGCTCCGGAACCGGCGATATCCAGCCGAGAAGGGAGGGAAAAGCAACCCGCCGAGAACGGAGGTAGCGCCCGGGAAGCGGAGGCGGCGGAGGAAGGCCCCGAAGAGCGCCGGGGGCACCGGCAGCTCGCCCGCTCGGGTCTCTCCGACCCT
>VZRU01015238.1:275-17452 GCA_013398155.1 Pedionomus torquatus
GTACCCGGGCGGCCGCCCAGGTAAAGCGCGGGGGTGGCTCCACAGCAACAAAAATGGCGGCGGCGCGGGCCTGGGGGGGGGGAATGTAAGGTCCCAGGAAAGTAAGATGGCGCCGCCGGCGTCGCCTGGTGGCCGCTGGGGAAGGGTCCTGAGGGAGACGGCGGGGTAGCCACCTCGTCCTTCCCCGTCGTGGTCGGGCAGGGAGACTGAGGCGGTGGTCTCCGGCAGCTCTGTCGCTCCCGGCACGTCGAGGGGCCCGGGAGCCGGCCAGCCGTCAGGAGCGGAGCCGCCCGTGGGGCGAGGCCCGGCGTCGCCCGCAGCCACGGAGTGTGGCGGCATCAGCGGGGCTGCAGCTCACGCTGCTGTGGTGTTGCAGGCCTGAGGCATACGGCCCTTAAAATAAGCTTCCATAAAATATTAACCCGGGAACGGGCTTGATTTAAAAGCAGGTACGGAGGAAGTTTACACTCGCCTTTACAGCCTAGTAAGTGAGCTTGCAGGTATTGCAGGTAGAATGGCTTCTACCTGCAGATATTGCAGGTAGAACCCATTACTCAAACACCAGGCTTTGTGCTTGTGCCCACATTAAAATGACTTACAGAGCACACAAATGAAAGAGCTGAGTTAGTGCTTTCGGCTCAGTCGCCCTGCAGAGTCAGGACGTCAGATGCGCACAGCCTGTTAGTGACGCAGTTAGGTGGCAAAAACTCAAGCTTTGTGACATGCCAGCTTTCTCTCTATTTTTCCAAGTCTATCATCATGAGTAACTGTTCCTTCATGAGTAACTGTTCCTTCATCAAATGGCCGGTGCAACTTGCAGTGCTCCCTTCTTGTATCTTTAGACGGAGAGTAGCCATAGCCCTGAAAATAAACACTGTACACAGAAAGGTTATGTTCGTTTCAACTGATAAATCCATTCCAAGCTAATAAAATTAATCCAAATGTCACCCTTATTTCAAGACAGGAGAACTTTGTTTCTGCAGTTGCACCTCTAACACTTACTAGTTAGTATTTCTTCATTTCTCAAACAACACTGAAATATTTTTCTTAACCCCAAGAATAATTTCTGGGTTTAGTAATTTCTTTTCCATTTCCCATTATGAAAACTCCTATGTGAATATCCAGCCTACTGAAATCAATTGCAAATGCATCATTAACTTCTTGGAGATCAGGATTTCAAAAATTAAGTTCACGCCTGTATACCTCAGTGACTTCCTTGTGTGTCAGAGAATTGGCCATTGCAATACTGTCTGGCTTTTCCATGAATTTTAGCAATCCCAGAAAATAATCATTAGTTCAATTTAGAGATAGAAAGATGAATTAGGATCGGCTTATATTGCTAACCATTCACCTAAAACAGTTTTAAAACTTAAGCAGAAGCTACAAATACCAATGCTATGTAAATGAAGCATTTAATATCCCTATAAACATTATCATAACAATTGAAATTAAGGTCCTTGTCTTTTCTGTTTTTAAGTAAAATGGCCATGAACCATTAAATTTTCATCCAATACATACAAGGCAGAAACATAGCTACTTATAATTGGATGGTCGTGTTTTCTCAAAGCAGTGTTTTAGAATTGCATCATGGTGCCCTCCAAAGTCCTGGTGTTTAACAGTTTCATTCACTAGGACATCTGGGACAATTTAGATAGTGAAACTGCTTTTGTGCTATCTATAGATTTTCATTCCTTCACAGATGTAAGAAAGCATTGATGCTTAAAAATATGATGGAAAAAAAAATAAAATTGGTTGTCTTGCAGTTTTTATTTCAGTGTAACAAATTCCTGCCCCTCACACCCTACCCTATAGGTCTGTCCCAGTCCTGTTCCCAAATCCTCCTCCCTTCCCACCTAGTCTAGTTGCCACCATGAATACTTCTGCAACTGGCATAAAGACTTCTGGAACAGACTATCCCAGGGTGCCTGTGGCTGGACTGGAAACAGGGATGCCAGACTGAGATGGAACAAGGACAGGTATGAAAGTGGTTGGAAGATACGGAAAGAGAAGACAGTGTCAAAAGAGAGGTGGTTCTGAAGCTGAAAGTGAGACAATGTGACTGTTCAAACTGATTTTCAATTGAGTATCACCATTGTGACAGCCAGGGGCACAGGGCTGAAATACAAACCAGTAGGTCACAATGAAGTGACTTGCTCAGATGCTACCAAGTGAAGATGTGCCCACAGACAAACATGAGAAAAAAGACTGTTGGCAATTGAAGTAAAGTGCATGTAATGTCAGTTAACTAGAAGGTGGTAATAAAGCTTCACCCGTTAAAAATGAATGTGTCTCTTAGAAGGGTCTTGAAGGTTTTGCTTTTTTTGAGTCTGATCTTCATGTCTAAATATTATTAAGTCCTAAATATATAAATAAATATAAAATTTACTGTCTGCATGTTAGAGTTCAATATTTGCTCTTCTCTACATTGTATGAAAGCATTTTATTCTCTCCAGACTTTAAAGGATGTTTCAGTTTGACACATATTTGAAATTGTTACGCTCTTAAGAACTGGAAAAATTACTGTTTTCTTGCAACATCTCTTACATCCAAATGTCTATTTAAATAATGATTGAAAATTAAGAGTGGGCAATGCAAACCTGCATTTGAGCAGTAAGTCCTTACTCAGGAAGATGATCTGCAAAATAATGATAATCCAATGCATGGTCACTAAAACTTTGGCCATTCTCTTAGGAACAGCAATGAAATAACTAGTAGCTCTTTCTGCAACAGTATACAGCACTATACAGTACTATATATACAGTATACAGAACTACTTGAGCTAAGCCTGTCAGTCAGAGATTGTGGAGGAAGCCATCAGCCACCAGGTTATCAACAATCAGACACTCAGCTCCAATAAGTGATAACAATTCCATGTCCTGTGAACTGACAGTTGCATTAGATTCCAGGAAATGGTGCAGCTCAAGATAGGGTAAGAAGTTTTTCTCTGGATATATAAAAATATTTTTCTTAACATTTAATTTGACTGGGAAGAGTGTTAGCACCCTGCTTGAAGTCAAGTTGGAGCAATATCTTTCTGACAGAAAGTTATGGAAGGGATGTATGGAACAAACTAGGAGTGATAAAGACTTCTCTCTATCTACAGATAATGAAATCATTTCCAGTTTACCACTGCAGATGTCCCTCTATTTCAACGTTTATTTTTTCCCATTTTGGTGGCTCAGCACAGTTGTCATGCTCCATCTGAAGGTGAGTCCTGAAGGAAAGTGATGCGTTTCTGAGAAAACACCTCCTAGTACTGAGAGTGAGCTCACCAGACTTAGAGGCTGTTAGGTTTATTTGGGGATTCCTTGAAAGTGGAGGTTCAAGAGTATTTGAAAGCCATTCAATTTCTTCACTTAATCACAAACAGCATGTAATGAAATAGGACAACAGAAACTCACTCTCTTCTTCCCTCTAGTATCCAGTCTTGTCAGATTACTACAAGTTCATCCTGGTGACAATCATGATCCTCGCCTCTCTGATAGAGGTCATTCGACTCTACCTAGGATATATGGGCAATCTGCAGGAGAAGGTATGGTACCACATGTACATATTAACTTATGCAGGAGAGCTATTTTGGAATTTAACATAAACAAAGTGGTCTGCCTGTTCATCTAAGGCATATAAGTTGAAGAGATGGTTATTTCCCTTAAGGTACAGTCTGCATCTTCTCTTCCTCTGGCATCAGCTTCCACTTAGTTGGTGCATTCCAAGAAATTTTCCCTCAGAAGAGAGCCCTCTCACTCCCTGTTCTGTCAGAAAAAAATAAATATGCCTAAAACCACAGTGTATGGAAATATTAAACCACCTCACTTTGCCATTTTACATTACATGCTGGCTTTTGGAAAATTAAAAATGTTTTTTCTTCACAAGATTTTGGACTTTTTTGTCATGTCCAGATGCCAGTTTTTAATAGGTGGTGTCTCCCTACTCTAGGTCCCTGAGCTGGCTGGGTTTTGGCTCCTGAGTCTCCTCCTGCAGTTGCCTATAATTCTCTTCTTGCTGTTTAATGAAGGTCTGAAAATTCAACCCCTGGAGCGAGCGGTCCATACCGTCTTTGCCCTGTTCCTCACCTTCCAAGTCATTGTGGCTTTTGTCACCCTGAAGAGAATGGTGAACAAACTGGCAACCCACTTCCGCCTTAACGAGTTTGATGAGCTGGAGGAACATCCCAGACCCGATTTTTACAGCCTGGGTAAAGAAGAGAGGACAATTCCTGTGGCTGGTAGTGGCCCCAGCGCTGGCTGGGGGGTTCACACACAAAGGGCCTGAGGAGCTAACAGAGCCAGGCCTTGTGCTGCTAGAGCTCTTTTTCCATTTTGTTGGGTCATTCTTTACCTTCCTACATCAAAGATATTAAAAGAATATACAAAGATACTAAAAAGAATATACAAAGATACTAAAAGAATATCTTAAGATATTCTTTAAGGTATTAAAAGAAGAAGAGCCAACCTTAAATGTTGGAGATCAGAGCTCCACTCAAAGACTTTTACACAACTATCTTGAGTGGACTATTTGTGGACTGTTACTGTGCAGAGTACCAACAGAGCAGGTTTGGTGTTTTTTTTACAAAGTTGTGTGGTGTTTTTAAAAAAACAAGACTTTTTCCTCACTCTTCGCACAGAATCGTTTTGTTTACAATCTTTTATATCCATTTTTATTTGTGTTGATCATAGTTTTGTCTCTGTTCTTCCAGATATGTTACATGTATTTAATGTCTGGTACCTCAGTTAAGCCAAAACAACCAAAACAAAGACCAAAACAAAGAACCCCAAGAAATCCTGGGGCCCAGAAAGGACAATGAATGATAAGATAGTGACAAAGACTACAGTTTCAGAGATGGTCTTCCAGATAATTCCAGTACTTGGAATTCCTTAGTAATAAACTAGGGATGGAATTTTAAAAGTATTCCTTCCTCAAATCTCTTACCCTCTACTGACTTAGCTGGAGTTTTAACTATCAAGCCATTCAAACAGGGTAGTGCAATTTTCTCAAATGGATGACTCAATAAAACAGCAGTAACAAAATTAAAGCCATTTAAAAAATTGGTTTATGTCACTGGAAGGCAGAGCCTGTTTCTCACAAGCCAGGGCATATACCAGTGTTCTCTCATTCCTGTTATTTTTATTAATATCTAGACTATTTTCTCCAGGTTCAGTAATGGCTAAAAGTTCACCTTTTCTGTCAAAAGAGGGATGGAGATCAAATGTTAAAATAAATTTTTCATCTGAATCCTTTGCGTCTTCAGCAGGGCAAGAGTCACCAGTTTTGAGAGCTTGCACAGACATCTAAACTGCTCAAAGGAATGTAAAGAAGATGGGTCTAATGCAAAAAAGGCACAATGTGCTGCTGTATATTTAAAATGTACAGAACCTCTAGCGATAATAAGGCATGAGCTTAGTTTTATACCGAAATGGTTAATTTTCTTTTTAATCTGTAAGAATAGTACAATTAATTCTACTAAGCTTCCTTCTTCATTTTGTTGTTATATAGCATATGTTGTCAGACCACATACTCCTTTGTTTTTAAACAAACCACTGGTTTGGATTGGCTATCACACAGCAAGAGTGGATTTCTGTAAAAGGGTCTCTAAGAGTGTCTTTAACTGTTAATATAAAACATTTAGAGCCCTGTGTTCAGAGTCTGCAAGAGAGACAGTGAAGTTTAGACAGAAGTTATGTCATCTCAAAAACACCTAGCATTAGAAAATCTATGTAAAAACATTCTTAATGGATAAAATGGGAACATTGCATATATTTTCGCGTCAACCATAATTACACTCCTGGAGAGTGCCCAGGTCAGGGCTGATGAGCTGTGGGAGATGTTGTGGAGGATCCATTACAGTTAGAGATAACATCACAACGGGTCCTGCCAAGCCAAACAGAAACACCAAAGACCTTAAAAGAGACACCAGGGCAGTGGCCATACCTTCTGCTCTGCAGGGAGCTTGCCTGTTATCCTCACTATAGACCCACTCTAGGAGATCATATGCTGAGACAATACAGAAAGGCAAGTTCCAAGGAGAGAGAGGGATTACCTATAGTGATGCAGTATCTTGTGCCTTAGCTAGAAAATGGCACGTCCTTTGGGTTTCTTTCTTGTATCACCTTGAAAAGTTTGAAACTTAAATCCTTTTGTGAGATTAAGAATGTAATGGGTGGGAAGATTTTTTTTAACATCAAGAATATCAAATTCAGCACAAAGCTGGAAGAAAAAAAAAAGTTACCCATACACCAGTTCCAACAAGGACCCGTCCTCCAGGCTGAGGCCATGAGATGTGATTTCAGAATCCTTGCTTCTAGGGATAAGGAAGTCATGCAATTGGAAGATCGAATTGCCGTGCAAGACCATTCACAGGAGACAAAGATACAGGGACGCACAGCTCTCTGCTGCAGAGAGAGAGAAAGCATTGATGAGGAAGTAAAATTCAGAGAAAAATGGTTAGAAATGGGTTGCCTGGAGAGATGCTTCAGGTAGAAGCATCTAACTGACATCTGTGATGTAAAGCTTTGGCATCGTATTTGATAAATGCAAGATCTCTGCGTTGTCCCTCTGCAGGTTTCTTAACAGACCTGCTGGTCTATTTCTAGTTTCAGCATTACCAACTTAAACATTTAATTATGAAGAAGCACCTAGAACTTCAGTGCCTACAGCTGCAATTTTTTCATGAGTTTCCTGCTCATCATGTACCTGGAGGCATGAGAAGAAAATTACAGTAGCACTCAGGAAAAAGATCGACAAATAGAGAATTGAGCCAAAACTTTTCCTTCAGTTTCCAACTTTCACAAGAATGTCAAATAAGCAGAAAATATACTAGTCACTTGTAACAGCCAGATTTCAGACATGTATAAGCAAACTTCAGAACAGAAAATTTCAGTAAGTATGTTGGAAAAAAGAAAAACAACCCCTCCCAAAAAAGAGAATCAAGTGAAATACAGAAGGAGAAGAAAAGGGGGGAACAAAACAGAAGGTAGCTGCACAATAAGTAAATCAGGAAAAAAAAAATAAAAATAGAATGATTTAGAATAGAGCACAAAGCAGCAATAATGGTATTAATCTTTTAAAGAAAAACAGAGGAAAGCTTGGTTTATTTTTAATGAAAAAGTTCAGGAATAATTGCCAGAACATACTAGAAGTGGTGCAAGGTCCATGAGAATTTCCAAGGGGCACAGCAGGAAAACTGAGATTCCTTCATAAGCCCTCCTCCTCCTGTTACTCAGAGAGTTGCACACAGGTACAGTGTCCCATAAATACGCTCATCTTGCAATGCAAAGTATTCATGAGTAGACCCTGAGGATTAAGATTCAGCAAAGCAGGTGTTTGGGGAGTCAAGGAGGCTTGGTGTTCTCACCACCACCACCACCCCCCAGAATAGATGGAAAAAGGTGAAAGGAGGGAATTTAGGACCATTGGGAAGGAGTTCGCTGAGCAGCATGCAGGAAGTTTTGAACACCATCTGTGCAATAGTGGCTTTTTGCCACACTAGGGTTTGTGCAGAAATAAAACCACAAAACTTTTTTTTTGTCATCTACACAGCTAACAGTAGCTCCTCCCCCTGCCTTCACAGGCAAAAATCTCTGAATGGCAAAAGTCTACATGCAGAACTCAGTTATTTTATTTCACCAAGTTTACTCTTAGGAAAGGCCAACAGCCAATTCAAAAGGAAATTTGTACCAACATATTTCCTTTAACCAAAGAAAAGAAATGGGAACGGGCATATTACTTGAAAAATGCTCTTTTTCAGTTTATGTGATCAATTTGATGATGAGGAAGATTTTGTGTTCAAGGGCATAGTTGCCAAGTTTTTAATACCTGAACTTGACATGTGTTCCTTGTCCAAAACAGACTTTGTAGAAGGATGATTTTTTTTTTATTTTATTTTTTTAATAGTTGCAGGAGTTCCAGGAAGGGGAAATTAAATTTGGAAGATGCTTCAATTATAGTACCTTACTGAAGTAGATCTGAATCATGCAGATTTGATAAAAAGCAGACAATTGATTATAAAAAAAAAGGTACAGCATTAACCTCTCTATATTGACAATTCACTCTTTCAGATTGCTGAGAGAATTGCACCCGGAGGAATGAGATCATACATTTCACTCTTGCCTTTGTCTGTTAGAAACTAGAGTAGACTTAGTGTTAATCTTTAAATAGTTAATGAAGCAGGTAGAGCTGGCATCATTACACAGTCTGGTAAGATAGTCAATAGTAATTTTTGATAGCTGGGTAAGGCTGCAGAGATCATTTATTTGGAAAAACAAATTTTGTTTCTCCAGGGCAGAATCAGATTGAACGGCAGCAATTAAAAAGGACTTTGTTCAGTGCTTTGAATAAAGCAAAGATAAGAAAGAGGTCTTCTATAGGAGACAGGCAAAGCAGTATGTAAGGGTAAGCTGATAAGACCAAGAAGAATTTAAACTATAACAGAATAAATAGGTTCAAGAAGTGTAACACTGAGGGAAAATGAGTATGTTGATGACTGATGCCACCGAAGGAGCCCCTAGGTACATGAAGCAGAGGATTTACTAAAAGGAAATAAATGTGCTAAGTTACTAGCTTGAAATCTTACAGGGATTCAGAGGAAACAACATTCACCTCTGCCAAGCTGCAGCCTACAGGACACAGTTCCACGTTCATTAAATACATGCAACTTCTGCAGCTTGTAAGAAAACCCATGCATTCTTCTTCATTCAGTCCAAGGGTTTGAAAATAATAAAGATTCAGTCCCTGAGAAGCATATAACTGGCCAAGAGATGAGCACAACAGAGAAACCGTAGAAAGAAAGAACGAAGCCTGGCAGGCAGCTGCAAGAACAATAGTGCTGAGACCTGTTGCTTCCCTGCTGAATTTGGGAAGTATTAGTGGCTTCCTTGAGAGCTGCCTTGATTATCCTGTGTTACTGAAGTAGTTCCTGCAGTCTGTGAAAGAAGCTAGTGTTGTTCTTTAAGGGATAGAGGAGACTTTTCTTTATTTAGCCTGGTAGAACCAGGCCATTTCCAAGTGCAAACTTCAAGCAAAAAAAAGCTTCAACACTCTTAACATTTTCAATTTATTGAAACCATACCATAAGCTGAATTCATTATAGGTGAGAATACAATCCCGTACACCTATTCCTAATGACTAAGGCTGCTAATTCCAGGGGATATTTATTTATTACTTTACATGGAGAAAGTTTAGGGTAGCCTTTGAACAGGACCTCTTGTCCCATGTGGCTACTGGTCCCCAGTCACTTAAAGAAGAACCTGCTGGCTTGTGCCAATTGAGAATGATTCTTAACAGTCAGTGTGTTTGATCTCCTATCTGAATTACAGAAAGGATTTTAGCATGGACACTTATTCTCTCTTTGTTTTGCCCTTGATGGGCAAAACACGGCCTTCTGCACAGAAATTTATCACAGGATTATCACCTGCATTCAGCACTGTCTCACACAATGTCCTAGTCTCAAAATTGGATAGTCATGGATTTGATGGGTGGAATGGATGGATCACTTGCTAGGTAAGAAATTGGCTGGATGGCCACACTCAAAGGGTTGTGGTCAACAGCTCAATGTCCAAGCAGCTCAATGGCAGTAACAAGTGGTGTTCCTCAGGGGTTGGTATGGAGACCAGCACTGTTTAACTTTTTGTTGGACACATGGACAGTGAGATAGAGTGCACCCTCAGCAAGTTTGCCAATGATGCCAAGCTTTATGGCACAGTCGACACACTGGAGGGAAGGGATGCCATGTAGAGAGACCTGGACAGGCTTGAGAAGTGGGCCCATGCAAACCTCATGAAGTAAAACCAAGCCAGGTACAGGATCCTATGCCTGGAACCTGGCAATCCCAGGCACAAATACAAGTTGGGCGGAAAATGGCTGGAGAGCAGCCCTGAGGAAAAGGTCTTGGGAGTGCTTGTGGATGAGGAGCTCAACATGAGCTGGCAGTGCATGCTGGCAGCCCATAAAGCCAACCACATCCTGGGCTGTACTGAAAGAAATGTGGCCAGCAGGTCACAGAAGGTGATTCTACCCCTCTNGGGGTAATGGTTTTATAAGGAAAGAGGGGAGATTTAGACTAGATACTAGAAATTCTTTACAGTGAGGATGATAAGGCACTGGAAGAGGTTCCCCAGAGAAGTCATGGATGCCCTATCCCTGGAAGTGTTCGAGTTTATTTATTTATTTTAAATAAATATTTATTTATTCAAAATTGAAAGTGTTCTCATCTGGGGAAAAAAAAATCACAACTTGTCCAGTTATTTGATAAAGCTGCTTTGATTAATAGACAGCAGAAACAATCTGTTTTTCCTGCCACAAAGGTGCTTGCTCCTTCCATGTTGAGAGCACCCTTGCAGCTGTGCATCCGAAAGGTGCAATCTGTATTTCTCTAAACAAGGAGGTGTATTTTTGCTATTGCCTCGACCCCCAACTCCTGACTACATGGTGGGGCTTGAGAATCTAAAAATATTATTTTGCACCCTTTTACTTAGGAAAAAGAAGCAGCTGCATCCTGTGCCGTAGGAGAGGTAGGGGCTTGTGTACCACATTGGGCAGGTGTTAGCAGGTAAATACCATTAAATCACGGAGGTTAGCATTCTCCATGCATGCAAATGCACGTGCAGATCTGTACCCTGAGCACAGGGAGATTGGATCATACAGAAGTTCTCTGCTCTTTCACCACTCCCATCAGGAGTGTAAATCTTTCCATGTTGTCACTTTTGGAGAATACTGAATTTTACCTCTTCCCCAACTGCAGAAAATGTGATGGCAGGTGCCCAAATGAGGATCCTAATATTAACTACCTGTTTGTCTTTGTATGTGACCACTTACCAGACTGATCAATCACAGAGGGCAGCCACAAATTTCATAGAACTTGAGGATGGGGAAAGCAAGAAAAAACGCTTAAAGCTGAGAAAATGGAATGGACAAACAATGAATTACAAAAATATACTGATAAGATGGCAGTGAAAGGATTAGCCAAGCTGGTTGCAGACGGCAATGGTGAAATGTGACACAATAAAAACTCTGTTATTGAGTTAGGACAGCCCTAGGATACAAAAGACTGAAATGAAAGAAAGCAGTGGATTGCTTTGTTCTTGAGTATTGAATTTTTTTTCCAGAAGCATGAAGCATGAAATATTACACTGATAACGGAGATTGGAAAAGAAAAAAACAAAACCAAACCAAAACAACCCAACCAAGGAAAAGTCTTTAAGAATTTATTTAGGATGCACTGAACGAGTAATCTGGTTCAGTCCTAAACATCACCTGCAACAATGTGGCCCAACAGCCCAGTAGGATGGGACAAGTTCCCATGTTCCCGTTTCTCCATACACCTTTTGATTACATGTTGCTAAAGGACCAGCACTGGTCCGGGAAGGCAGAGGAGCAGGAGTACAGCTCTTTGAGCTCACTGGCCAGTGGGATCCCAGCTGATGTGCCCAGGGGTTGGCAAAGCTGGTTCCTGAATGCAGGGAACCCTTCTGAGTGTGGGGACCCTACAAATGCCAAAGGCAACACCACTGCCTTGAAATCTGGCCCCTGCCAGTGGGGATTTGAACTCTGAGAAGAAGGTGGACCCTCGGGAAGAGTTTGTGGTTTTAATTTCATTGTATGTCCAGCTGCTGTGGTTTCAGGCTGTATTGTTGGTAGTTAATCAGGCAGCCAGAGGCTTGGATTGTTAGTGCTGGCTGGCAGCCAGTTGTAAATATTCCAGCCTGGCACTGTCACGGGCTGGGACAGGAGCTTGATCAGGACCTCTGTGTCCAGCCTAACTTCATGCCACTGCTACGTCCATCTGCATGCAAAACCAGGGCAAGCACATGGGCTGTAAAAGTGCCACTGAGGATGTACATTACCCTGCGGGAGTGAGAAATCAGTTGCATTCCCCCTGGTCCAGCACCTGGGGTAAATACAATGTGTTTCCCACGAGGCCTGCAGAAAAGTTCCAACAAAGTCACGTGGTACCTTTTCATCCTCAAAAGTCGTCTGCACTGTTTTGGTCTTTTTCAGAGGACCAGGCACTCAAAAATTGCTATTGCCTTATTTCAGGCACAAAAAAAAAATTATAAAGAATTAAAAACAAACCCTTGGGGGGAACATCTCTTTCAGGGAAGAGGTCTGTCCATCGCCCCACTGAACAAATGGTTTGAGCTCATAAAAATATGTAAATAACGTCTTACTATTCTTCATGTTTGGAGGATCAGGACATTTAGAGAAATTGCCCGGTGCTTTGAGTCCTTTTACTACTTTGTTGTTAATTCTTCTGAAATCGGCCAGTGAACAAGTCATATTCTGGGTCTGGAAGCTGATTGACCCTTCTCCCCCAAAGCTAAAAGGCTTTCAGCAAGTCCTGCTTGCCACATACACAATACGGCTTTGCCTGTTTTCTACCATCAGACCACCATCCCCTATGACAGATATTCAGAATACAGCATTTCCCATACTTTTATGGGAATTAGGCACTTTTCCAGGCACAGGTGATTCAGCCCTGCAGAAATCCCAGTGCTGTTTTTATGCAGAACAGGCACATGTTCAGTGCTTCAGCAGCCACACAGTGACAGCCCTGCTATTTAACATCCATTTACTATATATCATTAATACCCCGCAGGCTTTCCAGCACCTAGCTGATCCCGCTGTCACTTCTGTGTGGTTTCAGTGCCTTAGACGTGCGAGCAGTGCTTTTCAGAGCTGTGCCCAGAGCAATGCTTTATGGCCCTGTTGGCTCTGCAGCTGCATCAATGTAATTTGGAAACTAATAAAAGGGGAGGCATCGGCTTCACCGATGGCAGCTTGCAGTTAGGTGGGTGCTGTTGCCTGGAACCTTTTTTGGGGGCAAAAAATAATACTGGAAATATTTTCTATGATGTTTTCAGCCAGTGGAGGGCCAAGGCAGCTTTTTCTCTTGGTAGCAACAT
This sequence comes from Pedionomus torquatus, assembly GCA_013398155.1. Taxonomy (NCBI): domain Eukaryota; kingdom Metazoa; phylum Chordata; class Aves; order Charadriiformes; family Pedionomidae; genus Pedionomus; species Pedionomus torquatus. The sequence continues at coordinate 13,172 of VZRU01015238.1, forward strand.
AAGAAATCCCCATTGTAATAACTAGTCCTTTCTGTCCTCATTGATAGTTTCCTGATCCCTTGCAACATAAGAAGCTGTGGCAGGAGAGCAAGCACAGAGTTGCAGTGGATGAGGGTTTTTTTCACTGATTAAATTTACCAAGTCAGCTAAACCCTCATACTCAGGCTCCTTCATTCTCCTTAAAATCGGGGGACAGAGAGGGGAATAAATAAGCAGCCTGCACCAGAACATGACAATGGGGAGATGCAATACACGCTGTGTAACCAGCACAGGCACTAGAAGAATGTGGGTGAGTGTGGCAGTGCTCTCTGCCAGCTGGTTACAACAGAAAAGGTTCTTTTTGTCCCCTCCTCTTTGACTGGGAGAAATTGTGAGCAAAGAGGCACAGATTTTAATGTGGTGTGTTGTGTAGCAAATTGAACTAGCAGCAAAAAGCAGTGAAGGTTCTGGTGTGCCATGCCATCAGTGGAAGGACAGCTTCTGGGCTGGGACATGGCACAACTCCTTCTGCAGGGTATACTGACTTCAGTTGTCTGCTTTAAGAGATGTAAATCCTAGAAAATGCCCAGGATCCCCTTCAAATGACTAAAATCTGATTGCTTTGAAGCTCTGTCAGGTCTCTTCCATTATCAGTCTCCAAAGAGGAGAGGAGGAGAGTGTGACAAGGTCATAGAGACTGACATGGAAATCCTTGAATAAAATTGCCCATCATCACTGTCACTATGTAGTTTAATTGTAGAAGCTAAGACCAAAATCCTGTTAGAGTCAGCATTATCAAGTATGTCTTTACTGCAATATATCATTCACATATGCAGCCCACCCTTAAGAGAGGCACTTTGGCGCAATATGTTAGAAAAACTCTTAAATAAGTTCAAGCTGTTGGACTTCCTCGGGCACATGCAGATGTTTTTTCTGCTGCACTCTTCATCCCTATTTCCCCTTCAACCTCTGGACAAGCCCAAACCATTGCATGTCCCCAAAAAACAGCTGAAAACACCCAAACCCACAATTAAATAGTCCCACAGCCAATTTCCACAAGCCAGACCAACAAGAACTGGGGGAAATAAAGCTCAAATGTCTAAAACGAGTCAAGCCACAGCTAAGCTGGATAATTCAAGGGCAGGTCTAAAACACACATACCAGCACAAATATTTTCATGATCTCAGTGAAGACTCCCACCTCTCCCTCTTCAGGGCCGTAAACAAAGTTAGGTCAGTGGAAAAACATTTTGAACTAAAGTACCCCAGCAACAGAATGCACTCCTCCTTGGAATATTAACTATTAAAGCCTTACAAAGCTTTTAAAAACTTATAAACAAAAGTGGGATACTATCAGTACATTTAGTAGGATTTTTAAAAAATACATTTTTTTTAAAGCTAACTATAAAGAGCTTAGTATTATCCTCAGGGTGACACTGAGGCTGAAACACCAGTGATGCACAGCTGGCCATGGCTTTTTTGCGCTCTGTAGGTTGAATCCCAGTGTTTGCCAGAAAGCTGAAAGCAAGCCTGGAGGTGGGGACATGGTGGCACTGACTGCACATCACCCTGGAACCAGTGGCCATGCCACAGTTGGTGGCTGTGCAAGAATTTGGGGAGGTGGGAGGGAAGAGCTAAAATTACATTTCTGTGGCAGTAATTATGTGTATTTTACACAGTTTTGCAGATGTCATGTGGTACAATAGGTGCTGTGAAGAATACTCGTTTATTAAGTATTTTATAGCATAATTAACAGCTGATTGCTTGCCAATTAAGATGCTCTGGGAACAGACCCAATTTGCAGTATGTGCTGCCTCCTTCCAGGAAATCCGGCTATTTAGAGAGCTCTCCTAACCCGTGCAAAGGCAGCTCCCCCACCGTGTCCCTGCAGAGCCTGGGCTGAAACACACCTCTGCAAGTAACTACTGTGTACAGGGCAGCAGCTCACACTCAGAAATCAAAGCCTCTGATACTCAAGGGTGGGGGAGGACTGCCAGCTGGTACCTCTGAAGTCATAGGAAATCCCAAGCAATCCCAGGAACAAATGCAGGCTGGGTGGAGAATGGATTGAGGGCAGCCCTAAAGAGAAGGACTTGGGGGTGTTGGTATGTGAAAAGCTCAATGTGAGCCACAACGTACAGTGGCAGCCCAGAAAACCAAGCCCATCCTGGGCTGCATCCCCAGCAGCGCAGTCAGCAGGGCGAGCGGGGGATTTCCACCTCTCTGGGGAGACCCCTCTGCAGTGCTGCCTCCAGCTCTGGGGCCATCAACATCAGAAGGACATGGACCTGTTGGAGCAGGGCCAGAGGAGGCCACAGAGATGCTGCAAGGGCTGGAGCCCCTCTGTGAGGACAGGCTGAGAGAGTTGGGGGGGTTCAGCCTGGAGAAAAGAAGGCTTCAGGGAGACCTTAGAGCCCCTTCCAGTCCCTAAAGGGTCTCCAGGAAAGCTGGGGAGGGACTCTTGATCAGGGAGGTGAGCCATAGGATGAGGGGGAACAGTTTTAAACTGAAAGAGAGGAGATTCAGACTAGATATAAGGAAGTTGTTCATGCTGAGGGTGGTGAGACCCTAGCCCAGATTTCCTAGAGAAGCTGTGGCTGGCCCATCCCTGGTGGTTTTCAAGGCCAGGTTGGATGGGGCTTTGAACAACCTGGTCTGGTGGGAGGTATAGGAACCCGGGGCAGGTCCAGGGTGGAGATGTCTTCAAAGTTGCTTCCAATGCTAACCATCCTATGATTCTATGAAATATCACAGGCTTTTAGGTCAGGCTGGAAGTAAAACACCATCTTTTTACAACAGTGCTGTCTTTAATCTGCTGCTCTGCCTGGTAAATTTGAAACTGATGCAGGTGTATCTACATTTAGGACATCCACCACATCTCCCATTGCAGCATGATGGTGCTGAGCTGGAAACTACTTTGGCCTCCCCACACTGTCACTATCCATCCGCAAACCTGCATCACAGGACAGCTGAATTTAAAGCTTTCAGTTGCAAAACTTGCTTTCCAAGCCTGCCCCCCCTGTGCTCACCCCTTCCCTGCATCCTCCGTTTCCTGCCTTGGTGTACTCCAGATTCCCTGGTCCGACCTGCACCTTCTCCAACAGCTCAGCTCCCTGTGGCATTGAGGGATCTGGGGTCACTGGAAGCCTCTGTACATCTGGGATGGCCCTCTTGGGGCACTCAAGCTTTTAAATTGCTTTCACTAGTTCTTAAAGGGCTGCCCCGGGAAAGTTCAGTGGGAAATCACTGCTCAGAATCAGCCTAAGCTTTCCAGGAGAGCTTTCCCCAGCATCCCCAAGTAATTTCTTAGCCATATTTACTGCATTTTTCTACCTCTCAGTCACTTTCTTGGGTGAGTATCACCCAGTCAGTCAACAGAATACCCTAAAAGTTTCTGTACTGAGCTGATATGTTAAAAAATACTTTCTTCAGGAGATTGTCCTGGATTTGTGGTTATATTGCAGCCTCACCAGCTTAGTGCCATTCAAACCACAGCATTAAAGCCACATTTCCACTTTTCCCTGGGTACAGCAAAGCCCCAGAAGTACGCACCGGTGCTTGGTGGGGGCCAAGGAGCTGTTTCTACTGTAGAGTGTCACATGAGCCCTCTCAATGAGGCATGTTTTGGCCATGGCACTGAGCAGAGGAAGGCCCTTGTCCTTTTTTGGAATGACCCTGTGCAGCTCAGTCCCAGCTGTAGGTGCTAGAATGTCAGCCCCATGTGGTTTAGTCTGCTGTACATAGGAACCCCTTCCCCGCTTCATCATATATTTTCACTTAGCTGTGGGCTGTCCTCAGTCCTTCCCCCATTGTTAACTCCCATTTGGGCACCACAAAACTCCCTCTCAGCCATACCTGCTGCCAGTGATCTCCACCTCCCCATTTCACATTATTAAAAAACAATATTTCCTTTATGAGTTTAAAGTTTCCCTCTGCAGATTGCTTTCAGGGAGCGTCCCCTCATTCCTTGACCATTAGACAAGCCTGTTATGTTATTACCATGGCTTTTTATTTCTTTCCCTATAAACTAAATTGCACCAATCCCTAAGCTTTTTAATCTAGTGGCCCCTTCAAACTGTAATCATTTTCATCACCCACCCAATCCCATACCTGCCTGATTTTTTTTTTTCTGGTTTTGTGGGGATTTTTGGGGGGGTGAGGGTTGGAAAGGACCTCTGAGATCACAGAGTCCAACCATACAAACATGAAAAAGCCCTACAGTCTCAGCCGTTAGAGGTGCCTGAAGGGCCACATCTACATGTTTCTTAAATACCTCCAGGGATGGTGACTCAGGCATCTCCCT
>VZRU01015238.1:26237-38688 GCA_013398155.1 Pedionomus torquatus
GGGGGAGGCAGAAAGAGAAATTTAAAAAGCCCCATAGTCAACAGATCGAGAAGTTACAAGCCTGCAGCTTGGGGGACAACCTTGCTTTCCTGCCAGCCAGGAGGATTTTTGTGGCAGCGATTCTTTCTGCAGCCATCATCTCAATAACCAGCTGTTGTCCCCATCACTCAGTGCAGGGGATCTGCATGCCATAACCTAGACAGGATCTTCCCAGAAAAACTGAAAGTCAAGCTCTTGGGGGTGTTCTTGCAGCCTGGCTCAGAAAGTCCCCCCTCCATGCTTAAGGCTTCCTGCAGAGCTCTGTAACACCACACACAGGGGGTAAGAATAATCTTTAATTTCTTAAATTAGGCATCAAAACAGCTTATTTAACTTTTTTCCTTTAAAAAAAAAAAAAGTCTTTAATGTCAATGCACTGAGGAAGCAAATCAGGAGAAGGAATGTGTATAGTATGGAGCAAGTGCTCTGCTTCCCAAGCAGAGTGAGCATTAAAAAAGAAATTTAATTGAAAAAACAGACTCTGGGATACTTGTGGTCCCTAAAACACATGGGAAACATCTGCATAGCCAGTGGCTTGTGTGAGCCAGGAAAGGGCAGCCTGACTGTGGGGGTCACTGGCTTTGGGGGACCCCCTCAGATAAGGGGGGACTGCTCCAGAAAACCTGGTATGCCTGGCCAGTATGGGCACGGGCACTCCACAGCCACTCAGGGGCCCTGGCCCGCAACTTCAGCTGAAAGGGGTCAAGGCGCAGGCACTCCCCCAGGTCATGCAGCTCCATTGCTGGCTCCTCTGCAGCCCCCACCGGTGGCTCCTCGGGGCTTGGGTTCCTCCTGGGATGCCGTCTCTGCCTGGCTGCCCTGCACAGGGTGGTGGCAGCAGCCACCAGCATGGCCAGGCCAGCCATGATGGCTGCCCCCACCAGGATGTCAGCGTGGCGGAAGAAGAAGCCAGTCCCTGCAAGAAAAGGGCCACGGGCTCACCCCAGTTGCCCCAGTGGGCCCCCACTGTGCTTGAAGTCCCCTACAGCACTCCCTAAAACTGTCAGGCACCACTCAGGAGAACCTTCAGAAGCACAGATGTCACATTGAATTACACCCAGTGAGCAGCAACACTTTAACCCGACACAGTTAAGTGATGCAGGTCACCCCTTGGCTGCCTATCTGGGCTAGTATCTGAAAGCTGATGCCTTTGGAGTTCAGGAAAGGCCGTTTCTCCTGAGATACCTACACTGCCTAAACTTCACTCTTCCTCCCTCCCCTCAACATCCAGAAGTGCCTCAAAAATGTGTTCACAACTCTCAGAGAAGAGCTCCTGACAAAGAAGGAAAACTAAGGGGACAACCAGCTGGGAATTTGCCTGCAAAAATATTCTCTCTCCTTCCCACACCAGGCCTAGACCTCTAAAGCCACCACTCCAGTAGCAGTGCCATTTTTAAGTGTCACATGCAACATACCACATGAGCAGAAGCACAGATGGTAGGACCCCAGCCAAGGAGAGCACCCTTGCTATGATGTGCTCTCTCCAGGTCAGATGTGGCAGGAGCAATGCTGCATAAGTTACTCACCCTCACAAAAGCCCACCCAGCTGCTGGAAAAAGCAGAGTAGCTACTTCATTCTTTACCTGATCGGGGAGCAGGGATGCAGAGGGTGCCAGACTTAGATGGAGAATGATCTTCATAGCCCTTTTTGCAGCGGCAGAGGTATGTGCCCACATCGTTGAAGCACTCTGCTTCCTCCCCACAGAGGCCAACCCCAGCACTGCACTCATTCACATCTGTAACACGGAAACAGGTGTCATCAGTCAGGTTAGACTTGGGAAGGGGGTGGGGTGGGGAGAAAAAGGGTTACCCCAGAAAAAAGAAAAGCACACACCTTCTACAAACAGTGACACAAGCTGCAGCTTCTCCACACCCACCGAAGTGCCAAGCAGCTCCTCCAGCTGGGAGTGCAGAAGCAGAGACATGTTTCTCTCCTCTGGTTTCAGGTGCAGCCAGAAGGTGAGCAGCAGGTTGGCATCGTGCATCCTGCGGGCAAGGAAGAGCCTGAGGTGAGGCAGGAGGAAAGCATCACCCCCAGTCTGGCTCTGAAACGGTCCATTTAGACCTTTCATCCACTCATACCAGATCATGGTGTTTTAAGGCTTTTGCAAAGGTTGTGACAAGAGGCAGGTTTGCACTTGGACCAAGGGGAAAAAAGAAAGCCAAGTAATGCTTCCTCACTGGGAGCTGGGCTGCAAGGACTAGGTACTTGTGTAAAGTGAATTGTAGTGGCAATCTGCAGCCCTAGGTCAGCTTTAACAAAGCGTGGCAGGGACCTTACTGACAGGTCCCACCTTTCACCAACAGATACCACAGCAAGTGTGAGGGTCCTCATTTTCTCCAGAGTTTAAATGCACCTTAGACCTATAGAGGTCCTATCCAGCACTAAACATCAATTTTCACCAGCTTTCCTGTAGAAAACAGGATTAATTTTTTTTTTTCTACTTTCAGGACAAGTTATAAATTACAGGAGAAGAACTAGGCTGGGCCTGGCCTGGGAAAGGAGAGTGAGAGGCCAAGTCATTGGGATCCAAGAAGGATTATAGCAGAGTTACCTGCCAAGTGAGCAGCACAGCAGCAACCCTACCTTTTGATTTCCTTTAATTTTATTTCATTGACTCTGTTGGCAGAAAGTTTCAGGTTCTCCTGGATCTGCAGAGGAAGAGAGTGACCAATGCTGATTTGAGGTCTGATGGGCATGGCAGCAAACGGTTTCTTTTCTCAGTCTACCTCCCCACCTTCTTGATGGGGCTTTAAGCAACTAGTGGGAGGTGTCCCTATCCATGGCAGGGGGGGTTGGAACTCAATGATGTTCAAGATCTCTTCCAACTCGAACCATTCTATGATTCTTCCTCCCCTTCACAAGCCACTTGGGACACAAATGTCCCATAGCCCACTACTCTGAGCCTTTTCTCTAGGGAAATACAGATTGCTCCCATCTGCTTACCTTCAGCTCAACTGCCCCAAACACACAAAGTAATTTGGGAAAAGGAAAGGCAATAGTAGCCCCAGGTGAGAATTTGGGTGCTAAGCCATCCCAGAGCAGCAGAGGATGAAAAAGCAGCTTTCTAGGTTAGGCAGGGGGCTGCACCCTCTACCTACTCCAGTGTGTGTCCCAGAAAAGAAGTTTAGGTGGAGCCTAAAAGCAGACACTCCCACACTTGCCCCCAGTTTCAGTCCCTGGCTACAAGCTGCCCCATCTTCTGAGGCGAGTTAGAGCCCTCAGCTGGTTGTGTCTCAGACTCTGCAGTGTCTTGTGATGGTGTGGTGCCCTGCAGGGCTGCAGCAGCTAAACGCTAGCCACTGTGGCCAGGCACCCTGCCAGGGCATCGGCATTGGCTTCAGATGACAACCAGCACAAGCTATTCATATGCTGGTTCATCATGTGGCTTAAACAGAAAAATCCCTAGAATGAAAGGCACAATATGGCCCCTTCAATGTGAAGATTCAGGGCATGGCATGGATGGGTTTTCTCCTCCCTGTGCTCAGACTTACGTGATTCTTCACATATTCAAGAAAACCCTTTCGGAGCTCACTTCCACTATGAGGAATCCAGTCTTCGCGTTTGATTTCAATAGTTACTTCAAACAGCACATCTGCCAGGAGACACAAGATCCTGCCATGTTTAAGTCAACATAACATAAACAGGCTTCTTAAATAAGCTACTCCTTAAACTTTGCCACTAACAGAACAGCTCCATGAGGACAAGCTTGTGGAAGTCAGTGCCACATGGGTATTTCCAGAGGTGGTGCATCAGGGTCAAACAAGTTGTTGGGTAACAACAGATAAAATCCAACCTCAGGTAATGCTCAGTGCTGCATACAGAAATTGATTTCTGAACAAAAAATATACAGAGCATTAACATGTATCCAACCACACACATTTCTTTAGTTATTCTCTTTCCAAAATGTATCACTACAATTTGTGATGGAGTCTAAAAGCCCATTTCTCTCACTCATCTCTGTTTGGGATCAGCTTGGACAAACCACTGAGGTCTGGCTGAATCTAGGCTGACACAGATTTGCCAGTCTGCTGCATAAAACCTATTTATTTAACAATATTTCTCCCGTTCAAAGCTAAGGCTCCTTCTGAACTGACTCCTCTTCGCAAGCTGTTTCTGCAGCATGGTGTGCCTTACGAGCCCAGCCTTGTGCTGCTTAATTGCTAATGTTCCCATAAGGGGGTTTTGCCTCGCTTCTTGGCCTGATGACCAGGACACCTGCAGGTTTCTGAGCCAGGTAGACATGAGACATCCATTTGAGCAACTGAGGCTCATTCACCCTAGAAAAATCTTCTTTAAACAGCCAACAAGTAATGCTTAAGCGCTTATGTCAGGTTTAGCTCCTGAACTAAAGGTAAGGACAAAGTGGCCAAAGCGCTACTGTGAGATTGCAGTGACAGCTTAAAAATGAAGTCTTCAAAACAGTTACTACTCAGAAGCACTCCCCACTACTTTCTGAACTTAACAATCAGGTGATCCCGTGCACCACAACAATCTGCCCACTGAACTTGGCAGCATTTTAAGACATGCTTAATTCATGTCACTCACCTCCCGGATGGTGCTGGGATTGCAGCACTGAGTCATTCTCCAGCGATGCCAGGGCAGAAACCAGATCTGTCAGAGCAAGCAAAAGAACCAGGCTACTACCCTCAATGGTTGGGGAGGGAAATACATTAGGTATGTGTCACTTTGCAAGAATGACAATGTGCACCAGATCCTGCCTATATTCCATATATTGAAAATAAATGCCAAACTCTAAATACAATCTACTCTTCTCTACAGCAGGAAGCATCCTTTAGAAAAAAAAAAAAAAATCACCCCAATAAACCTCATCTCCATTTCTGAAAGTGGAGGAAGCTGCCAGAGCTCCTACAACAGAGCTGCAAAGCAGCTTGTATATTAGATGCCAGCATTTAGCTAAAGCATTTAGCTCTTTAGCATTTAGCTAAAGAGCTAAATAAACTCTTCTCCACATCTGCAATGAAGGACCTAAAACATCTTGGAGGGGAGGAAAAACCAATCAAAAACATCTTCACTTCTACCTTCAGACAGAAATTCATACGTATTGGTGGCTAAGTTTCTGTGAGAATAGTCTACCATCAACTCCTAAACTTCCTGTGAGACAAAAGCCTTTTTTCACTTCCTCCTTTTAACTTCTGGAGCACAAATGCAGTTATCATGGTTAGGAGCACCCTGGCAGGCTACATCCATAGGAATCAATGCAAGCCAAGATAGACATCCACAGGCTGCTTCAGGTGTGAAGTAACAGCTGAGAGGTCAGCTCCTCCTTGCATAATTCAGAGCACTTGGATCAAGAACCAGCCTCTCCCTGTTATGAAGGCCCATGGTACAACAGGTAACATAATGTCTTCTCAAATTCCATCTTCCTTGGATACAGAAGGAGTCAAAAGCCCTACCACATGGACCAACTGAAGGTGATAGCCATGCTTACAAATAAAACCTCTCTTAATAGAGCATTGCATCACTGGAAACAGACATTGCTCAGGGATCAGCATCAGCTCAGCTACAAAAAAAAACCTCAAAAAACACCTTACCAAAGAGCTCTTCATTGATTTCTCCTGGAGACACCCCATCTCCAGCAGTCACACCAGGAGATGGGTAGAGAGGAGATTTTGTATTTGTGTTAAGCAGTGGCTCTTCCAGTGCTGGTGTCTGTGTGCAATGTGCAGCAGCAACCGTTTCTTCTGACAGGCTGTTTCTGGCTTGATCCAAGCTAGATGATTTGGAAGAGGGACCTACATTGCTGCTGGGCACCTCTGAGGAACATGGGGCTACAGTGACCAAAGCAGACGTGAGCTCTGCATCCTCCTTTGCAGTCTCCAAAATAGACAGCTCATCTTTGCACCTAGCACTTTTCCCAGCCAGAGATGGTTTCACCAACATGTCATCCTTAGTTTCTCTGCCTTCAGTGCCACCATCCTTAAGGTTCCTTTCCAGCTCTGTTTCATCCCACAGATGATCACACTCCTTGAGGTCGGGCTCGCTCAGGCTAGTGCCAGACTGAGCATCCTCCACAAGTCTGGGAGGATGCCGAGTCTCTTCATCCGGGGTCACAAGCTCAGGCTGGATCCTGCCACCAGCAAGTACACCTGATGGGCTGGGAGAAGTTCTCACTGTGGGCAATAAATGTTTTGCTGCTGCTGTCCTCCAGCTCTCATTTTTGGAGACCTCCTGATCAGGATCTTGGGGAGCTATGGTATTATCTGAAGAGGCCACAGTTTCAGAGTCTCTGAATACATAATACCATCCTTTAAAGTGTCTGTATTCGTGGCGCAAGGAACTACTCTCTGATAGAAACAATACATTGACCGCAGTAGCTTGTGTAGCGAAGATCAGAGTACCTTGGTTGTGACAAGCATACACCACTTTGGTTTCCACACTTGACAAGACACCATGGAATATTATTTTGTCCTGGTTCTTGCCACAGCCTTCACTCCCCTGGAAACCCTGGACATAGATGACAATGTGCTTCTGGGGCCCTGCCCAGATTGTCCAGTTGCACCAGATGTTGGTTTTAATGTCAGCATGCAGCGGCAGGTAAAACATCCCAGACCCATCCCGAAAGACGAGGTGGCAGCTGCTGATGGGAAAGTATTCCATTGCCCAAGGACGTCCTAACTCTGACACATGGGAAAGGAAATGCATAGTCAGTGGTTATTGTATGCACCAGGACATGGACATCAGCTCTTCTAGGAGCACTACAAATCGCCACAGAAGAGGCCCCATTTAAAACTTTCTCCTGCTGCAAAATTCCTATAGTTTGAGCCCCCAGAGCCATATCTCAGCTCTCCAACAGGAGCTGATCCCAGGCCCTGACTTCTTTGCAGGGATCTGGCCCTTTGCAGCCCATTCAGCCTTCAGCACATTGAATTACATGGTTTTGCTTCCAACAGAGGTTTGGACAACAAAGCTAAGTTGGAAGTTTTCCCCTCCCTGGACAGCGGGGACTTTATTTGCCAGGCTTGGAGGGCAAGCAATAGACACAGCTTCATCCTTGCCCCCATCAATTACTTCCACCTTCTAAACATGGTTTAGAATGATATATGAAATACTGGGAGACCTACCAGCATGTTTCTGTTGATGTCCTCCTGGCGTCTGGGTGTTTCTGGATACAGTATCATCAGAGGGCTCCTGAGGCTTTTGATCTCTCAGCGGCGTTTCTCCCTGCACAGGAGGACCATCATGAGCATGGACAGTGTTGGAGGAGACATTTCTCTGCTCGCCTGCACTTGCTCGGAGAGCTTCAGTTGTTTTCTGTGTTTTAAATCCCCTGAGGATGGAGGCAGAAGCCAGTTGGTCACGAGCAGCCATGCCCTGATACTGCGCAGGCATCACATGCTCCTCTCTGCCAGCCCCCCAGGTGCTGGACAGGGAAGCTGGTACCACCCCAGAGCCACTGCTCACATTGTTCTCAGGCTGAGGAAGCCCCACACCAGGCTTCAGGCCAGCAACAGAAGCTGGGGAGGCACCCCTGGCCATTGAGTCCACAGAGGCTGAGGTTTGCCCTTGCTGGCCACCCACCTCCCCAGCCACCAGCTTTTGCATCCCAAGGCCAAGGTGTCCAGGGGACACATCAGGGCCCTGTTCAGGGGCTACTGATGGATGGTGAGGTGGTGAAGGTGAGAACATGAACTGATCTTCTGGGCCGGCTGGTGAGATGCTTGACCTTCGCCTGAAGCTGACAGGGTCTGAATCCAAAGCAGTTGGCAGAGAGAAGACAGCCCTGGACATTGGCCCCAATTCTGGAGGAGGAAGTGCTTCAGGGGTGAAATCAGTAGAGCCGAAATCTGCAGGAACAGGTTCTGTGCAGGATACCACCAATGCAGGAGTGGTTTCTGTCCCTAGGGTAGATGTGACTGTGGGAAGATGCTTCAGTCTTGTTGGCAAAGGGGGTGTGACTGACCTCAGCTGTGGAGCTCTGTCACTCTGGTGGTGGCAGCTTTTTACATTGAAAGACGACGAAAGAGCTTTCTCAGCAACTAGATCATCCTGTGCTTGAACATTTGTGGGAAGGCTCCCAGGGTCTGCACGCTGGACATGACTGCTTTGGCCACACAATTGAGGATGCTCTTTGAGGATGTCCCATGGTTCTGTAGGATGCAACACTGTTTTCCCCTTGAAAACTCTCCAAAAGCATTCTGGGGATGAAATACCCACGAGCTTCGTATGTTGGAAGCCAGTTGTTCCCAACTCAGGTTGGGTCATGGACAAGTCACCAAAACTGCTTTGGTACCTTTGACTTCTGTCAGGTAGCAGATGCAAGTGGTGCCTGTTTACCACTTCATACAGGCTACTCAGGCTGGGCATCAGGCTCTTTGCAAGGCCACCAGCTTCACCACTCACTGTGCCATCAGCCAAAACATTCAACTGGGAATGGCTTTCATCCTTCTCTAAACTGACTGTGCTGAGCCCTTGGTACATGGTGGTATCTGTGCTCTTCTTGCTTTCTCTTCTGTTAAGGGGCAAAGACTGCAAGTGCACAGCCAGGTCCAGGGAACTTGCGTGCGTTGGTTTAATAGTAAACTGTGGGTCTCCTAGACCTTTTGGCCTCAGGGTAGGTTGCAGGACATACTGCCCATCCTCCAGACCCACACCTGCTGGCTGCAAAGAAGGCTCTACTAACTGTAAGGCACCAAGCAAGGGAGTTTCCAAAAGCACACTTGAAAGCCTGTGCATATAACCAAACCCCACAGTGATGTCCCCACTCACAGAGAGACTCTGCTCCCGGGTATCCTGTGCTTTGGTGGGGATTATGGCCCCAGGTGTTGCTTTCAGATCTCCTTGCAGCTCAGATCCCAGCACACAAGGAGTTTTTGTTTCCAGGAGCAGTGTTCTTGCACATTTGTATTGGACAATCTCAGTGGGACTCCCAACAGCTATAGTACCCAGCGTGCTCACTCCTCCCTGCAGCAACCCACTGCTCAGCACTCTGGTCTTGCCAAGGCTCACAGTGCTACGTGTGGTCCCAAAGCCCAGCATATCTCTAAGGTCTTCAGCCCATCCAGAATGAAAAATACTTCCTGGCTTTTGCAGTTTTGGAGCAGAAGCTTCAGAAATCACATCATCTTTGGAGGAAGAGTCACTTTTCTGGTCTTGGAAGATGTAGTACTTCCCTTTAAATTGCATCTCCCTGCAGTTTGGCAGGTATCTCTTGAGCAAGACAACATGGACAGCCTGAGCAAAGGTGGCAAAAACATGCATTTCCTTTTTCCAGCAAGCATAAACCACACTGTTTTCCACCAGTGAAGAAACTCCTTCAAATAGGATTTTGTCCTCATTTTTGTTGCAAACCTCCTTAGTGATAAATCCCTGAATATAAATTATTATATGCTTTCTGGAGCCTGCCCATATTGTCCAGTTGCACCAGAAGTTCATGGGAGTATCACCATGGTAAACTGGAGGAGAAAATTCCCCATATTTGTCCTTCAGGACCCTGTGGCAGCTTCTTATAGGCACATATGTCAGTATCCAAGAAAACTCTGACCCTGGAAGACAAGAAGCAACAACCTCCAGTTCTTCTCCATCTGTAGTTCTCAGAGTTACTAGTCCTCACTTCCAGAAATTATTTTCAAGTTCCTTTATCTCCTCATTTTTCTACCTCCCACTCCCATCTGCTCCAGCTGAAGAAGCCCTGGCCACCACCACCTCGTACCCCACAGGGACCCAGGCTGTACCCTCACTGCTTCCACCAGAGAATTAAAGCCCCCCCCACCACCAACACCAACATGGCCATGCAGGAGTACAGAGGTCTCTGCACTGCTAGACAGTAGCTACCACTTGTCCCAGGGAAGTGAGTTGAATTGCCGCCTCAGGACAAGTTACAAAAGTGACAACATGCTCCTACGCTTGGTTTCAGCAAACGGGGGAGGTTTTTTGCTTATACACCTGCAGAGCTGGGAGGTAGTGCTCTCCTGAAGGCATTTTCATCCCCTTCGCTCTGAAGAGCTCCACCAAGCAAGAAGTCCTCAAAGCCTCAGTGGAGTAAGCAACATCAACATCTCACCATTGCTAATTTTGCATTCAAAGTGGGAACCACCTTCCCTCATGCAGGAGAGAATAGGGTATTTCCTGAAAATACTATCTCAAAGCTAGAAGAGCCACAGGCCAGCAATAGATCCATCCTACCGGGGCACAATTAGAGTTTGGATTAAAGTTTTCCTACTTGTTTTAATTGTTTCCCAGCAGCGATTTGCTACAGCACACTTGCTCCTGCCTCCAGGGTCCAGTTCTGCAGACAGCCTACACCCCTGTTTTGAGCTGCCAAACCCTATCTCCCACACTAGCATCAACTTTTCCCTCCCCCAGCTCTCAGTATCAGCCACATCCTCTTCCCCTGGATCACTACCCCAGCCTGGGGCCAGGTTGTTGCTCCTGGCTTTCCACACCACTCCTTGATGCACCCAAGTTGATAGGAGGATTTAGTCTGGTTAATAAAAAAAAAAAAAATAATAAAAAAAGTTGGTCAGAGCATTAACTTTTACCTGGTTTACCCTTCTGATAATCCTGAGAAAACCCACGTGCCTGTAAAGACAAAAGAGTCTTATTGCAGACCCAAGTACCACTGCCCATGCTCGGAATGATGCTCAGAGAGATCACAGCCCAAGACCCATAGGAAGGAAGCACCAAGTCCACCATGTAGCTGGGAACTTTCCCTGTGCCTGGACCCATCCCCTAGGCTATCTCCATTTTTTCCCTATGATAATAAATATTCACCCCTCTCTACCTCCAATAACATTGCCTGATCTATGCAGTTAGCCACAACCAGTACAAAACCACCACCAAAACAGAGCAAGCGAAGCCCAGCTGTACTTTAATAGGAGCCGTGCAAAGGAAAGCAGGATTCACAGACAGGTAGGGTGCTGCACACAGAAATGGATTTTTCTACAGGGAACTAAGCCCCCACTTCACTCACCCCTGGGGCAGCATCGTAGGAGGACCTCAGCATCCTCCCAGGACCCAGCCTGCCAGCAGCTGGTCCGCACACCCAAGGTGCCAGGAGCAGGGCCAGAAGCACTGGGGAAGGTGGTGAAGGCTTCATAGCAGAGGTCTACTGGAGGCACAGCATTAAAAATGAGCTCCCTCTCCTACCTAAAACAAAAAGAGAGAAGAAAACCTCTCCCCCCTTCCAAAATAATCCCCCAGGAAAAGCAAATACAGGATCACCACATTTCCCAGCCCAAATGTATCTCTGTAACAAAAGGGCCAGGAGCCCACTCACTCATATACTGCCTTGCTACATCTGTGATAGCAATTAGCTAATCAATGAAATGAGGCCACCTGTCATTAGAGACAGACCTGCTCTTTCAATTCACCATCCAGTGTTGCTCCTTTCCTGGGTGTTCTAGTGAAAAGACATTATCTGTTTATAATGCTATAAACTGGAATTAAAGTGATGCTGGTTCCCTGACCTGAGCCAAGAGCAAAGCCCAAGTTCCATGCTCTCTTAAAAAAAATTAAAGATTCAATTACTACAGGGTGGGGGGGGGTGGGGGGAAGCCCTAATGTAAAAGTGTCTTCATCACAACATTTTCACTGGTTGCTGCTGAAGG
The DNA here is from genome assembly GCA_013398155.1 of Pedionomus torquatus. Taxonomy (NCBI): domain Eukaryota; kingdom Metazoa; phylum Chordata; class Aves; order Charadriiformes; family Pedionomidae; genus Pedionomus; species Pedionomus torquatus. Next base: position 37,848 of record VZRU01015238.1, read on the forward strand.
CTATGTTTTCCCTGCCCCAGGCCTGCATTGTCCTGATGCAGGACTGAGTGAAACAGGTGGCACCACCTTGAAACACAACCAGCTCCTCTCCTCATCTACACTTAGTGAAGTGCCAAAAACAAATAGCCCAGGTGATGATGTGTAAGTTATTAGATGCTTAAAATTCTTGCAGCTGTAATAGTCTAACTTGTCACTAGGGGCCACACAGATAAGGCAATTAAGCTGTTTGACTCTTTGATGTGATTTTGACAATAGTCCTTCTAAAGTGTCAATCATCATTTAGTGAAATAAAAAAAAAATCCTTTTTTCTCTCCTAAGTCATCACAGCTTGGCAGGCTGATGGATGAATGTTTAGGGACAAACACACCCATTTTTTTCCATGGGTCAAAGCAAGCAGCATGTCAGACCTTCCCAGCAGCATTGGTGCGAGCAACTGCATCTCAGCTCCTGATTTTCAAGCTTTTCCACCCATCCCATGTGCAGTCCCAACGGCCAAAAGGCAGTGATTCTTCCAGCAGCACAAACCCTCTCCTCCCTCCTCCCATGGCCATGTGTCTGTAGCTCCCCTTGTCCAAAGCAACCTGTGGAGACTCTGCCCATGGAAGGGGGCTTGGAACTAGTGATGATCTTTAAAGATCCCTTCCCACCCAAATCATTCTATAATTCTCTGACCCGAAATTCCCTTTCATTGTCCTACAGCAGGCGAGGACAGGCCTGCAAACCCCACTCCACTCTTACTGTGTAAATGGAATTTGCCCTCAGGAACACCGAACAGGGTCGTGGTGTGTAAGTCCTGGAAGAGGGGCGTCCTGGCTGGAACACCCTGTTGCAAAACAGGGGG
>VZRU01015238.1:46006-69224 GCA_013398155.1 Pedionomus torquatus
AAAGGAAAAAAAAAAAAAAAAAAGAAAAAAAAGACCAAGGGGAAGGGAAAAGGGAAAAGGGAAAACAAGAGAAGGAGCACAAAAAGAGGAAGAAAAAAGATAAGGGGAAGAGTGAAAAAGGCAAAGAGAAGAAGCAATACACTTCTGTGTCTAGGAGGAGGACACAGGTGTTCCCAGATGCAAATTCAGGCCAGGACAGGGGACAGGAGTGTAATGTGGCACCTCCTGCTTGGATTTTCTCCCTGGCAACTGGGGCAGCACTGGAGGGAAAACGATGCCGTGGTCACCAAATAAACACCCTTCTCCAAGGAGAATGTCAGTTAACGAGTGCCCTGGAAAACTTGCCACCCTGGCTGGGCACAAGCACCCCTTGCCCTTCTGCCTCTTGATGGGAGTGTTTTCCCACCCATGCTGGGGTTTTCCCAGAGGAGCGGTTCCACCTGAGATTTGGGAAATGTCTTCATTGGTCTATTTAGAAGAGTTGGGATTTTTCCCCAGCCGCTCCCAGGCCAATGATTTCTGTACCCATGGCTGATGATCAGCCTGGCCAGCATGTTCACTACCAGCCGGTCTCACTTGGGCTGGTGGTGGATGTTGAGGGCAGCCCTCACTCTGCCCCGATGGCAGCAGGAAAAAGGTTTCCAGCTTTTTCAATATGGCAACATGATAGCAAATGAGCCGCTCTCCAAAACACACGGTGAAACACATTTTAAAAGAGATGATAGAAATAAATACCTGGATGGAAATAAAGCTCTGTAGGACTTGGGAAGGCTTGCATCCAGCTGGGCATGGGCAGGACTCTCCTGTTCCCCCTGCTCTCCGAAGGAAGGGGACCCGAAAGTCACACCTGAAGCAATTTCCACCTCCTGCACATCCCAAGTAACACAAACAAGGAAAGATGAAAAAAAAAAAAACAAACCATAGAGACAATGTCCCAGCCACTGACCCACACGCCTCACCAGGCCGTTTATTCTGGTGGGAGGAAACTCAGGCTGCAGCCAGCTTTGTGTCCTGCAAACCACTGCAAAACTGATTTATATTAAAAATAAAGAGTACACAATACCAAAGTCGTTGGGGTTTGTCTATTAATCTCTCAACAGTCAGCTGCAAACCTAACAAATCCTCTGAAATAGCAGTGGGGAGCTGTGTCTTAGCTCATTCCTCCCTGCCCCCATTTGCAGCTAAAAATAATCAGTAACAACAGTCCGAAACGGAGAGGCCAAAGCAATTTTACAGGGTACGGGATCATGACTCATTTTCACTCGTACGCTGGCTGGGCACAAAAACCACCCACAGGGCTGTGTTTCCCAGCAGCCACAGAGGAAAGTCACCTCCAAACCTCCAGGGACTGATGGAGGGGCCACCATTGTTAGGACAAGTTTCTGCATCCTCTCCTTCTGCTGTGATGCTTTGCTGGGAAAAAATGAAAATAAATATAATGCAGGCAGGTTGAGAGCAGCGTTTCCCCCCCGCTGCTTTATGCAAGCAAGGGCTAATTGAACCACCTGGGAGCAACGAGCCCCAAGGAGGCATCCGTGGTTGTTATTCTGCTGGTAATTGCTGTTTTCAGCCGCCACAGGCAGCAGAAGGGACTTGTTGGGGGTTTTCCTGGGGTGGCAATGGTGCCTGAGGAGCTTTCCATCTGAATCCCCATCCCAAAGGGGCCCTGCTCAGGTGGGTCCACCCTTTCTCCTGCATGGCTGCGTGCAGCTGGTTTTGTTTCAAGGAGTGGCAATGACACCAAAGGAGACTCCAGCAGCAGCAAAACCAGGGCCCGTTTCCTCCACGGAAACCACATTTCAAGAGCTGATAAAAACTCCCATTTCCCACTTGGCTTGCCACCGTGCTGGCTCCTACCACATCCGGGGAGTTTGGCAGGGAGGGGAAGATGTAGCCTTGTTTCTCTGTGTTTCATTGCTGATGTGGGAAAAGCCCAGAGCCTTGAGAAGTTCCCCAACCTGGCAAATAATGAGCTATATTGCTCCCTTCTGCCCCAAAACAGCCTGGCCCGGCCTCAAAAAGGTGGTGGCTTGATGCCAGCATGGCAAACCGATGTGTTGTCTCCCAGCCCAAACTTTCAGGATGACTGTACCGAGATCCAGGTGCTGAGAAACATGCTCTTTTGGCAGCTGCATCCCCTCTCCCCCACTGCATTTCCTCCCCTGCCACTCTCTCACAGTGGCATGCATGGGTGTGAGGTGGCCCTGACACTTTGCCATTCCTCTCCATGTTGGTTCTTTCTTGCAAAACTAGAATCCTGACCTCTCCTTTAAAAAAACAAAACAAAGTTAAAAAGGCTAAAACACCTGGAAAAAAAAAAAAAAAAAAAAAAACCACTAGGCCTTTGGCTAGACTGATGTGATTTAGGTTGTGGTGCTGAGGGGTATCCCCACCTGGGAGTCCTGGTGGATAAAAGTTGCCCAGGAGCCCTCCACACACCCTTGTGGCCAGGAAGACCAGTGGTCTCCTGGGGGACATCAAGCAGAGTGTGGCCAGCAGGTGGAGGGAGGTCATTCTCCCTCTCTGCTCTGTCCTGGTGAGAGGCCTTTTCCCTTTCCTCTGCCCTGGTGAGGCCACATCTGGAGCACTTGTGTCGAGTTTTGGGTCCCCAGTTCAAGGACAGGGAACCACTAAAGCAGGTACAGCAAAGGGCTACAACAATGATGAGGGGACTAGAACCTCCCTCTGCCGAGAAAAGGCTAAGAGACCTGGGGATGTTCAGCCTGGAGAAGAGTAGGCTGAGAGGGAGGGAACCTCACCAGTGCTGAACAATATTTCAAGGGCAGGTGGCAAGAAGAGAAGATGAGGCCAGACTCTTCTCAGTGGTGCCCAGTGACAGGACAATGGACACAAACTGGAACATGGGAAATTCCATCTGGAAACTATGGAAATTCTTGGACCTGATGCTTTTAAATGTCCTTTCCAACCTAAATGATTTTATGATTTAGTCCCCACCTGCTCAGCAATAGGGTGCGAAAGGTGTTTCAGGGGTCTTCAGGGGACTCCAGCACAGGCTTGATGCAGACTGATGCTTTGCTTCAGGTTACCCCTATTTCAAGCCAGCATGGCCGGGGTGATGTGCTGGTCTGCCAAAGAAGTTGTGGAAGCCTCATCCCTGGGAATGTTCAAGAACAGGATGGATGGGGCTTTGAAGAACCCGGTCGAGTGGGAGGTGTCCCTGCCCTTGGTAGGGGCATTGGAACTCGATGATCTCTAAGGTCCCTTCCAACTCTAACGAGCCTATGTTTCTAAATGACTGACCCTCAGCAACTGGGTGTAGGGCTGATATTTTCCTGAAGCCCTGGTGGATCGGCACAGCCCTGTTAGACAAGATCTCCATCTACCCCAGGTTAACATGCATCCCATCTTCTCAGCAAGGTCTGCTGCAGATGCGCTTGCTTCTGACACTCATGGCATGTAGGTCAGGATGGCTTATGCTGCTGAAACCTTGACACCTTGACCAGATGTGGGCACTGAGGTGATGACCAAGGGCTAGTTGCAGTGACCAAGGGCTCTGTGGGCGATGCTCATCATTCTGTGCACAGATGTGCATGGCCAAAGCACATTGAAGCTAGAGGCACAGCGTTTGCCCATACCAGATGCTTTCAACTTTGCTCTATCCAGGCTGGTAACCCCCTCTCTTTTAATCTCCTTTGGCCCCACCACAGTCAGCAGCCACTCCAGGAGTCCGGTAGTGCTGTCACCTTGCAACTCTCTGCATGGAGAGGGTTTCATTCCCAACACGCTACTGCTGCCACCAGCTTCACTGGGGATGTAGCAAAGCTGGGAAGGGAAGGTGCTGCAGAAAGAAAGCAGGGATTGCCAGGGCATGAAAATCCCCCACGTTGCTGGCTAAGAAAACCGGTGCTTTGAGGATGATGCTGTAGTGAGGAAGTGGTTTAAGAAACAGCGCAAAAGTTCAAACCAAGAACACATCACCCCTTTTTCCTTTAACACCGCTAACTGCGTGTGATTCTTCAGAATGATATTATTCCTGGTACAGAATTACCACTTCCTGCACTTGCTAAAGGCTTTCACACAGACAAGAAGTGAAGAGAAATGTGTAAAGTCCAACAAACAAACCACAAAAATGAGGACAGCCCAGCTCTGAAAGGGTGCAGGAAACACTGCTCTGTATGGCCACGTGCCAGAGCCGCCAAGTGACTGCAGCAGCAAAGGAAATAAGAGAGATGGGTCCTTCTCGCTGCTCTGCACAAGGAGCAAACGGCTCTCATATATTGTGTCTGGCAGCGCCTCTCTGGAAACAGTCCAGCTACCAACCACAGCACCTCCAGCTTCTACCAGAAGTCAGGTATTTTGGTGGAAATCCCATGGAGAATAGGCTGCTCAGAAGCAATCCAAGGGCATTCAACGAAGCTGGTGGCAAAACCCTGCCTGATTTCAAGGCAGACACGAGTCCAGAATGAAAAGTCTAAAGCCCAGATGGTTTGTGCCTGCTGGCAGCGGTGATAACTTGGTCCAGGCTGGCAGAGGCCACCACTGTCAATACCAGCTTTTTGAGAGAAAAAATCAGAAACATGTCCAATTCCTCCAGCAGGACATTCAAATGACCACACCAGTAACAAGAATGTCCTCAAATGACAGACTAGAAGAGCCATTGCAAGGGAATTTCCCCTCCCTTCAGCCTGAACTCTCTTTTATCTCTGCTAATGACTTCATATGAAGGAATCCAGATGTTAGAAGAGACAGCCAGGCCAAAGAGCCAACCCGTGTCCGGTGTGTGACACTTCCCCGCTCACCCGATCAGGCTGTGAAAGAGCTCCAGAGCAAAAACCCAGCTCAAAACCAGCCTGCATTACCTGAATGACTGCCAGCAGCCACAGCAACCTCTGAACCAAAGAACCAAAGAGAGAAATCCCACCTGGAATCCTGGAGTAAACCAGGATGATGGCTGGGTTAAAAAAACAATGAAACAAAACAAAACAAAACAAAAAACCAACCAAAACCTACAAACAAAACCCCACATCAAAAAACCAAAAAACAAAATAGACCAAGCACACGTTGCAGCCCTTCATGGCTTTGAAAAATAAAATTAAGATTAAAAAAAAAAGTCAATAAAAGGTATGCTTAGAAAGGGTAGATACAAACCAGAAGCTTGAGCACCCCTTGTCTGCATCTCTGCCCAAAGCAAGTGGGCTGCTCCCATCAGCCTTCCATGGGGATGAGCTTGTGTAAGAGGTAACTGTGAGGACCCATCTTGTAATGCACATCTACATATTTTTAACAAATAGGTCTGTTTGTAATGGAACAGGACTTTACATCCTCCAGTGAGGAGACTGGCTGGTATCCATTAGCCACCAGCACCCCATCAAAAACGCCCCCTTGTACCACTCCAAGCCCCAGTTTGGTTGGGAAGGGCTTGCCTGCTGCCACCCCAGCCCTGGCAGCGTGCTCACAGAGACCAGGGAGAGTCTACTGTATTCTTTAAACGCAGAAGTATTTTGTCAGCTGGGTTATGGCAAACGATCCTAATGAAAAGCAGCTGCCTCATGCCTGTAAACAGAATGCTCTACACAAAATCTTGCCCTAATGGAGTAAAACCACAAGTTAGGAATTTACATAGATATACATATATATATCTAAAGACTTGCAGTCTCAGATCTGAACTTTACTGACACACCAGCACCACTGGTTGGAGGGGGAGGCTTAGGGACAGTCATTTATTAAAATAATTTATTCCAATGTGAGACTTGATCATCTGAGGCTTTAAATATCTTCCCCTGCTTCCCACTGTGTGAATCCCCCCCAGCAAGAGAGAGACACTTTATATCACACAAACCTCTTCACTCCCAGCCCTCTCTTGCTCTCCCAGACTGGCTTCTCTGCCAGGTCCCTCCTTGTTGGCCTCCCCAGGCTCTGGCTAGTGGCTCACCCCCAGTTGGGTTTGCATCATACAGCCACAGGTAAATCCAGCTTATCTTTCTTCACTGAGCTGGCACTCACCCAAATGGAAACGTATCTGTGAGGCAAAGTGAGTGTAAGACAATGCTGCGGCATCTGCCTGAGCCCAACCATCTCCATCCAGAGTAACAGTAGGTGCTCCAGCAGCTGATGGATGGGACACGGATGGCAGAGAAGCAAAAGCCTACGTGAGAGGAGAAAGGAGCGTTGCCGTGGGGCAGGGCAGCTTGCCCATCTCATCCTGGCACTAGGGCAAAACACCCACCCATTTTGCAGTGGCCTTTTCTTCTCAGGTGGTTTCACAGCAAGCAAAACCAGCTGAGAAATGGCATTTACTGCTTTCTCCAAGAGTACAATCTCCTGGAGAAGGAAGGACTGAGAACTAAAGCATTACTAATGTAAATCTCAAGTATTAGGCTAATAGTAGACACATGAGCAATGAGCACAGTTGGCACAGTCACCAACGAGTGACACCAGCTTCCTCCCTTTCTCTGCTCAAGAAGCTGGCAAATTGTCCACAGAGCCAGAGTCACTCTTGCTTCAAAGCCTGAGCTTTAGGACTGTCATTCTAGGATGCCTCATGAAAATTAAGGCAACAAAGACCTAGTAAATGAGTGCTACCTACATGCAATGGCTTGTTGTGAAAATGAAGAAAATAATTATCTTCTGTGCAATTATTATAGAGTTGGTGTTCTTACATGTTATATTGCTGGTAATTGCTAGGAATTTTGTATATGAAAAAACCAAAGATTTTGGGGTCAGCTCCTGAAAATGCTACTGAGACATGAACATCAAAACCAGCCCCAGGTCAGGCCAAGGGTCCATCCAGCCCTGCCTTAACGTCCAACAGTGCACATGAACAAGTGACCAGGGAAGAGTAAGAACAAGAGGACTATGTAAGGTATTTGCTTTCACCTGGTTTCAGCTCACATGAGCCAGATGTGGTTTCTGCTGTGACACTCATCACACAAATACAATGCTCCTGATGCAGACTCCCATTTTCAAGTACTTGCCCAGTTTCCCCTTGAGCTCATGTAAATTTTGAGCATCCATAAGTCCTCAAGCAGAGAGCTCCACGGGTCCACCACACGCTGCTAAGAAATGCTCTTGTTCTTGTTGTACTTCTGGCTCTGACAGGCTTCCTTTGAAGACTCATGCTTCTTGATTTTTCCAGGCCACTTGTGATTTGACAGATCTCTGTCGTGCCCCTCTTCAGACATTTCTTTCCAAATTGTGAGTTGTACCTCACACAACTGTTCCCAAGTTGCTCCGTGTGAATCCTTGTTGTCTCCATCTACACCTTTTGCAGTTCTCCTCTGACCTTTTTAGATGAGGAAACCTGAACTGAATGCACTAATGAAGATGCAGACAGACCATGGATTTAGAGTAGTCTATCTCTTTCCTTGCCTTTCGGTACATTATGGGCTTTGACCACTACCTACCACAACCCCAAGATCCTGCTCCAGAGCAGCACCAGATTATCCAAACTCCTCCCCTGGTTGTTTCATCTTCCACCTATCTTCTCTCATGTCTACTTCCCATTTTACTTGGCCTCCTGCAGCCCTTCCAAACTCCCTGCAGGCTGCCTATGTCCTCTTTACCACCACCCTCAAAAACATCATCTCATGAACAAGCTATCCCATCCTTCTACTCACCTCCAGTTCAGCATAAATATGTTGAAAATCATCTTGGTTCCAGTAAGAAAATGCCCTGCGTTCACAGACGTAGGACTCAAGATGGTGAGTGAGAAAGACTGTCCAAATAACAGTCTAACTTCTGTTACAGAGCATTTGGCTTTTCTCAAAAATACATGTTTCTCAAATCTTTCTGAGAGCCCAAATGGTTGAGGACAAAAAGCTGTTCACTGAATTTATAGATATATTTATACAGCACATCTCAGATGCTCTTTTCCTCTGCAGTAGCTCCATGAGTCAGGGCAGAAGCATCCCAGAGCTGAGTTTCAGAGGTTATCCTTTTTTATCCTTTTTTCAATTTGCAAACACTAGCCCAGGAGGATATGATGCAGCTGGTAAGAGGACTGAGCTCCTGACTCTTTACCCTGTTTCTTAAATACCAGACTATTTCTCCTCTGAGGGTGTGTTTAAAAAGATTTTAACATGAACAAAAATTCCCTGGAGTAGAGGTTGGCATCAAGCCACACTATATCATTAAAAAAAGACAAATTCCAGACACTGGGATATTCAGAACAGACCAGAAATAAAAGGGAAAAACGCAAGGGAAATTTGAATAGAAGTAGGCAGAAGAGATTTTTAATTAAAAAAAAATTAAAACAAAAACTTAAAAGCAGCAATGGGGTATTTCAGAAAATGCCGAGTCACCAAATAACATGTCAATTGTAGCATTTTTCTTCTGCCTAATTCAGGCCCTTCCGTTGCACGGATGTCTCTTCTGGGGAAACAACAGTAACAGCAGCCCCAAAGCATCATGTTTATCTCCTCACTCTCACACAACTACAGCCACTTGGGTATTCTGGTGGTTGTTTGCTCCTGCAAAGTGTAAACACATACTATATCTAGAAATAAGCCATCCACAGGGTTTTGGAAAACACTGTGCTCCACTTGAAATCACACGAGAGAAACAGCCCCAGGGGAAAAAAAAGCCACTCTGGTATTTCTGTGCATCAGTTTTCCAGCAGGTCTCCCATCTCCCAGTTTTTTTTTCTGGGACGCAGGAACAGGCCAAGGTTCCTGCCTGCAGCCCTCAGTGTGACATAAATACTTCCAGCATTGATGACCTCAGCTGCTCCTGAGCAAACTGCAGACCCCCCATTTATGAACACGGAAAACTCATCTTTGATCCTACACCTTCCTTCCTCTCCCCAGCTCTACAGGGGAGTACGGGAAGCTGTTTTGAGTCAGAGGACTGTGGTGGGTGAAATCCATCCAGCTGATGGACAGAAGGGTTGACAGTGCCCTTCTCATCTGGCTGGATGGCTGCTTAAAGTGTGCAGCTGCTTCACCATAGGCATGATGCAGGTCTGAAACCACTGTAGCCTCCATTGCTTTTTTTCCTGAAGCCTGGTGAAACTGGTAGAAGTGATTTCTTTATCATTTGGGCTTCAGGACACCACCCTGCATACTCATCAGTGAAGAAGGTAAAGACAACTCTACCAGGTTATGCAGGAGTGTCCTCTCAAGACAGACACTTTACGGTTCAACATAAATAGGACAGCGCACAAAGATGTATCTTTTCTAGATCCTTCCCATTGAGCAAACACAGCTTAAGGATAAAGCACCTGGTCCGGCACCTGGGTCAGGGCAATCCCAAGCACAAATAGAGGCTAGATGGAGAACAGATTGAGGGCAGCCCTGAAAAGAAATACTTGGGGGTGTTGGTATGTGAAAAGCTCAGTGTGAGCCACAACGTACAGTGGCAGCCCAGAAAGCCAACCCCATGCTGGGCTGCATCCCCAACAGCGCGGTCAGCAGGGCGGGTGGGAGATTCTGCACCTCACTGGGGAGACGCCCCTGCAGTGCTGCCTCCACCATCAGAAGGACATGGACCTTGGAGCAGGGCCAGAGGAGGCAAGGGCTGGAGCCCCTCTGTGAGAACAGGCTGAAAGAGTTGGGGGGGTTCAGCCTGGAGAAAAGAAGGCTCTGGGGAGACCTTAGAGCCCCTTCCAGTCCCTAAAGGGTCTCCAGGAAAGCTGGGGAGGGACTCTTGATCAGGGAGGGGTGAGTCATAGGATGAGGGGGAATGGTTTTAAACTGAAAGAGGGGAGACTGAGAGGAGATCTTGGGAAGAAATTCTTTGCTGTGAGGGTGGTGAGACCCTGACCCAGGTTGCCCAGAGAAGCTGTGGCTGCCCCACCCCTAGACACTTTCAAGACCAGGTTGGATTGGGTTTGAGCAACCTGGTCTGGTGGGAGGTGTCCCTGCCCATGGCAGGGAGTAGAACAAGATGATCTTTAAAGTCCCTTCCAACCCAAACCATTCTGGGGTTTTGTAATTTCCTGAACAGAAAGCTGAAGTATGCACAACAAAGCCACAATGTGTGTCTTCTTATCCCTGTTTGACCTCTGCAGTCTCCTACAGAGATCAAAGTTCATTGGTGTCCTCTTTTGGTTTAGATGAGGGACAATACAGTGTTGCTGAATTCAAGCACAGCTTTCTCCATGGTTGTGAGAGGTCAACCTGCAGCACCTTCTCATGCTTGTCGGGGCAGGAGGCATGGGGACTGGGAGAGTTACCCAACACAAAACAAACATGGAATTCATTTCATCACATGCCCTTATTTACTGGGAGCAGGAAAGGTAAAAGAGTGAATCATAGAGGCAAGGAATGAAGAACTGTTCCAGTTATTAGATACCATTAAAAATTTCAATGCAAAACTCATCTGTGTAATTGGGTCAGTATTAACTACCCTGAGTGAATGATTCAGATCTCTCTGGCTTTAAACACCAGTTACATACAACAAACATCCTAAACCAGGGAAAGTCCAAAACAGACCACTTGAGAACAAGCAAAAACAAATCACCAGAAAGGATATTACACTCAGAACCACCCAACTGAGGGCAGAACCAGGAGGTCCACATTGCCTCCTGCCCTAAACCACACTCAGAGTAGGAGAAAGAGGACCTTCACGTGTGCTGGAACCACCTGGGAAGTGGGATCAAGGAGCAGGCATCACAGCAGGATCATCTCGCTGGGGCCACGCCAGATCTTCCTCCCAAGGCACAAGCACATATTTCATTTCTCGAGCAGGGAATCTTTCTAGCAGGCAACTGCAGCTACGTCACACAGTATGACTCAGGCAGCGCACAAGAGAGCTAGAAAATATGGTAAGTTTTGGCATATGTGAATGCAATTCTGGAGTAGCAAAGAGTAGGAAATCGTTCCAAAGTTACACCAAACATGAGCATTTTGAAAAAGTTTGTGATGCTTCAGTCAGAGGTCCAACAACTTGTCCATAATGCCCCTACTGTGGCATCCTCCTTCCGGCAGCTTTTAACCCAATCTTCTAGCACTTAACATTCTTTCACTTGTAGAGCTAAAGTGATTTACCCTGCTTCCCTGTGAGGAAGAATGGGCAGAAATTAAAAATCAGGAAGCTAGAGGAGAATAAATGGATAATCAGCATGAAATATGATCTGCTGGCACATATCACATGAAGGTGGCCTTCATGGAGGGGGAAAAAAAAACCAAACAACTCTGTGCAACACAACACTTAACTGGCAACTGACTACCTATAAAACTTTGAATTTTTTGTGTTACATATACTAGAAAATCACAAGGGTTTAAGTTGCATCACTGATGGCTGGACTGTCCACTGGGGACAGCAGAATGGCCTGTTCCAGAAAGGTGTAAGTCGACAGTGAAAGAAAGATCTCCTCCATCCTAAACCCATGTGCTGTGTGGATTCTCAAGGGGTAATGTCTCTCTCAGTGCATGTTTTCCTTCTGTGCTGAGAGTGAGTTTCTGCTCCTCAAGTCAATTCTTTAAAGCTTTTAGACACAGATTACCAGTCTGGGTAAGGGAGGGGGCTTAGTATTTGTGTCAGCTCGAAACCGGGAGGGAGGGAGGGACGAGACAGATGACTAATAGTTTGCTCATTCTTGAGAGTTCCAGATACCAAATTTTTCATACAGCATGTAATTATGTCACAGCACTCTTTGCCAGAGCATGCAGTTAAAGGGGGAAAAAAAAAATAATCAAAACCAGGCAAATTCCTGGAAGATTTTTTTTTTTTTTGCTTTTCACTAGCTACCATGGCCTAGAAGCAACTTCAAATCATAACTAAACGCTCTCCAAAGCTACCAGAAGTATTTTGTGCTTTTTCTGAGGGCCTTGAAGGACCATTGTAGCCTGGTTTGGCCCATACAGCTCTTCCTCAGGTAAAAATGAGAACAATCCAGGTTATATTTATATACAGAGAATGGATGACAGCTCAAATAAGTTCTCAGGCTAGTTCCAACAAGGAAATCTTAAGGGCACAAGCAAAGTTAGACTGTACAGCTTGCCTCTCTTGAAACTCAACTTGCAGGTATCATAAAGCATGGGTTACGTTTTGACTTTTTTGATAATGATATTCATCATTATCTTCATGTAAACATCATTAATATTTTTGCTGAGCACCTGGAATTGGAGCAAAACCACTTAAGACAGATTTAAGAAAAACAGGACATTTCCCAGCCTCTCTCACATTTATTTTTGTGTAAGTGGTACGTCCGCAGCAGAAATCTGTTTCCTCCCATATCAGAAAGACTGAAGGCAAAGGAAAACAAACTCCTTTGGGTTTACATCTTCAAAAATATATTCCCTCACACTTCACACCGTGTATGACACAAGATCTGCCCTTGACAAGGGTCATTTGTTGCTTCAGCATAGCCTATTATTTCTTATCCCGGCTGTTGCTTACCTGAAAGCTTTTGCAATAGTTGCAGTGGGGATTTCTGTTGTGTTCCCTCCATTTATTTATTTATTTAAAAAAAACCATTTGTATATGCTTGAATATGGGACAACAAGAAATGCAAACTGTGATGAAGATTTTGAAGGAAAACACAAGGGGTCTCTGGGTACATAAACGTGCTTTTCTTCAATAAAGTTATTGAAGAATATTTCAAATCTCAGTAAAATTGTAGTCTGTATTTGGCTATTTTTGGTCTTGCCTGCTCACAAGGTGAGCTTTCAAGGTCTGATGTGCCTGAAGAGCTGACAGGTGCCAGCCTCTCTGCTTGGCTGAGTAGCTACATAGACTGAACATAAATCCCACAACTGTTTCCAGCTCTATCGTAACAGCTAAAACCCGAATGTTACAAGATACCAGGAAAATAAGAGCATGAAATGTAACAAAAACATTAAGGATATTGAGTGATCCTACAGTTAAGAGAACAGGAAAGAAGTGACAACAGGAAAGGATGACACTGTTTTCTGGAGTTACATCTCAAATTTAGTGTACAAATGAAAGGTTTGCATCCTTAAAAGAAAGTCACAAGTTTTATGGAGGGCTTTCAAATACTTATCGCACACATTCTTGCTGGTCTGCCAGCATAATGCAGAAGGGGTGTTCCCAGAAAAAACAAATTTCAGACCATCATGAGATAACTGACTTTTATGGAAGAGGAATATCAGTGGTGATGGTATGAGTAGTGGAGAAAAATAAGCCAACACAGATGACACATTCCAGCCACACAAGGAAACACAAATTAATGAATCACATACAAATGATGTCCTTCAAACAGCAGAAACAGCAAAAATTCAGTCAAAACTTAGCCAGAGGTATGGAGAAAGAAGGGAAGAGGAAACAAAAAATGCAGCTGCAACAAATACTAAGTTGCAGCTCTTCGCTTAAAAAGCTACCGGGATATTCAGGGATTATTTCTAACCCTTGCAGAAACTCTCTTCAAATCTGCCCAGAGCAGTTTTGTTTAAAGAAATGACAATGGCAGTGACAGTAGAAAAGCAAACGTCAAAATCAGAAAGTTAACAGTTCGATTTGCAGCTCAGCACTTTCTCTCCTCCCATTTAATCCAGTTTAAAACAGCTTAAATCAGGCTCTGATAGAAGCCAGCAATTTTAATTTTTTTTCTAAAAAGCTGAATTCCCAAGTGAATTGCCAGTGAACACTGTTCAACTATCTCTTTCCTCCATAGTCCAAGGGTCTCTTACTGAATATAAAGCTACAAAAAATAATGAAAATAATGAAAATAATGAAGACTAAAAGCCTAGGCCTTGAGGCAGTCTAAAAATCCAGCTGCTTGGGAGAGGAACATCCATCCATTCCAGTGAATCCAAAGAGGTGCTCCTGTTTCTCAGGAAATCTTAGGTTTACTGGAGAGGGAAGCACTTTGTTTCCACCAACATCTAAGACAACATGGGACAGAGGGGACAAAGACATAATGATAACAAGGCAAGAAAGATGGATGAATTTAGATGGACAGCCTAACAGTAAGGACTGGCAATAGTGATACAAGTCACAGTGCCTATAAATTATCATACTGATTGGGAGTTTTCTCTCTATAAATCTGAGATTGGGCAAACTTCTCACTTGACTGATCTTTACAGGCAATTCAGTATGTATGGATGTGAACCCACCCTCTCAGAAGAGAGCAGGGTAAGACAGAGAGATCTTGTCACTTCTTTCTGACCCAGACAGAAAATCTGGGCTATAAACTTACATGGGCAAGTTTTGAGGCCTCTCCTCCACAGTGCTTCAGAAAGCAGGAAAGCTGCACCGGCCCCTGCAGCAGGGAAGGGTGCTGAGCTAGCTACCAGTGTGCAACTTGTGGCCTGAAGTCCTCAGGCTAGAGGGCAATTGTGGGGAAAAAAAAAACCAAACAAACAAACAAAAAAACCCAACCAAAAAAACCCCCAACTGCAGTAACACAAATACAGAAAATGGAACAAAATTGGAGATCACAGATTTGTTCCATACTCATGTAAATGTTAACAGATGCTTGCTGATACTGAAAGACCAACTTATCGCCTTCCTACTCACCTTGTTCAGTCAGATGGTAGACAGGGTACAAACATTTTCACTGGCAAATGGAAACAAACTGTTAATGCTTGTAAAGGCTGGTGTGCAACTTCCACAAGGTACTGTTCAGCCATCCCTCGGCAGAATCTAGCTAGCACTAGTTAAACACTACTTTGAGCTGGCTGGGTCAACACAAATATTATAAACTGTGACTAGCAACCAAAAATCTGGTCTGAGCACAACAAAAGAAAACCAACCTGCTCAGTATTTCGTCACCCCTGACATTTAGAAAATTTGTTTAAATCTCTCAGCACACAGTTTGTATGTGTATCAACTCACATGATGCAGAGCTAAAGGAAAACAAGACACCAAAACCGTTCCTGTGAAGTTAAGATCAAGACAGACTCCTTCCAAACCTGCCTTTATTCACCTTTTCTTCTTGGGAAAACCCTTCACAGATCTCTCAGGGCTTGCTGGCTACAACTGGGCAAGCAGAACTGTGCTTGCTTTGCTAAATTCTCAATCCCATTCCTGTTCTCACCTTTGTCCAGCAACAGCTTTAAAAAGTCAAGAGGAAGAGACTGAAGAGAGTTCAAAGAGTGATGTTTCGTGCTCCTGCCGGTTGACATTCCTCCTTTCAGATCACCTCCATGCATTATTGTCTGATCTACTAAGCCCTATTTGCTTGCTAAGTTGGTTTCATGATTATTCTATGAGAAGGAAATAGTTCAGTGTCGACATGAACTCATTTGGATTGGCGCCCTCAGGCAAACCCAACTACAGTGGAAGCCTTATGCATATGAGGTGCAATAAGCCGGAAGGGAAGGGAGGCCAGATTTCAGGGAGTAAACTGCTTACTATAAGCTAGATGGGCACAGCAGCACCAGATAAGAGCTAGATTGCTCTTTACCACATCACAAAGCCCAAAATGAAGAATTGCCTGCATGTACGTTGAACTGCACACCTAGCACAAAAGCATTACTAAGTTCTAGTCTGGTCTTTCTCGCATTCTCCAGCCAAGCTTCCAACACTGAAAAGCTGCAAGGACTGCCAGGAATTCTTTTATCACCAGTCTTAAGTGCTGCATTTCACTCGAACCTACATAACAAAAAACTGGGTATAGGGGGAAGGGATCCAAGTGTTAAGTGCATTCAGTCCAAATAACTGACCGGCAGAAAACTTCTATTTAGAAAAAAAAGTGACTCCATCTAGAAGATAAACATGATAATTTGTGCATTCACTGTAACTCATTTACCTTCCTTGTCCAAAGGCCTGTATTTTCTCCTCCCAAGTGGATTTAGAAGCAGAGGCCTGAGCCTTTATACAAACAAGCTAATGGACTCTAATGGCTTATCCTGATGCAATGTCATTTAATCACTGCAGCACTTCATTTTCCCTACTGTATTCAGGGAAGGAATAAAAAAAAAAAAAAAAAAAGACTGCATCCACCTTCAACCATCTCATCTACACACCTTATTTCAGTTTTCAAATTCCATTATTCCCACTGTAGTTAATTCTCATGCTTTCTTCTTAGTAGACTGTTTCCCTTAAATTTAAGAAAAAAAAAAAATTTGATTTCCAGCTCCCTATATTTCTCCAATCACTTTTGACTAAGTAGTTCCAAAGAAGTCTTTTGCGTATTTATTTTACAGTAGTTATCAGGCTTTGCTCATTGTTTTCTCAACTCTAAATTTACTTCATAGGACAACTATTCCTGTTCAATTATGTTAATTTAACTTTTCATTTAAAATACCTAGTACTCAAGCGATGCTCCAAAGACCAGGAACCAGCAACCAAAACAAAAAAATCCCAACAAACTAAACTCAACCAAACATACCCAAAACATGTAACAGCTTAATAGTGTATTCGCTTTTCAAATACTTTCCATCTTCTGTTCCCAATTCTCCCCAAATCCCATTCTCTCCAGGCACAGTTTCTTTTGCTTGCATTCTGTTTCCTTAGCTGTTTTCTATTTATTTTGCCTGCCCTTAACTCCTCACACTCCCAATTCTTTGTCAATACAATTGTTTCTCCATTAAGGAGTGGACTAGAGACCCAATTGGACAGTACAGTCAGTCTCCACACCCCAAGCAAACAAAACCAGTCAGTTCAATTTCTTCTCCAGAACTTTTTACCTATTTAGGCCACTGAGCCCACACAGTCTTTTCCTCTCTCTTCTCTTCTCTAGGTTTTTCAGAAGATGAGTAGCTGCTTTCCCACAGCATTTATCTTTGAGAAGTACCACTCAGTTTGGTTTTCCTTATCAGTTGTGCCCCACACAAGAAGCCTGGTTTTAATCTCATGTTTACAGGAAGGGTATCAAGTAAATAATTACTGCTGGCACTTCAGCAATCCCACCCATTTCACTAACAGGTGAATATCACATGTGCACTCCACCCCATCTTACTCATAAGATTTAATTCTTGGGCTCTTTTCCTGTTGCTCTGTTTCTGCAACACACTCTTGTTCTCCATTGATTCTTCCCTAAAGCTTACCACTACATTTAGACAGGCTCAGTGACCCCTCCTATGTATCAACACCCAATGTTTCTGCTCATCCACAGGGCCTTTCTCTCTGGTCCATGATGACTCTTAACATCACATCTCTTCTTCTATTCCCTGTCATAACTTTTCTTTCACTTAGTCCAACTCTTGACAAAAATCCCCCTAATATTTAGAAAAAAACAAGGTGCTTTGCAAGGCTAGAAGAACAGAGTAGGAAGTAACACACATATAGTAAAACCCACAGCTCTTTCAGAAAGGTGCAATTTCTAATGAGGAGTTGATAAGGCTCTGGGGCCAAACCTCATGGCACAGTACCAGAGCACAGTCTGGCTTTAATCTATCCATGCTGGAGTTGACATCAACAACTACAGAACAGAGATGGAAGACCAGACCACCTCACCTCTCCCCAAACCAAAAAAGCACCACATCTGTTCTTCAAGGTAAATGAAGGAACAAAGCAGCAGGTGAAGAAGCCAGAACTTGTAGTTGCCAAGTAGTTTCAAACAAAAACTGAAGTCCCGACCATTCAATCCATTCCTTGGCTCCTTTCAATTGTGTAAGCAGTGTTATTGTAGAGGCAGTATTTCTGTACGTACTACTTTTCCCAAGACACTTAGTGTTACCTTGCTTTTGCCAGAGCTGTCCCTCTATTACAGCACCTAACAAATCCACACATAACTGTGATGCTTTCTTGATAGTCTGCTACTTAGGTGTTAAAGTTGCCAGATAAAGCTTTTTGCCTCTGAAATTCTGAAACGTGCTGTCACTGAACACCACACAGTGGAACACAACAGCACTGTAAATAAAGCATTACAGGAAATACTTAAATCACATTTTATTTTTCAAATTCAAAAATAACAATTAGCTTTATTTGACATGGTACACATCTCACAGATTTAAAATATCATGCTCTTTTTAAATATCTGAGTGACAACACTATACAAATAAAATGTTACACAAAATATATTTAAGAAAATGTTTTGGTCTTCAATCTGAACAATAAATAGACAGGAACTTCTACATATACAAAGGAAGCAACCACTATTTAGAATAACTCTTATAAGCAAGATGTGGAAATAGAGAAGAAAATCCGAGTTTTGAAAACATGTGTAACTACATGAGACATCATGCAACTTCAAATTTTGTTTCAGAATTCGAAACTCTTAGGATCTGAGCAATTCTAGATTTGCTACTGCTTTATAGGAGATCTGAACCATGCTCTCACAAGCAATGTGCAATTTCAGTTATTTGCATCAATCAAGCTACCTGATCACATTTACTGCCTAAACGAGAACCAGGACTGACTGGACTAGATTTTCATATAAATAACATGAGCAACAAGTCAGCTTTACCTTGCATAAGCCTGAGGCAGGGCTCAGAGCAAACTGTACCTACTGCCCAGCATCAAACAACATCTGTTCTTCCTTTTCCTTATATATTTAGTTCATTTATTGGGTGTTTCGAACAGTATTCTGTTGTGGTTGGGTTTTGGGTTTAACTAAAAAAGCATAATCTAATAAAAGGGTAAATCCTTCAGACAGGCACACTTTTCAAAAAAAAAAAAAAAACCAAACTGTAAGAGAAAATACTGTTCTGGGGTGCAAAAAGCCTGAAAACTAGAAGTTAAAAGAAATCCAATGGTTAAATTCTTAAGAATGTTTCTTACTTGAAGTAAAACTACATTCCTCCAATTTGTGAATTTTCAATTTGCAGTGGTTTCCACACATCTCCACACAAACACTACTAAAGGAAAAATTATCTTCCACCATCACAATAAGGATGCATTGTAGTAGGCAATCCCTGTTTCGAATATAGCTAAACCCGTTACTGACAGCTAGTTATATCCTTGAGGTCCTTTTCAAAATTAAGACAAATATTGAAACATAATGACCACCAGGACAGTGGAAAAGTCAGGACCAAGCCTTCAAGCCATCCCCTCCAATTTTAGTATTAATTCTCATTTTCAAAAGCACAGGAAAAAGTCTCCAGAGAAAATTAAACTATTAAACAGAGCTTCAATGGTCCACCAAGAAAGTCAGACCCAAACTTGAAAAGTTATTTGGACTTAAGAGACTTATGCACATTACTTTAACAATTTAAGTGTGGATCTTGCAAGTGTGTCCAAATCTTAATCATTTCTTGAGGTTTTCTACTATGTACTAACATTAAGTTTGTATAGGAGCATATGTTATTTCTGTACTTTTCTTCAATATCAAATGTTTTGAAGCCTTTGTGTTTTTCTGGAGCAAGCCCAAGCTTCTGAAGGCACATTCCAGTATAAACATCATCAATAGGGTAAAGGAGTACCTGGTCAGATGCATTATTCAGTCTTAATGCCAGATCGCCGGAGTACAGAAACCCACCGCCTCCCGCATATGGAGGATATGAACCCTCATAAACACTTTCTGGGATGTAGTACTTCAATTTCTTCTCTCTATGAGGTCCAGCATCTTTGATCACATCACCTACAAATAAGTCTTTGGCTTTGTCCTTTGATAAGCTCTTCAAGTAATCCAGGATCTGATGGGTATTCACAAAAACATCATCATCACCCTTAAAGATAAACTGGACATCTGCACAACTGCTGCTGACCCACTTAAGAAACAGCACCTCTTTCAGAGTTAAATTGAAGAAAGTGTCTCTGTAGTTCCAAAGAAGAATGTCTTGGTAGGTTTCACTCTCAAATTTTAGCATGCCTGAAAGATTAGGAAAATGATCCTCCGGTGGGGTCTGTCCAAGTAAGAACACTCTTTTGACTGTCACATCCCCCGATTCTATTTCCTTGCCCCAGGATTCCCTAATTGCTTGCCTTCTATCAAAATGGGGTGTAAGTGACTTAATAGCCAGCAGCAGAAAAGGTTTATGTTTGCACTTGTTTGGCTGATCCATTAACAATGAATAATTTCTACATCTCAAATAAAGTAGAAAGTCTTTGAATCTGTCTGGCAAGTTTGCAAAGTCACTAACCTCTGAAGGTACCCACGGGTCAGGGTCACAGGAATTGAGAATACTTGAGTTCAAAACTAAGTTCTCTTCCACAGTCATATTGGAAAGCAAGGTCAGAATAGGGTTGTACAGCAGTTCAAGTTTCTGTTGCTGTTTGTTCCAATAAGCTTTGTGAGGAGTATATTTTCTCCAGAACTTGCTTTGTGGTATAATAACACGGCCTTTTGCATTCTTCTCTTGGCTGCCACTTTTTGAGACTTCCACTATCACATAAATAAAAATGTTTACCATCATCAGAATTCCCAGCAGCTTTAGTCTTCTGCGTCCAACACTCATTTCTCATATCTGGAAAAAAAAACAAAAGTGACAGGTTTTTAGCCTTCTTCCTATCAAGTTCCTGACCTCATCAAAATGCAATCTACTTTCAGATGAAGAATGTGCAAGTTAGGAGCCTAAAAATAGGCTACCTACACCCCAAAACCTAATCTACCTCTAATACACACACACCTACAGCTAGCAGCAGTTGGGGTTTCATCAGTAAACAAGCTAGCAAGAATGTAAAATTTCCATTTACTATTTAGGAATTTGACATTGCATTTCACTGTGTGTTTAAATTAGCCAGCAGTTTTTGCTTCTCAGTTAAGTCTCTTGAAACACTTGGCTGTATAAAAATTAGAACCTGAACCCTCAGCTTGGCAAAGGCAGGCAGAAACCTTTTTTTTTTCCTGCTAGTAAGGTGAGCTTAAGGGTATAGAATAAATTTCTATACAATAAGGTCAGTTATTTTTAAGTTAAGCTTCAAGCTTTTATATTGCACTCTTCATCCATAAAAAGCAGAGCTGAATTTTAAAGCATATAGTTAATTTCTGTCCATTTTAGTTGGCTGCTCCTTGCGAGAAGGTCTGATAAAGCTGGCCAGCTGCATTGCTACTATTGCTCTGCAGACAGAAGAAAACATGAATTTTGATATTTTTTTCTTCCAACTAGAAAAGGAAATGAAAGGAATTGCACTTGCAGAAAGTGCAATTACTCCTAGAACAGAAAAAGAAAATTAAGAGAAATAAAAAAAGGAGAGTTTTCCCCATATATGTAAGACCAGGAATATTAAGTCTATCTCTCTTTGCTGTAACAAAGACCCATCTCCAATCTTTACTGAGAGAGAAAATGGATCAGCCCCTCTCTCTTCCACAGCTGTCAGAATAAGAGGTGTACAGTACAAGGAGCAACATGAAAACAATGTGTTCCTCTAAAGTAGTGCATACCAAACCTTTTGATAGCCACAGGGGATAACAGTGTAAAAGCTACACAAAATTCAACAAGCCATTCTAATTTGGGGAGCCAGAGTAGGAAATAAATCAGAATGAATAAGAGAGTTAGTAAGACTGCATTTAAGAAAGGAGACGGAACTCATTGTCAATGACACTTTCAATTGTCAGCAGTACAAATGACTACTGGCAGACCAGAAAAATGTGAATGAAATAAAGGATTCGTAAAGGCTGTTAAGCTCAGCTGCAAACACCACCTCAGAGGTCCTGAATTAACAGAGGAACAGCCCTCAGGAAGGAACACTTAAGAAGTACACCTTGTACTTAACTCGTCATGTAATTTTTATTTCCAGCCACCATCAGACTCCTGAGCTAGACTGACTCTTAATTCCCCTCTGGTTTGACCAGTCTAACTTCCTTATATTCCTCAGCAAGTTAAACAAAATTTAGTAAGAAAACAGCAGGTAAATAACCAGAAATTTATCCATCCCCCCGCTTTGACCTCTGGATTCCCATTACTCCTAGAAATACTGGACTACTCAAGAGACAAATCCCTACCCTTTCTTCATTTGACCTTGTTTACCACTCGCATATTTATATTTGTCTATGCTCAGGCCAGATCTACTTCATTTAATATCCAGTACTTCTAAGCCAGCTATGAAGACTGCTGTTCTAATTTTAAAGTTGTCTTTGAGGTGTAGAAGAAAACAAAAAGCATACTTGTGGTCAGTGCCACTTAAGCTGAACAGCTGAACTGTCAAAAAGTCCTAGCTGGCCACGCAGGCTTCAAAGAAACTTTGCCTTCCTCCTTAAGCAGCCACAGCAGCTTCCATTAAAAACAGTTCATTGTACATGATTTTTCTCCACTGCCCTTTCAGTACACACAAAAATGCCAGAGAAGTAGCTACTCTGTGTTTTGTACTACTCTATGCATTTCTGTATGCACATCAGTGCCTATCTAGCGTGTGCCTGTAGCACCTCTCACTACAACAACACATAATACAGTATTTGACCAATGATCCCAGGACTCCTGAGGCAAGGGGATGCAAAGCTCCTCCCTGGTAATAGCTAACACACAGGATTGTCAAGAGCTTGGTCAGGGCCTGATTTTGCAAGATACACTTTACTACGTAGCTCATCTGAGCATTCACACCTCCATAAAACTGGATACTTGACCCAAAATTGTCTGAACACCACTTGCAAAGACATTATTTCAGTCACTTAAAATCCTTCAAATCACCAAGTCTCTTGGGTAAGCACTCAAATTCTGTAACTGCAAGATCTTCCCTGGTCTTCCCATTTTTCCCTTGGAGCCTTGCAACTCCCCACAGCAAATGAGACAAGGATCCTACACAGAAAAACCTCAATTTTCTGTTAGACTTGGTAGAACTTTTAATCAGAAAAAGTATGAGTCTGGCAAGATAACAGTGGTTCCATCACACAGAGCACAGTAAATGCTATTAATCTCACATGCAAATACTTCCAGTATAACTTTTAGTCTCCTTTTTAGAAAACTATCTAATATTGGGGAAAAAAACCTAAGTATTCTTGAGAACAGATCACAAGTCACATTCATTAGCAAAACAGTTAAGAGATAAGATACGAACACCTCCCAGCAAGTTTGCATGAAAGTATTCTTCTCTCTTGTAATCAAATGCTGTGTTTTTAATTAATTTGTTAAGAACATAACTTGTTAAGAATATCAAATCAATACTAAAGGCTACAAAGTGAAAAAGGGATAAAAAACTGCTTTGTTAAAAAAAGTATCCTACTTCTAAACTGGTCAAAGACAGGTTGTATTCAATACTAACTCATAGAATTAGATCAAGGTTCCTGAACTGTAAGTAAATAGCATCAGACTTCAGGAAGGCTACTTTTAGAAATTAAAATACTCACTTGAAGACAGGAATTCATAAAAGGATGCTAGTTCACATCAAGTGAACTGGATTTACCACAAAGCACAGTATTACAACCCACACCACAATGGCGGGGGCATGTGTTGCATTTGTAAAGTTGTTGCTAGTGGGGGTTTGGGGTGTTTTTTTTGTTTTGTTTTGGTCGGGGGTTTCTGGTGATGGGTTTTGGTTGGGTGGAATTTCTTTTGTTTGGGGATTTGTTTTGTTTTTTTTTTTGTTTTTTTTTTTT
>VZRU01015238.1:69233-84945 GCA_013398155.1 Pedionomus torquatus
GGTTTGTTTTTTTGTTTTTTTTTTTATTATTTTGAAGTAAACTCCCAGAGCCCATATCTCAAGGCAAATCTCATTTTGTCATCTGCTTTTCTGAGGCTGCAGTGCTTGACCCAAAATGAGCACAATGGAGATGCTGTGTGCTGGGCAGCTTGCTAAGGAGCAGCATCACGGAGCACAAGACAGAGCATATTTCCTACTTACTAGCGACAGCCATCTGGACAGATCACAAGAACTTTCTCTTATTCCAGTAATAGCTTCTTCTATCAGTGTTAACATTACAAAAATTCCCAGCTGCTTCCTTTGAATGCTGAGAATGGAAGGTCTGTTAGGGAAGCCAAAAACAAACTAAACCAAATCTAGTTCATACTTAAATCTATCTGATGCATTTTAATATGAGTTTTGTTGAAGAACTGAAATGAGCGGTACAAAGCAATACTCGGTTTGAAAAAAAATCCTACTACTTCAGGTGTTAGAAAAAGAAAAGGCTTGAATACATAGCTAGGTATGAGGAAAAGCAGAATGCAAGAGTAAGCACTGTGTATTGGTAAAGCAGATCAGTACACAAAGAACTTCAGGAACAGAGAACCTTAGAGACATTTATTCCAACTTCAGCAGGGAAGGTGAAGAGAGTTACCTGTACTCAAAGGTGATCTGACAGTTTTTCAATGCCTGTTTTCAACTTTTCAGCTACCCTGATTTGAAGACTGTTTTAGCAATCATTTTGAAGTTTGTACAGATCACCACATTTCTGCTTATGCAACATCAAACTGCAGTTATGCGTCAGTATCACTACATATATAAAATACATTTGTTCAAATACTTCAGAAAACATCCAAAAACATCCACATGGATAGAAAGAAAGAAAAAAAAAAGAAAAAAAAAAGGGGGGGGGTGTTCCATTAACCATACTCTGGATAAACCAAGGTTCTGCTACAGATACACTATTTGGAAAGGTTGATCTGCAGGGATGGAGAGGAAAGAGTGAGGAGTTGCCCTCTTCAGCTCCACTCCACTCTTATGCTTCACTGCGGCCAAAACTAAAGTACTGATAGAAGGGAACAGATTTATGGAGCCACAAAGGCTGCACTGGGATCAAGAGATGGATGGAAAAGGCAAGCCAACAAAATCTGGGAAGAAAAACAGCTTCACTGTGGGATCAGGCAGCAATCAATAAGACAGGATAAACCATGACAGAAGAAAACAGGATATTACAAAGAAGCCATGAGCTACAAGGAAAGATTCCGAAAACCCTACAAACTGTAAGTCCGAATAACATGAATGTAAAACAGTGAGAAGCTTTTCACAGTTGTTTTTGTTTTTTTTTTTTTTTTTTTTTTTTCCCAAGAGTATTATTTTATGCTTTATCTCAAGAGCGAATATATTACAAATGCCTGCAAGGATCCTATTTGGAAGTCTAGATTAGTTGGTGTAAAATGAGGATCATAGAATCACTCACTCTCCTGCCCCAAAAGGGATCCACTCCAACTCTTGGCTCCACACAGGGCAACCCTGAGGATAAACCATATATCCAAAAGCATTGTCCAAACATTTCTTGAACACACTCCACCCAGTTCCAGGAATTAATTATACAAGAGACATTCTTTTCTGGGGGCAAGAATTTACACAAACAGGGGCCATGATGCTCCCTGACAAAAGACGGGTTAGATCTTGAGGAGGCCAACCACAAGGTCAAAACCAAGAACATCTAAGTGCACTAGCCCCTAACTGAGGGTACACATCATTCACGAGTTCTAACTTCTCACAGCAGAGTCAGGATCCTGCAGAATAATTTTTATTATCACGATTACAGCACTAGGTAATGACTTCACAAAGTTAGTATGGGAAATGTGACAACAGCTTTAAGTTTGGTTGTTGGTTTTGGGTTTGTTTGGGTTTTTTTTTTGTTTGTGGGTTGTTTTTCTTTTGTTTTGTTTTTAAACTGATCCTACTAAGACATTACTCTGCACAAAAATAAGCTTCAACACCTAGCTGGGGTTTAGCTTTATGAGAAAAAAGGCAACAGGAAGGCAGATGTTGCCAAGAAGTGGCTAAAAAAGTGAAGTATATTTGGAAGTTTAGAAAACACAACCCTCTCTAAGATAGAGACAATGAAAAGGTTCAGATTTGGATAGTGCACAAACTAGTCTTCTGCAGCAAGACGTCAAAACAAACAACTAGATTTGCAGGCAGTGAGTGCAGCCCTATAATCAATCCAAACAGGAATTCCGAACACCTGGAATTTGCTTCAAGATCCAGATTTTGGCAGATGCTGGCCATTGCCCAGAGCTATGAAGTAGTTTCTTTCTCCTACAGTTTTTAAGCAAGGCACTGCTTCTTTGAGTTGTAGATATCACAAATAAAAAAAGCCTTCAAGGTAAGATGGGTATGTGCTCTTTTGCAAAGATCATCGATAAGTATGAATGCAACTGGTGAATGGATAAATTTTAACAGTCAGCCCTTCATTTAACAATGAAGCACAAAAAAACCCCCTCCTTCCTTGAAAAGCCAGACCAAGCTTCTATCTAACTTATTTAATACTGCTTATATTCTACAAAACATTGAGTGTTTAAAATACCAGAGGATTAACTGTTTGCATACACATTAACTGAAATATCATAAGACAACCTTCCTAAATGAGTACAACTTTCTTCTGTTCCGGGTTTCTATTTAGTTATATAAGTATTGAAAAAAACAGATATTCATACACCAAATATTGATCACGTTTGTTAATTTTCATTGATGATTAAATTAGAGTTTCTAACCAGTGGACCCTCCTACTAAGATGCCTGATTGTTGTACATTGGTACTTCTTCTGAAGCACTCTACACACTTAGTCTCTCTACAGAGTCGAATATCCATTCCAAGCTCCACCTTGCAGTGCACTAAGAGCATACATACATCATGAAACTGAAGAACTAGCCTTCAGAAGAAGCTACAAAAGGGAAAGCGACTGTTACCTCAGGTGTCTTAACACCAACAGAAAAGTCATCTTCCTTGCTCTGAGGTATCAAAGCCCATGATAAAGTATGCAATCAGACGGATTGCTGGTGACTACTTAAAACATAACACCTTAAAAAGTATTACTTGCTATTGCAAAAGGACTCCATTTCCCTTTCGAATAAAGGGGCAAATTGTATTAACACCACCACTGGGTATGATTCAATTAAACACTACTCAGCAAGGATCCTTAAAAGCAGTTTCAGGTCAGCCAGTAGGTTCACACAGCACAACCCTGAACAGTGCAAGGGTGTTAGCTTGCGTTCCAAAGGCAGTGTAGCCTATGGTAGCACAGTGATTCGTGCTGCATTCCACTGCACAACCCCAGTATACCCACAAGCTCTTGCAGCAAGAGAAGAAAATGCATCATTCTTGTTTATTACATAAAGAAGGAAAGTTTCAGCAAGCAAAAGACAGGAAAGGCAACAGCCATTTTCAAGATTATAGTTCTATTTAATAATAAGTGTAAATAGTGTTTCTAGATGTACAAAACATCAATTTCTTCCCTCCAAGACCATTCCTTTGCTATTAAAACATTCTTCCTTTACTTATGAATGATACTAATCTCAAGTCTCAACATGAAAGCTCAATAGCAGTAAGCTGTGAGTACCGATGAGCAGTCTCAACAGCAGTTTATCATACAGATGTGCAGCTAAGAAACCACCCAAAGCAATATTCCCTTAAAGTAACTTGAATATTTAGTACTGATAATTAACAATTCCCCTGGGAAAGGGAGATCAGTAACATGATGAAGAGTAACTCAGATGATGTTCCTTCCCACACAGCATATACTCACATGAGCATTCCTGCACCAGCAAAGTGCTCCCCAGCAGATGCAGCCACAGTAGCAAACCAAGGCACTAAGATGATGCACCTAGGCATGCTCATGCAATCCCAGAATTGAAGAAAAACAACGCGTTCAGCCAGACTACCTGCCTCAACTCTTACCTCTCGCAGCGTTTTCAGGCTGTGGATCCACAAGCAGCTGAACTGATCTTATCACCTGAGCCCTCCCTTGGACGGAGACTTTTTCCTCCTCCCTTTCTGACTCCAAGAACTCCAGTCCAATCCCTCCCTCTCACTGGCTCTTGTGCTCTGCCAGGCCTCTCTGTAAATCAGTTCACATCACTAACCCAGCAGAAAACTAACAATGACCAGAGATGCACACCAGATAAGCACCACAGTGAAAGCAGGCAGCAGAGAGGAGAGCAGACAGATCTTCCCTCTTCAGCAGAGAACACACCAGGAACTAAGCCTTCATTTTGGATCCATAATCTTTTCCATCAGGCTAACTGGTATCACAGCAATGACAACACTATAACCTAGCGCAAAGCCATATAACGTTAGTCTTTTGAACAGACTGTGCAGATGCAAGGTAGAACACATAACTTTAACACCTCCTTCAAGTCTGACAGAAGCCATGACCTTTAACTGCAAATACAAGTATCTTCTACTGAGCACAGGAGTTATTCTGTGTTTTCTAAGTGGGCTGAGTAACTTGCCTAGAGCATTTGACTGCCAAACCCAAGCATTAAAAGTCCATTTATTCATTGCAGCTGACAAGATAAAAGAATCCTTATTACCTGCAGGTATTACACCTACCGCTCTACTGGTTCAGGACTAAACTATCAGGAATTTGACAAAACAAAGCTGTAATTCAGGTGTACTAACAGTTACAGTGACCTTTCTCTCTTTGCAGAGACTAGCTACAACTGGGGATGCGGCAGACTTGGATCTCACCACGTAACTCCATTTTGAAGACTAATACCCCTCGTAACAGGTGTAAATGCAGCACACCTTCTGGTAGCACTAGCAACATTGACACTATGGTTCTGAAGATATTTTTTTTTTTTACATTATTAAAAACTTGAGCCACATGCAGTCCTCCTAGCCTCCTGTGAAATGCATCAGTTCTCCTAACACCTCAGTTCTGTTCAGAGAGTCAAAAGTGATTCCTGGATTGAGCAACACCACAGTTTGTGAACATGAAGATGTTAAAAGCCCCAGGTTGTTATAAAAAGCCTGTGCTATTTCCAGCTTTAAAGGACTTGACCACTCTATTTATTTTTCTAATTACATACAATCATATCTCTTTTTCCCCACATAACTTCACACAAGTTCAACTTTAGACAATAGCAATTAAGAACATCTTAAGAACTGGCAAATATTCAACAAATATCAGTATTCTGCTCCTGCAGAAGCAGATCGTGGTGGTTACCCACTGAATAAGTCAATGTTTTCCATGTTTTTCAAACACCACAGTTGTCTGAAACAATGTTCCAGATGGAGGAAGGCTATCGAGATAACAACACAATACACAAAGTATGAAAAAACACAATGAAATTCAGAGCAGTTAGTATTTATTTTAACATTAGCTTTAATTAATTCCATATACCTGCTTTGAGCCGCCTTTCAGCATCTTTAGTCTTGGGAGAAATTCTATTCTTCCAATATTTTAGTACCAAAAGACACCAGTGCAACTTTGGGCATGGAATTTCAAGATCCAAGTAAATATTAAGACGAGGGAAGGATGTTCTTTGATTTTCCTAAAACACAGCCCAAGGCATAAAGAACTACAACGAGATTGAATAAAAGCTTGTCTAACTTCACATTGTGTGTGTGGTTAACTATCCTGCACTTTTGACTAACCTTGTTTTCTCACACACCTCTACCCCATTAGTTAATTTTTGATAGGGCAAAAATAAAAAAAGCATTTAGTACTTAAAGCTCACAAATAAAAACTTGTGGAGACTTTTTTAGAGCTATACCTCAATGAAGCTTGGTATAAAGCACAAGCCAGACTGCCTGCTCAGCCTCACTAAACACACTAACCGGAAAGAATTACTTCCAAAATAACTACAAGATTTGAGAAAGAAATCTTTCCCACAAACATCTCAGCTTTCTAAGCTAGTGGGAATAGCCTTTCTCATTTAAAGCATCCAAACATGTAACTGTTTATCCAGGACTCTTGGCAGGGATGCTGAACTTTTGCCATTTAATTTTTCAGGAAAGTCATTGTCTTGTGACCCACATGAAGCTGGATCTTCTCAATTCAATTTCTGGAACCCACAAATTTTACCACTAAAATTATCACTAATCAACACTTATTTTGGCAGTCTGGTAAGAAGATTCACTAGACCTGAAGCCTCAGCGTTCCCAACTTTATACCTAAATAACTCAGTTACTCCCAGACCATGGCCTGCAGTTTAAGGGAACAGAAGCATACAATGCACAGAATCATTGACAGTTAAATCAGTTTTGTGCTGCATTTTAAAAAGTACTTTGCTTATCCTGCCCATGTCATAACTCCTTTCCAGATGGATTCTTCCCCTCTTTTTTTGAGATGGAAAGATGAAAACAAGCAGTAAAATCCTCATAAATATTAAAATCAATATGAAACTGCCAGCGTGAAAGAGGATTATTAGACAGTTGCCAGTCTTCCAATGAAACAAGCATTTAGATGGCCATCTGCTCAACTGACCCTTTGCCTTAAAGGTACTGCTTGCTTGTTACTGCCCATTTTAAACTCTCCCTAACCCTCATTTGTGGACTCAGCCGCTTCACAAAGTAGCTTTGCAGGAGCTACAATAATAAACTTGGGCCCTTGTCAGCTCTACCACTGGGTTATGTTATAGGCTACAAATTTAATTGGGCACACTGTCTTTTCAAGTCTGAAACTGGTACAGAAGGATTGAAGTCTCTTATGTGAAAGAAAATCTCCAAACCACAAGCACTGGAGCTACCCTAGGGCATAGCAATAAAGCTCTCCACTGTCCCCTCCTCTTCTGATAGGAACAGGGTTACAAATGGGCTATGAGAGGTTTTCAAATATGCTCTTGTTCTTGCTTTGAAATAACACCTCTCAGTTTCACTGGTAGTTCTCAGAAAGTTCTAAATTGCCCCCCTCCAATTACAACAAAACTTCTGCAGCAGCAGCAATACTGTGACTACCTAGGAAATAACCGCACTGTTCACTCTCAATTCATTTGGCACATCACATTTGCAGCTATAAGGATAAAAGTTAGACCCCGCTCCTAAACTAACATATGTCTGCAGACAGATGGGTGAGAAACCCTAGTTTCCAACTCAAATGGTGTTAAAAAAAGGAAGAGACATAAATTGCTGCAACTTCCCCACGCAGAAAATGTCTCACTCTACCTGGCATTTAATCCAGTGTCTTACAGAAACTCCTTATTATATTTTTTCTTTAGTGGCTAATATACTGAAGTAAGACAAGCTGATCTAATGAACACATACTATTCAATCCAGTATTAATTTAACTGGCTTGAATTAAAAAAAAAAAACAAAAAAAAACACACAACAACAACAAAAAAAAACCCCAACAACCTGGGTGCCACTAGGACTTCAAATGACATGGACTTAAGAATCAGCCTGCACTAGACAAGAACACCATCCTACAAGGCTGTAAGTTTGTCATTAAAGCCAACTCCTCTAGTTGCAATGCAGACAGACCCTGTGGCTATCTGAAGGAATCTGCAAGTACTACAAACGGTTAAATTTCTCACATTACTACTACCTAACGTCAGCATGTTTATTCTCTGCAGAGTCTTGCTTCTCAACGCAATCAGATAATGCACATTTAAAGGCATTGCTTAAAGGCATTGCTCAAAGCAGTTACGTTAAGATGAAACTAAGAAGTTAACTTGTCAGAAACAAAAAGGTGGGGAAACCCCTGCTACATTAAAGTTCATAAAAGCATAATGAGAATCCAAATTCCCTACCACTAATAGCCTGGCTTGACTACTGTCCTGAGACTACTGACGTCAGCTTCTGACTGTGGTATTAAGACTGAATAGTCCTTTCATTTACTGCTGAACGGTAAATTCTGAACATCAGAAACCCAAAATCTTGAGTAACTTACACTACTGCTATGTTTCCTGACACCACTTTGACTAATTCCAGGTGTCTCCCTCTTTCTAGATCCTCCAGGAGCAAACAAAAGTTACCAGAACATTGTCTTTTAAGGTATGCTACTTAAAATAACATCTATGAAACAAAGTTTCATTGACTTTTGTCGATATGAAATTCCTGCTCAACAGAATACCTACAGACAGAAGAGATACCACCAGATCTCAAATTGAACACTTCCAACCCTCAAACTAATAAAGTCACAAAACCTTCAAATGGAGAGTGATCTATTTATTCCATCTGTTTTTAATTAGAGTCAACTACCAGTAAATCACTCAGATCATCCCAACCTTGTCTATATTTTAAGTTACTATAGGCCTCTCACAAAAAGTCTACATTTAGTTACGATAATATCTAAATATTGTGTGCCTATTGAATTAAATGCAAGTTAGGCTGAAATATTATATTTTAATAGTTAAAAATAAATCCTTGGATTGGCTGAAAGAATGTTCGGTTCATATTTGAATTGTTTCAGGTCTTCCTATAGAAGATCTCTAGGTATATGCAAGAAAACTCCTCTGGTCATTATGACAAGTTTTCTGTAAACTCAATCCCAGGTTTAATGTATCTTCCAATTTTTCTACTGGGATAAACTACTTGAGTGTGGCCAAGATTTTCTACAGGGAGAGCAGAGTTCCACATGTACACCACACTTGCGTAAGACAGTTCACAACATCACAGTGTCCCTTTAAGTCAATACACTGTATTAACACTACCTTCTATACTGGCATACCTACAGCCACCCTAAACATCTATGAAATGCACATGCAAAACAACTCGTGATCAAAAAAGTTTTGTTTCTTTAAGATAGTAAAAAGGGTTTAGCCTGCTGGTTTTGTTTCTTGCTGGGTTTCTTTTTTTAAGAAATTGAGATTTCACATTGACAACTGAGGGCAAGAACTCCACTTGCTATAAAAACTAGTATTAAAGTTTAATACCTCTGTATTGGAGGGCTTGCAGTAGTGAAAGTGACCCATTTTTCCCAATCCAGGATTAAAAAAAAAGAAAATAAAAAAAATTATAAGTCATTCTAAGGTCAGTTCAAACTCTAGAATTATGACATTGTGCAACTTGTTAGGAATAACCCAGAGCTGCCAGCGTCTGATTTACAAACTTCAGTTCTTATGTACCTTTGAGAAATCTTTCTTGGAACAAAATTAATTGTCATGCATCACATCAATTACAAGTTGGGAGGCACAGTTCCATGGCAGTTTAAAACAGTTTCAGTTGTGGCTGACACATGCCTGTAATTTATTCCCTCCCCAATAAACCGCACAATCCCATCCCACCTCTGCACAGATCTGACTGTGCTAAGTCAGTTCAGGGAGCTAAAGAAGACAATAAAGAATCTACCAATAAAGCAGCAATTAGCTTTCAGCTGTCTCTCACTAGGTTTGCTTGCCACTGTGCCACACAAACAGCAGTAACAGTGCAGGAGAGGAAAGACTCACAAAGCTAAGACCTAAGTAGATCTCATTTTCAACCAGCTTAAGCTTTCACGCACCAGCATGCTGCAGGCTGCAGTCCAACACTACTGATCTTGTTCCCATTTTCAGCCACAGACGTGCCAAAAGCAGGGCCAGACAAGCACCAGCACCGGTCCACCAGAAGCAGCTAGCCCTTAGGCAACCTCTACCATAACAAGACAGACCCTGGAGTTTGAACTTCTCCAGTCAGTTGGTTAGCTGTTGGACTAGCACAAGCCACCCATTTCCGCTACTCCTACTGTGGTCTGCTTGAGTGTTACCTTCCCATAATTACCAGAAAGCTAAGGAAGTAGATAACAAACTACCTCCTTCCCAGATACTTAACATGTGGATCAATGCTAGTTCTGGTAATAAGGAACGAAGGAACACATTGAAAGCATGAGTCAGGTTGCAATGGACATTTAAAATTGTAAGGTCTGCTGGAGAGGCACTCTCTTACTCTTACATCATATCTGAAATAAAAAGGTGATTTAGTATACCTATTCAAGATGCAGATAACCATAATTTCCACAAA
Source organism: Pedionomus torquatus (assembly GCA_013398155.1). NCBI lineage: Eukaryota > Metazoa > Chordata > Aves > Charadriiformes > Pedionomidae > Pedionomus > Pedionomus torquatus. Next base: position 79,161 of record VZRU01015238.1, read on the forward strand.
CAAGGCAATTCATCTTCCTCGGATCTCTTCCAGCTTTATCTTAAAACCAGTAATTACTACTGCTCTAACCATATTCCAACCACTTTTATGTCTGCATAAAGAGCACTCACTATTTAGACAACTAACAAAACTGTCTTCTAAGCACCATAATTTAAGTCATCAAAATTTTTACCTTTGCTTTGTCTTCTTGCCCATCTTAAACCATCAGATATACACCACACTTCTAAAAACCGTTTCAAAAGCAAGGACAGTATAACTTGGTATGTCTGCTGAGGTTACTGCCCCTGATGACCATTCTGCTTTTGGGATAAAAGTAAACAGACATTGGTTTTCAATTTAACTTCCATGAGACACTGCTTTTGCAGGCAGTGGTTGGGTGATGGGACAGAACTGAATCATCTCCCCAGCTACCTCAAGTCATATTTCCCTGCAACTGCTAGGCAGTTAATCAATGAAAGGTAAATTCAAACCAAATATTCCACCGGGAATATTCAGGTCAGAATTCTGGGATCTGCCTCTGAATTTACATCAATGAACTAAATAAACATTTAAGAAAGCAAATCCTACGTTTTAATATGCAAAGACATGAAAAGACTTTCACCTTTAATTAGCTTTGGTTTCAAGTGTAATTAACAAGTGCAGGAAAAAAAGTTTGTCATCTTTCTGAAGAATTCATTTTGAAGTTCAGAAAAGCGGTGGGAGCTCTAAGTACGTTAACTTCTTCAAACTTGTAAAACATAAGATATAGATCCCATTACAGCCCACCCAGTTTAAGGAAAAAGGCACAATTTCTCCAGCAGTTCCAGGCAGCTAGATACATATAAGTACCAAGAGGATTTTGTAAAAGATCTTTAAGCAGGTTAGGCAGCTAACTCCCCTTTTTGTTAATGGCAGATAAGCACCTAAGCAGATTAGAGATGTCTAAATCCAAGCAAGAACTTCTTCTGTACCTGTTACCTGCACATCAATGTAGTATCCACTACATTTTAAGCTGTTCCTCATGGGGTTTTTGGTTTTATTTGAAAGCAAATCAGCAGCAAGCGTGCAAAAAAAATTCCGCATCCCAAAGCCAGCCTTCCATTATGATTTTCTAACATTCAAAGATCAGAAAAAAAAACACCAACCAACCCATTGGTTTAGTAAGATGAAACAGCAGTAAATTCAGGGCAGTCTGACATTCACTCCTTCAACTGAATTTAAAAAATTTCACCCTTCCCCAAGTCCATGAATTCCCATATTTGCAGAGCTCACTGTGTTATGTATAACTCCAAAGATAAACAAACAGAAACGTTATTTCTCAACCCCTTTCGTTCCTCAATTCAGTTCACAGCACAGCTGCACAAACAGCTAGCCAGTGCAACAGACTGGGGGCACAGACAAGAGTATCCCAAAGCTTCACCAGCATATAGAAGGATGATGCTACCAGCAGGAAACCCAGCACAGGTGGAATGGAGAGGTCTGAGGCAGGGACCGGAGCACCTCACAAGCACACAGGCCTTGGCATGGCACACAAACTGCCAATATATCAAACTTCACACCACTATGCATATCCTCTGGTGGTTCATAAACCATTGAGCATTAATCTTTTACAGAAAAATAATAAAGTTAGTCATACCCCAAAAAAACTTTTAAAAACAATATTTCTTGTTCATTTGATTTAGACAGTTGACTTAAAAAAAATTAAATCATTCAGTCAATTCACTCTCAGAGTAACTCTCCTGTGAGCTTAAGATAAAGCAAGTGATAAATTTCAGAATTTTTTTACAAAGATGAACAAAACTAATTCTAAGTTATATGCCTTTCAACTCTTTTCCTCTCAAACAACAGAACTTTCTCAACCAACTGCTGATGAAATTCTTTCATCAATTCTCCCTCTAAACATCTCAGCACCACACCCATCACACACTAAGATTGTTTTCCTTATTTAAAAGCTAATTGCTTCTCATGAGACACCAATTCAATCATTCTTTTGCACAGTTCATCACAACACATTTTAATGAGCCAGTCTTTTACTGAGTTTTACATTATCTGGAAACTTGGGGATATTTACTTACTCGTTTTTTAAATATGAAAAGGCCCAAGGAAATTGATGAAAAAGATAGAAGAGAAGCACAGAATCAAGCCCAGGGTACCTGTCAGTTCTTCCTATGTAAAAAGCACAATGTGCCCGCACAGATCTGAGATATTTAGTTAGCTTTTCTGGCTATTTTCTCCTGTTTTTTAAGCACATAATTATGCAATGCAACTATGCAGTGGTAACAGACTGATAAAAATACCTAAATATGTATTTGTGAGGTCAGAGCACAGGCATAACAGGGAGTCTACATTAGCAGGTTTTGTTAACTGCACTTGGACACAAATTCTTCTCTAAACCATGAGAAGCACTCATCTGAGTATAGCCTACAATGCACTACAAACATCAAATACGAATCCCATGATTTCTTACGCATACAACCATAACAATAGTACTTCTGTACCTTCTTAAACTAACTGGTTAAAAAAAATTACCTGACAAACAAACACTAGGGATTAAAATTGCATATACCTGAAAAAGATTTTAAAAGTTTAAATTTGAAAAGCAAATGGATGCCTATTTGCTTCAAATCTACTCACGTACTGTAAAGTAATAGAAAATATAATAAATAGATATACTAGGGAAAAAAAAAACAATCACAGACTGACAACCTACGAAAGGGACAAAGATGGTTTCAAGCTTTTAGAAGCTGATCAATCCTAATGGCCTTCCAGAAACACTAATATGAAAACCAGACTCATTAAAAGGCTCACAGAATGGTTAGAGCTGGAAGGGATCTTAAAGACCATCGCGTTCCAACCCCCCTGCCCTGAGTAGAGACACCTCCCACCAGACCAGATTGCTCAAAGCCCCATCCAGCCTGGCCTTAAACACTTCCAGGGATGGGGCATCCCACAATGTATTTTAATGAAATACATATTTTTCCTATATTCTGTGCTTTCTGCAAAAACACACCAAACTAAATAAAACAGATTATTCAAATCTTGTTGCTACAGTAAGTATACATACTCTTGCCTATAGCTTTCCCCTCATCCCCCCTTTGGCCTAGTCTTGGCAAGTTTTAGAATTACACGGCTTAAGAAGCTTTAAGTGTATGACAAATCTTCAAAAAAACCTAACAAGATCTACTACGTAGAATGCAAATGCTTCAACTAAGAAAGAAGAAATTAATGGGATTTTGGCAGCAGGAAACAAGCAAATCCAGTAAAACACAGATCTGGAACATCAACCCTTGATGCACTTCTGACAGAGCTACTCAGTCACTTTCAATCAAAAGCCCAAAGTCTGACAGCACACAGAAAAAGCCCAATGAGTAACTAACCTCGTGGTTTTACAAGCTGTCTGAAGGAAAGATTTCACAAGACAATTTGACATATATTCAACAAAAATGTAGTCATTTGCTTCAAAAGAACAAGTGACCAAAGAAATTGGCTGCAGATTTTAATTGATACCATTCAATCTTTTTCCTCTCCTTTAGTTAACAGATTTCAGTCAAGTATATGTATCAATAACAAGTCATCCCTGCTTCTTTACTGTCGTGATAATGACAATATTGGCTGTGGTAGGAGACATATGACTACATCATACACTTCAACACTATCAGTACTGCCATGGACTGTCTTTTACCCCCACCATTTGTTCTCCTTCAAGTGTTTTAACACAGCAAACAGGAAAAAAAAAATCACTATCCAAGCTAGTCCCACTACAAAAGCAGCTGCACCAGGTGGCAGTAAAATGACAATCACTAAGGCTTCTGGCATTGACAAGTCACCACAGAGAAGCACTCCTCTGAAAGATTTCATTCTACGAGGAGTAGGCAGGAAAATGAAGACTTCAATCCTACATTTTCCCTGATACACAGCATCGTTTTTTCATGGAGGCAACCGCACACATTCAACAGCATACAATACAAAAACACTTTACCCACTTCCCATTTTTCATCAAAGCTTTTTTGAGCAAGAACTAATTTTATACTGAACTCCACAGCAGCATTTTCATTACCTGGAAGTATTAAAAAAAATTAGGAGAGGTTTACAGGCAATAAAACTTTGACCACCAGTGACATTGTCTTCAACAGGAACAATCTCTAGGGAGATCAGTGAATTGTATCTTTTGTGAATTGTACTAAGGGCATCCGACAACCAGCTAGCACTCCCAGTCATCTAATGCATGACCTTCAAAACAAGTCCCTTCACCAGTGTTATTTTGGCACTGTACCTCATTTTCCTCCACCTTCCTCATATATATATAGTACACGGGGAAAAGAAAGAAGCAAAAACCCTCGCAAACCTGTTTATAGATGTCAAAATTACTTAAATTCTAATTGTTGATAATTTTATGCAGTGTCTGTAGCTTCCTTATAGCCATACTACATTGCACAACATCTCAGGTAGAAAGTCACACTTTCAAATCCAGAATCAGGGGTTTCTTTAAGTTGAAAGATTTTGATTCTAACTGACAGCACTCATTTTTTAAGTGTACAACTAACATTCCGTATTTTAATTCATCCCCAATACAATATTGTTTTTTTAAAGAGTCTATTAAGTTGTTCATGACCCCAGAAAAAAAAAAAGAGATTACAATCTGCTGAATGAGAAAAGCTGATTCTCTGTTTTGTTTCCTTCGAACATTCAATAACAACTCAGAGCTAATTCAGTTCCTCCGGTGGTTTCAACAGGCATTAGGCTGGGTCCCCAAGGTGACAAGGCAGTCGTTGCCAGCAGCGCAGCCAGTTCCCCGGCTTGCCATCGGAACAAAGCACCAACTGTCCCACTCACCGAGGTGTCATCTGCTCCCCTACCCGCTCACACACCCCCTCCGCGACGGCAAGAAAATCGGACATAAAAGCGGAACTGCGAGAACACGAAACCGTTTTAAGCAACTTTAAAAAAACACAAAATTTGAGGCCATCTCTCTTTAAGGCAGGGGGGTAATAATTAACCAGAAATTTCCTCAAAGGAGAATGCTATAATCATGTTTCCTCAACAACTTTCTTATTATATTTAGCATGTAAGTTTATGCATACGTCCTTCCACAGTGAGACTGAACTCTTCTGTGCCCAAAATAAGGTCTTTTAAAAGAAAAAAAGACCAAACAAACAAAAGAAAAAAAAAAAAAAACAGGGGAAAAAAAGCAGCTGAACCAAGTAAACTCTTAATTTGCATAGTTAAAACTAAACATTAGCGTTTAATAATCAACTCCAACAGCTCTGACTATTTCGGGAGGCCAGACTAAAGGACTACTCAAGTAACTTTCACCATAAATTTTTACAGGATGACTAATAAATTGTGAGCTGCAGTTTGGCCTCACTCACAGCTAGTAACCTGAAGTCCCCACCTGACAGGGGTGCAGTATGTCTCAGGAATTTTAAAGGACCAAAAGCCATCGTGTTGTGGAGCATAGATATTCATGGCCAGCTCTAGTAAAACCAGCATTTTCCCCCCTTTCAGTTTCACCAAAATTCAGACTTGAAAGCCACCACCTCAGCGCTACACTGTAACAGAAAAATCCTAAAGCAGCGCTAATGTTAATAATTAACCTACTCGGCTACAGTCTGATAATTAGCTGACCCCGGGAGCTGCGTGACTCTCCCAACTCCACCACTACCCTCGAAGGTAAAGCGACGGACGCTCCAGTGCCTCGTCCCCTCTTCTCCTCTAGCCAAGGGGAGGATCGCAGCAGGAGCCAGCACTGCAACAACCCTACCTCTCTGATTTTATCTGGAAAAAACCTCACGGTTTCGGCATCAAC